>CM052118.1:13432143-13458499 GCA_028454245.1 Halictus quadricinctus
AAATGATGTATAGCATGTTAAAAAAAAATTTTTTCCGCGCGTGGTATTGGAAAAACTAAAATTTTCTTGAATTTGTGCGCGTTTAACGAATTTTCTCGAAGTTAAAAAACGTTCGTACCACAATCTCTCTATTTTTCCCATATTCTACAAAGTTGCAGCTTTCATTTAAAAAAAATTTCATCGCTCTACCTCATTCCTATCGAAAGTTCCTTGATTTTGAATCCGATTTTGTCCAAATTGCCCATTGTGCGCCGCCTGACCAGCACCGCACTGCTGCCGACGTTTTGACTTTCTTCTATGTAATTCAAATGGGAACGCGCATTTTTTTCTTAAATTTTTGATATTGACATTTGTAGAAAAGTAAATACTGATTAATTTTGTATGGACACATTTTTTGCCAGATCATAGGAAATGTCTTAAAAATCATGTTAATAGTACTATTATACCGCGGAAATAACATGAGTGATAATAACAACACAAATAAAATATAAACGTAAATAAAATCAATATTATACAAATATGTTATGTTATACATATATACATTATTTATAAATATTTCGAACGAAAATCTTTCAGTCTCATATGCGCTATTTGTTCATGGTTAAAAATATGCGAACAACTGTGTTACATACTTGAAATACACCTGCTGACACATATGAAACTATCATTGAAACTTGTATTTTGATAGTCTATGATTGACTATTTTAAGCGTTTTGCTTAATCTGAATTTCACGACTTTGTCTTCAGAATTATATATCTTAGGACAAAATAATCTGAAATGAATAATAATTTGAATTTGGTAGCTTGGAAGAGTTCTTAGTCTGTTGCAAAAAATTTGTTTAATATCTCAATCTTAAAAAATCGACTTTTGGTAAAAAAAGCGGCTCCCCTACATATGCTTGACTTTATGATTCCTTAGTAGCATTTATGGTTGACTATTTGTTGGGCCTTGATTGCGATATTGGTTGGTCAACCGTTAAAAATCTCGCCCTTTTATGCAAGTAGGCCATCGGTCATGGCCAACCAAGGGCCAACATCATTATTAACACGAACGGCCAACTGGGCCCGCTAACATATCATTTCGTCATCATGCACGTAGATGCTATGATCTGGGCTACTAGATACGTCAACAAATTCATATCAAGACTAGAGGGTTTCGGTCCCTACTCGCTTCGCTCATCAACCACGCGACTTCGTCGCTTGGAGTTTTTGCGTGACAGAACTATCCTATACAATAGAGAGATATCTAAAACACGAGATATTCGAGCGTTTAGAAACGCGGTTTCCAGACCACATAATATCACGTTCATTATCAGTGACCTTAAGAACCTTTGATTATCAATTTTTAGAAAATTTCGATGACATTTTGAATTTTGGCCACAAATGGGCATTGTAAAGGGAGCATTGTGAGCCTTAAAATAATTATACAGTAGTTTTGGCAATAGAAAGTGCTGGTGCGGTGCTGGTCAGGCGTCAGTGCGTTCTAGTGTGCGGCAAACAGCACCAGCGCGGCGTCAACGCGATGCCGGCGGTGCGGTGCTGGTCAGGCGGCGCACAGTGGGTAATTTGGACGAAATTGGATTCAAAATCAAAGAACTTTCGATAGAAATAAGGTAGAGCAGGGCTGCTCAACTTCTTTTCCGCCGCGAGCCACACGACGCTCCCACCATTCCCCCTCTACAATTGAAAACAAAATTCTAAACAAATGCCGGGAAATCTTGTTGACTCATTCTGCTGCGCTTCGCCTCGTTTGCTTTCTTCGTTGCGTCCAATCCCCTCCTCCAACGTCCATCGCGTAGAGAAGCACATGAGCGAAACGGAGCGCGGCAGAATGAGACAGCTACGATTCTCCTTTCCCCTGTGACTGCCTAGCTTGTGGGACGACGTCGTACGCAGTGGGGGTTTCTTGTCGAAAAAGGAAGATAGGGGAAAGAGCCACAAGTGGCTCATGAGCCACCAGTTCAGCAGCCGTGACGTAGAGCGACGCAATTTTTTAAAAATTAAAGCTGATACTTTGTAGAATACGGAAAAAATAGGGAGATCATAGTACGAACGTTTTTTAACCTTGAGAAAATTCGTTAAACTTGCACAATTTCAAGAAAATTGTGGTTTTTCCAATACCACGCGCGGAAAAAAATTTTTTTTTAACATGCTATACATCATTTCCCATAGACTTTTTCACGCTGATTTCAAATCTGGTCTCAAAATTTGCCTACGACCTCAGGATTTTTCAAAAAATAGATTTTTGTGACAAAAACTAATGAAATCATTTTTTCGTTGAAACCACGGCGCGCAGTGGTGCCAAGGCGGCAAAAAATCCATTTTATAAATTTTCGATTTTTATAAAAAAAATTATTTTTGTATAGTCTAATAGTGCGTGCATGATGTGCCAAATCAGATTTTTGAAAAAAATTTTTTTACGGAGATATACGTGTTATGTTTGGAGACGTTTCTCCATTTTCATTCGATTAGAAGTTCTAATCTCTTTTCTGAGGACGAAAAGCGTCTCAACAGGCCCCTTGTTTATAGAAGGGATGATTGTGCTCCTTCTGGACGCAACTGGCACGAAGCATGATTCAGTAACAGCACCGTATGATTTCTTGTTATGGAAATCTTGCAAACATTCCCTTCTGGAATGTTTTATCAAGATAGTCTCTGATAGGAAACACCCTGGCTAACCCTTCGTTTTACCCTTTAAACAAAGATCCAGCTGCAATCCTTAAACTCACTCGAAACGATAAATACGAGTATGCTACTGTTCCGTCTGATACGGAACACCGTACTTGGGGGTTCTCTGTGAGGGCGCATGGGGCACCGTACAGAGGTTTTACTGCTTCCGCATGTCCGAGGAGTACATGTGCGCCGCGGCGCACAGTGCGGACAAGCCTGGCATATCTCACTACACGTGAATATCACGATGTACAATAAATTCCTTTCGCAAACCTGCATTTTAGCAATGTGCATATTAACTGCATATTTAACAATAATTTTTATGCATAAATATTGTAAATTTTTTTACTTTATTAATTTTATTGTTAAATTTCATTTTTTGTGAATAATTAGCATTACATGTACATACATTAGTAACCAAATTTAAATTTGTGTAAAAAATTTTGCCATGGCCGCATTCTTTAGTGCCAAAAATCGAAAAATATTACATTCATTGTAGATGAGTGTTGTAATAATAATTCTGTATAATGGAAAGTGCTCACCAAAGTATATGGATTCTTTTTACATTTAATAAAGTAGATTTATTTTTTGTATAAATTTTCAAAGGTGGTTTTATTTGTTAATTTCATATAAAACTTCAAATTAACATATAAGAAAAACGACAAAATATATCCTGAAATTCTTACAAATTCGGATATATTACTTGTTATAGTTTAAGAATTTTATAGTTTTGTTTGCTACTAACTGCTACTCTTAATTTTATAAACTTTTAAAAAAGTGCTCATACCTTTCCTTTAGGATCTATTGTGCAAAACTTGTTAATTTCTCTTTAAATTTATTAATTGTATTGTTAAATTTCCTTTTCTGTGAATAATTAGCAATACACATACATTTGTAAAAAAGATTGGATTTTTGTCCAAAATTTTGCCATTTGTCCGCTTTAGTCACAGTGCGGAATTTATTGGAAAAATTCTATATGCGTGTATATCACGATATGAAATACATTTCTTTTGCAAAAAATGCGTATTAGGATGGAAATTGTTATTAATAATCATTTTTGTGCATAATACAATTTTGCAATAATTATATATCAATCATTTTTATGTATTCTTAATTTTTTTTAAATATATGTTTTGTATGAAGAACGTGAATGGAGATCACATTCGAAGTACTGGGAATGAGTCGGATAGCGAATAGCGATTTGTTAGCTTTGTTAATTTTGTTTACTACTATTATAATTTTTTATGTTTACTATTATTAATTTTACATATGACTCATTTATTATTAATTTCATTTTAAATTTGTTAATTTTAAAAATAACTTTTTTTTAATGAAAATTGTTAATTTCTTGTTAAATTTATTAATTACATAAGTAAATTTAATTTTCTGTGAAGAATTACTTATATATACATATACGTTAATAACCAAATCTAGAAAAGCGCCGAAAAATAGGCCATTTGTCCACAACTTGACTGTGCGGCGTCTCAAAATACAAAAACGTTCCAAATACATGCAGCGAATCCAAAAAGTATTTGAGAACTAAATTTTTGAGTCTCGAGATATTGTCAATGTCTGAAGGTTCTACCATTGCAGACCATCAATAATGTTTTTTCTGTGATATTTCACCTGCATCATATTGCAGGTGAAAAACTGAGGACGCGTTTTTTGTTTAAAATGTTATCAATTGAATCGTCTGTAAAGGATTAAAATCTTTGTTCTCCGAATGAATCTATTACAGATTTGAAGATTGAATCTTCCCATTTGCAACAACTGCTTAAAACTTAATTCAAGATGTTTTTGGTTGTTTTGTACAACAAGAATAAGGAACAAGTTTGATCGTGCAAGGCAGTGCTGGGCACATTTTCCTCGATTGAGGCGAAACCGTCCCCACCGTAGCACTTACTGCCCCTTCTATTAAGCGCCACTACCATCGGAGAAAGGTTACACACAAGAAAGGTTGGTGGGGCAAGCAAGCGTTTGAGGGGCCCCAACCGTGCCCAGCACTGGTATAAGCAGAGTCGCCAGATCGAGACTTATTCCCCCACTATTATTTCCCCTTCTACCACGCTATTCCCTGACTCTTCCGCGACGGCCCGGTCTCGTGACGCGTTTCGTCCCCTGTCGTCCATACTCCGGCACTGACAGAGATAGGGTAATTTTTTTCTCCTCAATTCATGCTCCCTCCCCTCATCTGGCGACATTGAGTGTAAGGCCTTCACGATGTACCTTATTCATAATATTGCAAAGATGGCAGTACACTTTTCATTCAAAGCTCGATAACTCGACAAAAAAAAAAATCAAACGTCAAGTGCAAAGAGGGCTCGTCAAGTGGGCTCGTTGTAAAGTTCAAGACTTCAAGCGTTAAAATGTGACCAAAAATATATTGTTGTACTATATTTCTTTCACGAAATTATTACAGTTTAAAAATCGACAATTTGTCGAGAGTGGGAAATTTAGTATTCAAATACGTTCTGGATCCATTGCATATGTTTTCTGACGTAATCGTAGAGATATTGAACCATATTTCTACAACATGTATCAGTCGCGAAAGATCCGCCAGACAATTTTCCCGTCGCGATACTTTCACTGGATCTTGAAGCCAATTAAAACGTGTTACAACGTCGACGGAAGAAACCGGAGGTAAAACGTAATGACAAGTGATTACACAAAAATCGAACCACTCACCGTTCCCGGAGACATTAAACCGTCGTTCAAGGTATAACCTGGTTCTAATTGCGAGTTAATTATGTATATCAATTATGTAAATTCTCTTTCGCATCCTTTAGGCCTAGTTCAGACACGGCGGAAATCGCGCGGATCAACCGCGCGGTGTTTATTTACATTAGCGTCTTCATATTCATTCACACCTGCCCGCGCGGACCACCGGCACGCGCGGCTGCCGCCGATGGACCACTGGAAACAAAATCCGCGCGATTCTATTTTTTATGGTTCTTATGAGAGCGTTCAGTTGTTGGGCGGATTTCGCGCGTTTAGGATGTGTATTAGCATGCATCACTTCGACATCTCTCCTGCATATCTGCAAGGTCGCCGCCTCTTTCTGGACAACTATTAATTTTCACGCGGTTCAAACCGCGCGGTCGGAAACGTGCGGATTCCGCCGTGTCTGAACTAGGCCTTATTCGCCGAAGACCACGGCGGTCGTAGAAAGGAAAATCGAACAAAAACCTCTCGTTGACAAATAGATTTATTCACGAGTGAAAAGCGGTTAGTTAATCGGCCTGTCATCTGGATCAAATTGAGCGCTGCGACAAGACTGAAATCGAATACGTGCCGTGAGTCACCGATAACGTGGTCAATGAAAGTAGAAAGTATCTAATAGGATCGGCCCGTGGTAATGCCAAGTATCGTTTCCAAGACTTTCCTCTGACAAAGTGAATCGTGCTACCGGGTAGTCAACCTCGATCTACCAAGTTCTTACACTTATCAACTTGTTTACAGTCATTATTTTTTGTTTTTTGACAATACAGTATAAATATTGACTTTTCACTGAAAAATAAAATTTGAATTTTTACATTCCAGGCATTTTTTACGAAGCAATAACTACTTGAAATTAACGATTTTCAATTTTTAATTTCATGCATTTTTTACTTCGTCTACTTTTTCTACAACTATTTGCCAACAAATAATAGCAAGTTTACACTAATTTGGAACCTGAAGAGCACTTTATTAGAGTCCGATCAATCCTTTAGAACAGGATGTACTCAAGTTGTATGTTATTAATTTCCTTTAAATTGAAATAAAATTCTATTTTAATGTTATCAATAGATTGTAGACTTTATGCATTTATAACAAAAACTAGTAGGCGCAATTTAAAATATTGAATAGATTAAAAGAATTCCAGAGTACTGTTGCGTACGGAGAAGTTTCTCTGCGTTTATTTCGATTAGACTTTTTCTAATCTCCTTTCTTGAGAACGAAAAACGTCCCAACCGACCCTTTGTTTATAGAAGCATGATTCAGTAACAGTACCGTACGACTTTCTAATATGGAAATCTCGAGAACATTCCCTTTTGGAATCTGTCAAGATAGTCTCTGATAGGAAATATCCTGGCTAACCTTTCGTTTAGCCGTACAAACAGAGATCCAGCTGCAAACCTTCAACTCATTGGAAACAATAAATACGAGTATGCGACCCTAGTTCAAAACAGACACCTCTCTCTTTTTTGGGTATATAAATCCGTTCATTTTCCTCCTCTTTGGTCAGTGCAGTAACGTGCACAGCACGTCGAGTCGCGTCCGTAAGAGTCGGTTCTAATGAGATCGGGTTAAAGTCCCTTTCGAATCAAGTTAACCTTATACATTCCGCTATTTCGGTAATACTTCTATTTGGCATCCAACAATTGCTCTTAGACCCCGCATTGCCAGTGCGTCAACACCGTGCACCTTAGCTAACAATACTTTCATTGTACATTTATGTTCAATCCAATCGCGACACCAACACTTGTAACACATATTCAAATCAGAATATATTCGTGTTGTTTGGTAAATCGTACAATCTATAAACCCTTAATTATTGTCTAATATCCTAATCTAATAATTGAACGTTCCCACACGATACAATCTTACCGCTCGGATTGTATCAATTAAATTATACAAGTTACGTGGCCTACTAACTGTCCTATCGGCTCCCCAATTTCGCATTGTGTTCGTCCACGAAAACTGTACCATCCTAGCGGCTCCCTGTTTTCCCATCAGGTTCGTCCGCATTCTGCAGCTCCCTGATTTTCGCATCAGGTTCGTCTGTGAGTCATCCAACCTCTCAGCGACTCCCTAATTTCGCACCGGGTTCGTCTGCGTTTGACTCCATTCCTTGAGGCTCCCTGACTTCGCGTCAGGTTCGTCCGCGTACCTGACTAACAAATTGAAACTATATTCCTGGGTTAATAACCCTTCGCCAGCCTCTCGCTCTGCTCGCAGCCCTGGTTCCTAACAGTGCTAACATATTATTTTCACTAGATTAAAATTATTAGTGAACAAAATAAATTTATATAGATAGATTTATATAAATTTATATTTATATTCATATTTTTTATATTTATATAATTTTTATTTTTATTTATTTATTTTTTTTTATTTAACTCTTGTGTCTTGCAACTTTTTATTTTACATAATGATCCGGAGTCCAGATTGACATTGAAACATAAATAATGAGCACACAGTAAATAAAAGCTTCCTTCTTCTTCTAAGAAATAAGAGGTAACAAAGAAGTTCTTATCAATGTAAAATAGATCGTAGTGCAAGGGGTTAGCATCTACGTTCTTATTAATAGATAATAACAGGACTATCGCATAGCTTTAAAACGGAAAAGTGTTCTAAAAAAGCTTATTAGCTATAAATACATAAAACTCCATAGTGATCTTATTATTCATGAAACTTTCTGACTTACATAATGAAAATCATTTTTCGTCTCATTTAATCTAAATTAATATATCTAAATAATAATAAAATAAAATAATATAATAATCTAAATAATGAAAGCTATAATTATATATACTTCCAGTATAGTGGTCGTTGCAAAAATGATTTGCGACTGTGTTTTATCGTTCTCTTTTACAGTTGGCTGCAGGCTCTGAGCGACAGGCGATCGATAATATAATCGTTCGGTGAATTCTCAGGATTAGGGACTCCATTACTTTTCTGTGGGGGTACCATTGAGTTGGGGAAATATTGAAAAAAAGATATATAACATCTATATTAACTAATTTCACTGAAAAAATTTAATATCTCTTTTTTAATATTCATTATGCTCTAAAAAGAAGTATAATTAATATGCGCACAATAATTGGTACCCCCGCAGTAATTGGGTCCCGTACCCTACCTGTGCCCAGCGCGAACGGTTTCGTCAACATCACCGACGGCGATGCCTAGTGCAGGTATCCATAATTCCCTCCAGGTTGATACCACAAATTGACCCACTTTAACGACAACGGGCCGAATGCATTGCTCGGACACGGACACGGACAAACAACCGTGGCACGAGATAACGAACCCGTACGCGTACACATGCAACGTAAGTATGTGCGTCGTACGTCATACAAGTTGCGTACTGCCTGATTCTTTTGGGACAATCGCCTCGGGAATGCCGATCATAAACTACTTTCACGGCGAGAACCATTTATCCGTGATGATTACAGCAGGAAATTCTCGTGCAACTGGACTAACCATAGATCGACGAACTATGAACTTATCGTAGCAATCAAAAACTTTTATTGTTATACATTCTTATTGTTAGACTCCGGATATTTATTCAAAATAAAATATAAATATAAATAAATGCATAAAATCTTGAGTCTACTTATTCAGTTCGTCATCAGTTAATATAAAGATATATATCTTCTAATTATATGTATATTACTGTTTAATTACTTTTTTCTACGTCATAACATTATGTTCATTGGCAATTTTATTTACTACGCTGAATTATATGACACTCATTATAGAACAAAAATTGGAAAACAATCACATTTGATTTATATAGTTATTGAAACTTCGACTGTAAAGGCAAACGTAAACATTTCATACAACCAAAATAATTGATTGATAAAATGGAAATTGAAAATTTAAGATCTGTGATGAAGACTACTCTTTCAACCTTACTAATCAAATTTGGTACACTAAATATGTTAGCGTAGAAGTTCATTTTCAGATTTATCAGATTTTAATATAGTTAATGAATCAAGGTTTCATCGAAAGAACACTCTATACAGTAAAGTCTTGATCTAAGCCGAACGCACTTACACGATCTTAGACAGTTCGCCTACTCCCTCCACTGAGGGTATACTCCGAGTGGTGTATACATGCCGCGTAATCCGATAACGAGTCAGGTATATCCGTGCGAACCACTACTAATCCAATTACAAAACTTCTTTATTTTTCATTATTTTTTTTTATGGGACTTTCCCCAACATATTTGTGGCATTTTTATGATTAAAATGACACTAAACATGCAGTGCGCCTTCGGCCGCGCGGTTCGTGTTTACCCACGCTGACCTTTAGTACGTTTGGCACAGTCGACGCGGTCACAAGAAAATAGTAGCCTTACACGATCTCTGTCACAGAACGGACTGGAGGATTGGGCTTAGATCAAGACTTTACTGTAGAACGTTTTTCAAGTTTATATTATTCTGACATACGAATAATATTTTAATTATTATTTACATCAAATTTAATGATTCAGCCCAATGTGAAAAGTATAATCACAGTGGATATTAAATATGAATTCTATTAAATCCAATATGTCAATAGAATGAAGCAAAAATTGCAGAAAATTGCTGGAACTGAATAGATTTAGTGATTATCCAATTTCTACTGAATTGGGGAAAGATGAAAGCAATTAACATTTTCTCTGCTCTAATTCAATAAATGAGTGACTTCTAATGACAGAAAAATTCACTTCTTTTATTTCATCACAAGACTAGAAACTTTCTCCCACTGAGTGTGTATATTAAGAGAATAAATGTAAGAATTCTATTGGAAGGAAATAAGATGTAATTTTAACACGAAGTAGCGCTTAGCTGGAATATTGCTCACTTTGAGTTTACATCGTTATAAAGTTCTAAAGTTTCTGGTCGTTGTAACATTCGGTTCGTTTCGATATTTAAATGCAAAACCCGAAATTCTATAGTTAGTTGTCAGTTTTTCAATTAAGTTTATTTATTAGAAGTAACGATATCGTGATGGTTCAAGCGTAATACTATTAAATAGTACCTGAAATTCTTTAATTACTATCAAATTATTTATTCACATTTGATATAACAAAGAAATTTTTTTATACAAAAGTAAATACTGAGATTTTTAGTAACTGTTAAAAGAAATATAGTCTGGACAAATTTTGCCAGGCGATATGGTTTCAATAAAAATTGGTAAGTAATATGTTCAACTTAAATTTACGCTAATAACAACACGAAAAAGCTGTTCAGTAATATAACTAATATTATTATTTGTTTACTTCAGCCTCGTGACTAAAGGAAATGGAAATGGACTTGGTTTACATTTTTCTAACTAGTAATATAATTAATAATAGATCATGTTAGTTCACATTTTGTGTTTATTGTCATTTTACATACGTTATATATTTTAAGTCAGGAAACTGAAGAAATGATTGTAGAAAGCTTGCATAATTGTACAAGTATGCTGGTCAGGTTTCGGTAAAAGGGCCTAGCCGATTAAGATGGTCAAAACTGAACTTAGAGGTTTTTCAATGATTATTGAACCATTCGAAAGCTGACCCAGAAAAACCCCTCTTAGCAAAATTTCAACCCCCTATCTTGCCTGTGAGGTTAGTTACAGGGTAAATTAGATTTCGCGCTTTTTCGCGCATTTTCCACACTCTGATGGTTCCTAAAATTCTGAAAAAAATGTGACATATTTTGGATCCTAAGACAGATTTTTGAGAATTTTTTCAGATTTTTGTCTTGCAAACTGTGGTCGTAAAAAATGAAAAACCTCAAAAAATTGGAAAAATGTACATTTCTCAAAAATATCAAAACATGCTATTTTACTGTTTAGTGCCCCGATAAAGTACCATAACAGGCAGTGCCGTCAATTTTTTTTTAGATTTTTGTTGTGGGCACTTTTTGTAAAAACAAGAAAAACCGAATTTTTTCGACGATTCTGCTATTAGGAGGAAAGGTACACTTGTTGGTTTTACCGCAGGTATATATTAAGTCATTTTAAACATTGTTACATTGAAACAATTAAGTGTTTTACCTAAGAAATGCGTTTTAAGAGAAAAAATGAATAGTATTTTGTGCGGTATATACCAGAATGTTCGTAACGTTTACAACATCGCTGGTTGGCACAGCGATTAAGTCGTCGGACTACGGAGCGGATAGGATATGAGGTTCGAATCCCGTCGGTGGGAAAGTTTTTTTTCCATACGTCATCTTTATTTTTTCAATTTCTTATATGGTTTATTCATATTTTTTTAATGTTTTAAAATTATTGAAGTAACATTTTTAACTAAATTTTATTTATATTACTCCGATTTTACTTCGAATTTAATGATATTATTTTCTTGGATTAGACAATGAATATTTATATTATTGTGTTCGTCCATGATTTCCGCCAGATATGAAATTGTTTGTGAAAATTGGTAAGACTCCGTGAATTGAATTTTTAAATCTACTTCTGTCATTTCCGGAAAATCAAGAATATCTGTCGAGGATACTGTTTGAAATGGAGTCTTTTTGCGGTTCCAATTGTTTCCTTCAACTTGTATCACTAACATATTTTTTACTTTTCCTTGACTCGACATCCTGCTTATTGTCTGATAAGAAAGTGTGACATCAAAGTTCAGCCGTTTTCCAAATCTATTGTTTAAGAAGTACGCAATTCGAAAGTAAGAGCCAATTTTTGAAAAGATTTCGTTGTCTACTAGTTTGTATAGAAGCAGGTACTTTTGACCTACTATACTATGCATTGCCTCTACAACCCAACGAATTTTCATGACTTTTTGGGAATAATTCGACTCTTTCGTCGAAGGTTGAGAACGATTACCTTTTAAAGCAGGCATGAGAACTCTGAAACCAAGATCTTTTAAATGAGATGTAACATCTCGAAAACCTCTGTCGACAATACAAAAGTCTCCCCGCTTCATAAGGGTTTTCAATCCATTTGGATTTTAAAGAATAATTCGCATTATCTCGCCATCATTTTGATTGGCATAGAATGGACCCACCATGTCTACAATATAGCCATTCGTTGTGCAGATTGTGAAGGGTTTACACAACGGTACCTTTTTTTGGACTGAATATGACATTCGTTGGTACTCGTTGTTTGTACGCCTAATCCAAGAAAATAATATCATTAAATTCGAAGTAAAATAGGAGTAATATAAATAAAATTTAGTTAAAAATGTTACTTCAATAATTTTAGAATATTAAAAAAATATTGTTAATATATGTATAATATATTTTTTTGAGGTTTTCCATTTTTTACGATCACAGTTTGCAAGACAAAAATCTGAAAAAATTCTCAAAAATCTGTCTTAGGATCCAAAATATGTCACATTTTTTTCAGAATTTTAGGAAGCATCAGAGCGTGGAAAATGCGCGAAAAAGCGCGAAATCTAATTTACCCTGTAACTACCCTCACAGGCAAGATAGGGGGTTGAAATTTTGCTGAGAGGGGTTTTTCTGGGTCAGCTTTCGAATGGTTCAATAATCATTGAAAAACCTCTAAGGGCAGTTTTGACCATCTTAATCGGCTAGACCCTTTAAACCCCTCTCTAATTCCTATATCTGTGGCACCATTTTCAAAATGATCTGCCAAAATGTTTAAATATTTATTTTTGTCCATAAACACGAGTTCACTAACACCAAAGCTGGGTACACAGTCCCACATTATCACCGATCCGCCATCTCGCTTCACTGAAAGTTGTAAATGTTTGGGATGAGATCCTTCTTTTCTTTTTTAACAGGCTCTCACTCATCCATCACCGCCATAAACACTAAATTTACATTCATCTGCGAAGATACCTGTATCCTACACTCACTTGTTTTCGATATATAGTTTCTTGCATTTTCAATCCTTTCCTTTCGATTTGCCAAGTTCCCCGTTGGACCTGGTGACTGTTTTCGGAGTATTCAATTGAAAACTGTTTTCTCTTACCATTCACGTTCTTCCGAGAATTCCCAAATGCGCCTGGAATCTATTCTATCTTCCGCTCGATAACTTTTTATCAGAGTTAGACAAAAATTTATTCAGATTACAGATAAAGACTAACGAATAAAATTTTATTCGACACTGTCGAATAAATATCCAATCTAATAAAAATGTATCCAAATACGATTTTATTCGAATGAGAATTAATAAGAATAAAATATTTATTTATAAAAATTTATTCGGTGAGAATTTATTCGTACAGGAATTCGTATGGAAAATACTCGATTTGAATAAAAATGGTAAACTATAAAGTGTTTTTATTCGAATAATTTTGCAATCGATATTCGAATAAAATATTCGAATAATGTTACGAATAATGATTAATTATTCTCCGAACAAAATATTCGACTACAACGAATTTATTCGAATAATTATTTTAGATAAATATTTATTCGGAACAATTCGAATAATATCCAACTCTGCTTTTCATAATGGCCCATACAATATTCTTTGCCACCTTTAAAGTACCTCGAACGATATATTCCTATGTTCGCGATTTACTTTACATCAGATAAGGAATCAAACTAAAAAATATTCAATCTTCGAACCATGCCTCAGCATTCTGTTTACAAGCACATCTTTCAGGCTGTTTGAGTATTAACAATAAGATTAGTCTTGCACTTATCGATCGATCACGGAAATGTGTTAATTGTAATAGAGAACATTTCGAGCATTAATTAAAAATCATTTATATAGGCTATCCCAGTAACTATCAGTTTTTCACCGTATACACCCTCATAACTTTTGATTCAGAATTCGACTCTCTCTTCATCCACAATATTAATATTTACCCTTTATAATACAGAAACTGGAGGTGACCTTTATAAATCTCGATAAACCACATGACTACTACTCTTGAAACCAGATGACTTTTGTTTCAACCATTTTTTCATACTCCAAATAGCGTACTAGTAATGTAGGTGTCGAATTTAGTTGAATCACACTGTATAATATTTTTATACTGTACTATAAATGTAATATACTTTTATTGTTGATTGTGTACTTATTCTAAATATAACCTCAGATATCCAAACTATACTGTTTATAACTTTTAATAATTATATTTTCTTGCGGGACTGAAAATTTAACAAACAAGTGCAATTACAGAAAAACGAAGCATTGAAACTTGAGAAAACCTTGTTAAAGGATAAATAAAACTACATACATAAATGTATATAAGAAGTAAATTAAAACGGTTTTACGATAGACGACAAACAGAATAAGCGTAATAGCGTATCATACTAAACAATAGTTAAAAACACTCCCTATCGCAAGGTACATACAATTTATCGCTGTTAACGGTTCACGATAAAACATTATACCCAACCTTATTATCTATGTAGTACAGCGAGTAGATTCAGAGCAAAGGAACTAATCGATTTATCAGGTAATTTATGGGAGTTGGAATATATGCATCTATACAGGGTGTCTAGTGTAAATGTGAATTATTAAACATCGGAAATGTATATACTGTAATGAAAAAATGTTTCAGACGAAAGTTAGAGTGAGGGACCCAAGTACTGTGGGGGTGCCAATTATTGTGCCTATATGAATTATACTTGTTTTTAAAACATAATCAATATTTAAAAAGAGATATTAAATTTTTTCGTTAAAATCAGTTAATATATACGTTATATATCTATTTTTTAAATATTCATTATGCTTTAAAAATAAGTATAATTAATACAGCTACAGTAATTGACACCTCCACAGTAATTGGACTATTAACTTTCGAAACGTTTTGATGTCAGATACAAGAATATGCAATCAAAGATATAAATTTCGGTACAACAATCTTTGTGTAACGTAATTTCAAGTTGTTCAAAAGATACACATAAATAGTCTTTACGAAATATGTATAAAGGTTTCTTTACCGAAACATTAATGAACATAAATAAATTCTCATTCGTACCTTATAACTTTCGTCTGAAATATTTTTTCGAAATTTTTTAGGATACTTAACCTCGACACCTTGTACATGAACACAAATACAAACTTATACAAACAAATACAAATAAAAATTAAATTCCAGCAATGCATTAACAGTAAATTCATACACTAAATTCTACCTGGAAGTGATTTATTTAACTGGTGGCTGAGTACCCGCCTTTCAAACAATATTTTTTAACTAGATTATTTAAGTCTTGAAGATTTAGGTGGAACTATCAGTTTAGAAGATTTGAATAGACCCAAAAGTTGATAAAAATATTTTTATCGACTAGCATCATCAAATTATTTCTATAAACTATACCATTTTGTAATACACGTTATCGCGTTTTACTGAAAAGGAATTTGTATTTTGTAAAAGTTTGAAGAAATATTGCTTTAAGTATTAAATATTTCTATAATTACGTTGATCTTATTTAATAAATTACTCTTGGAATTTAACATCATGTACTACAAGAACAATTAGGGTGGCTCTTATTTCTTCTTGACGAAAATTTTGTTCAAAATTCCCCCCCCCCCCCCCCCCCCCAGGATTGTTCCAATTAATACAAAAAGTCAGTACTAATATATTCTAAATTATTGACTATATCGAAAAATATGGTCAATAAAACTTGTAGATCTGCACAGGCTACGCCTTTTATGTCATATTACTTTTTTCGTATGTAAACCAAACGGTTTTCGGAAAAATTGAGAAAAATGTTAAAACAAAATCAGAAATTTTCTTCGATATTTGAAAACTAAAGGTATGTTTTTTTTCTCGAAGTTTTCAAGGTCATATTCTGGGGTTGCACTTACGTGAGACACCCTGTATAATGCAATCGATATCGTGATGTACAAACGTCCCATTGCATAACGCGACACTAAGATTCATAAATTTCAATTAAACCTGAAATCTGCGATTACAGAACTATCGGGAAGCACGATTGACATGAATCGGCGAACCGAGCACATCCATATTGCCCAAAACGATCATCTTTTCCGTTGTAGTATACATACACATGTATCTCGCGGTGAAGTTTTCTCCGCGAAGCTAATAAAATGGTGGACATCAATTTAACGGTCGAAGGAAGAAAAGGATGATATACGTCGCGGATCTGTCAAATAGACGTCTCGAGTGGTGATTTTTCGAGAAGCCGGTCAGGATAATTCCAGTAATTTGTTGAAGATTTACCTGACAATGCCTGGAAATAGCTGCGCGTAAAATAGCCTGACTGAACGTAGTTGCATACACGCGCCAATTTTCAACTGTGGTCGGGCTCTAGTTTTTATCGTTCTTTCGAAATAGTCGCGCGAATAGCGGTTCCGTGTAGTTAGGCCCGATTGCAATTGGAAAGAGAATGTGTCAGGAATGTTGGACACGTTCGAAGTACCAGCTGAAAAACCTACGCTTGTACAGTCTATACTGAACACGTTGCTGAATGTTAGACTCAAGCGGAATTGCGAAATCTTTAGAAGACAAACATAGCAGTTTCATGATTTCGTTAGATTAAGAATTCAATTGGTGAATAAATTGTTTCGACTAATTGAATAATTCTATTTTCGAAAAAAGGTAGTTTCCTTTTAACTGTACTATAAATAGTTATACTACATGTATACAGTTTTTATTCGATATATGTCCCAAAAATCTAGTCTATAAAAGTACCAGAACTATCTCCACTGCCGCGGGGTATACCACATGAGGAGCCTAGAAGGTTCGCTACCCTTTTCTACGTTCGGCAGTTTATCAAAGAATAGTATCTTCTAGCCGATATAAATCGCTGTGTAGATCCGTGTTGTAGACATATATCGAGTAAACACTGTATTTTATATAGCTATTAAATATTAAAAAATCTCTAGACAAAAATTTAGTAAGCTTCAGTCGCTACTCAAAATTCGCCACCTTAGTCGGCAACCAAAGAATTGCATTTGCTTCTTGTTATTTTTGTTTAACACGCAGTAAACAAAGACTTCGTATAAGTACACATAAGTATCTACATGCATATTTCCTATATGTATTTAGACAACACTATTACAATGTTCGGTTTTTTATTAATCTTATAATTAAGGTTCATTTTATTATAGAAATTTCTAGAATTGATCTAAATGTTTTTTACAAGTCAGATAAATTTATTGTCATTGATTTTTTTCTGTAATAAATGGCATGGAATAACGTTGAAATAGAAAGTGTGTGCGTGTGTGCTCGTGATGCGCGCGTACACGCGCGTGTGTGTGTGTCGTCGCAGTTTAGACATATCGCTGCAAACAGTGTAAAAAGTGCAATAGTGTAGTTATGGGGATACCTTGAATTTTCAAAAGCTAGCATTTTCAAAAATTCCAAAATTAATGAACCCTCAAGAATATAGTTGTTACCTTATTTATTAAATTGAGACCCTGTAAATGTTAGGAATAACAATACGTTCCTCAGGGTGAAAATTCACCCATTTCCTTTTTTTTAAACATACTGTATTTATTTATTTATTTCTGTATATGTTGCAAAATGTATTTCTTTGAAATGTGACGTTTCAGGTGAAACAGAATTTGTTGATTTGAAGAGTAGAACAATAATGGATGAATTATTATCCCAGTCTCTTTTATGCAATTATTTTTGACAAACGTACGAGGGGTTAAGTAAATATTTACCTCAACCGGTCAAGATAACCGATTTTATATTTTACAATTATTGAAACTGTAAAAATTCATTTCTGGAAAATAGTAGAATAAATTTTGTTGTCCAAGCATTTATTATATTGAAAATTATAGACAATATTTACCAGATACTGTTAATGTTTGATAAGTTTAGTGTTAATATTTGCGCGGAACTGTAGGAACTCGCATATGATACAACGATATTAACGATCTAACTGTAAATACGTCCGAACGTATCGATCCTCGTCTGCAAAACTTTCTCTGCGTTCATTAGAATTCAATCGTTTCCTGAATTCCACGAGTGCTTCCTTCGAGCAGCAATCTCGTTCGTTTAGATTTTCATGAAAAAAAATGTCTACTAACATCGCGTCGAACGATACTTCCGTAAGGATAGCCGACAGATCAACGTTGAAAATGGCCTTTTGCATACCGGAGGCGAATGATCGGAGATTTTCGTCTCTGAAAAAGAGGAGAAGAACGTGGAATGAAGACGGCCTCGAGGAAAGCTGTATTTCCAACGAGGATACGTGTGTTATCGCATTTTCCATTCACGGAAATCGCGTACGCTTGCATATACCTACAGATACACATACCTGTGTGCGTATGTGGCGTCGCGTCGTCCCGTATGTGCATCATCCCGGCAAAGTAAGTGCGTTTCTATGGAGTTTGCCGTAGTTATAGACCTCGGGTTCACCTTAAGCTTGGCACGAGGTGCAAAATTATTGCTCTTCGTTTAAATTGCGCGGATTTTTCCGGGTCCGGCGGATACTGTACAAAGAGGGCCGCTCGTAGCGAGCCTATCTTATTGCGATTGCGCGTGGATCGCTTGAAAGGATCACAGGACAAACCCCAGGCTAGAATTATACGTGTCGGGCGAGTTCGCGGGTGCACGAATCGCGGAAATTACGAGGACGACGCGAAATATGACTCGTACTTCTCTTTCATTCGACCGTGACCCATAAATTTATTACGGCGAGCCTGGTGGTTTCGTGCCGCAGCATCCGAGGATCAAAGAAAGACTCGGATATATGATCCCCGGGTATTCTTTTTTTAAAGGCAGAAACGTACCTACGCAATTTGTAGTTCCTTGCGTTCCGAAGCAGTTATTTTTCCTCTTTTTTTTTCAAACGATGCACTGAATTTCTTCGCGAGAATAAATTTGAAACAGTTTAAAATAACTTCTTCTGCAATTTTCATATTGAATTTATATTCCATGTCGCATTTAGTAAATTTAAAGAAATATCAATTCGATGGTGTTTTCTGTGTGTGCTTGTGTGTGTATGTATGGAAGGACCTAGAAGAAACAATTGAGGAAGCGTCGTTCGCGGGTTTTGGAGGAGATTGAATATGACCACGTAAGAGAGTGCAGGTGTTATAACGTCTGTTGTATAATTGTTACTAATATAAGTAAAAGGTAAAACCAACAAGTGAGTGTTATATAGTAGACAAATATCCCCAACATTTTCTGTGTAAGGTTTCGTTCTTCTAATGCGGTTATTAGTCTTCTAGGTAATAACATAAAAAAAGGAAAATAAGAACAAATGATAAGTGTCACAAATAGTTGTTCAATCGAACGTTTCCGCGTGCAATCAAATTTTACATTTTACATGAAGTTATCTTATGTACGCCATTATATTTCTTATTCGTGCTCCACCCGTGAATAGAAATGTAAAACACAAGAGTTTTGAATATACAGTCGGGGCCAAAATTAGGAGGACACTCTTTAAAAATTAATAACTTTTTATAAGAATTAATTTAGTAGGTAAGGTAAAACAAAAATTAATTAAAAATTACCATTGGTTGGAAATTGCAAAGAAAAAAGTGAAGGTCAGGATTTTTAACCTTCTAATTAGTGCTTAGAATAAAAATTTTAAATATGCGTTTCACAGATCTAAGTAAGTTATACACAAACATAAAGTTTGATCAAAATCGATTAAGGTTGCTATGAGTTGTAAATAATAAAAAATGGCAAAATTGTGAGAAACTGCGATTTAGATTAATCGTAAGCCCAAAATTCAAAGATTTTTAGATCTTGCATGCCTGTAGCTTTTTAATGCATCAATCGATTTCGATGAAACTTCGTGCATGCATATAACTTCCATTATATCTACCAGAAGGCAGATTTTAAATTATCATTATAGGCACAGATAAAAAGTGAAAAATCGTATACTTCCACATTCCGAGCAATAGCAATATCAAAAAATGTTTTTTTACATATTACCCAGTAAATTAAAAAAATCCCTCAAAACTTACCGGACATCAAGCATCCGAAACTAATTTCAGACAATATTACGCCTTTAAAAAAACTCTGATTTTCTAAATTACTTTACTAAACCTATGTACAAACGTAATTTTTGAGTCGAAAAAAACGTAATCTAAGAAAATTTATATTTTGTTGACAGTAGACTTTTAGCAAATCCGCGGGTTTGAAATCGCAGGATTAAGCGATTAGTCATACGCGTAGCATGGGAAAGTGGGTCAAATAATACCGGACTATTCACCAGTATACAAGTTCCTGATTTTATGATCTACGACAGAAGTAATTATTCATAATGTCTCGATCGCTAGCGGTAATAAAGTACCGGCAACATTAGAAGAAGACTGTCATATGTATAAGTGCTTTGTGCAGTTCCTAGCTTACAATTAATACCATAATTGGTATCGTAATTACATCAAAATTATTAGTACACTTTTCGTACAATTTCTCCAGAAGATTTTGCAAATTCTGAGATAATATGAAAATATTTATCTTTGTTAGGCAAACTTCAAAATTGTTATAGTAATTATAATAATAATTTTAATAATCAGCATATTTCATGTTTTCATGAAAATTTTCGTTTTAAATAACATGTTACAAATAAAAATATTTATGATCATCTGCTCGTACTTTATTAGCTTAAATTTTACAGGTTAACTTGAATTCAGCACACAATCTCAATAGCCTTCAAGTAAATTACCCAATTGTTACAGATGTTGTACTTAATAATTATTAAATAAATTACTAAATGATAAACTCGATATAGCCATGCTTGCGGAAGAGGAGGAAGGGATGAAAGGGGTGATAGGAGTACTGGAGCGATATATGGACGAGAAAAGACTGCAGCTGAACGCGGAAAAATCAAAGGTGATGAGGTGTAGGAGGGGAGGGGGAAGGTGGAAGAAAGTGACGTGGAGGTGGAAAGGTAAGGTACTAGAGGAGGTCAGTAAATACTTAAAGAGGGTTCTAGGAATAGAAAGATGCACACCAGGGTACATGGTTAGGGAGGAATTGAAAAGAGAGTTGCTGAGGGGAAAGGCGGGTCTAAGAGCATTCGGGTACGAAAAGAAGCTAGGAGAGAGCAAAGGCGGGGAGTTAGCACGGTTATGTTGGGAAGAGATAAGGTGAAGGGTTACGAGGGGTGAGTAGGGGAAGGGTGTGAGAAGGAGAGACGGGACTTCTTTGAGGAGAGGGGTTGGGCAGTGGAGGAGGTGGGGGAAATGATGGAGGAGAGGAGAGAGAGAACGCGCACGAGGAATTGGTAAAAAGGGAGAAGGAAAGGCAGAGGGAGGAAAGACGGGAAAAGATAAGAAATTCAAAGTATAATAAATGGTATGGAATGGTGATGGGAGAGGGTCCGCCGGGATACCTGAAGGAAGGATGGGGGAGAGTAGGTGGCAGAGGGCGGCGAAATTTAGATTGGAAAATGGTATGAGAGAGGGGAAATATTGGATGAATGAGGAGGCGACAAAGTGTAGAGTGTGTGGATGGGTGAATGAGACGTGGGAGCATGTATGGGAGAAATGCATGTGGCTGGATGAGGAAAGAGGATGGCAGGAGAAGATGTGGGAAGTGTTTTCTGAAGAAAGGGGGGAGGGGAGAAGTGGATGAGGAGAGTGGAGGAATGGAGGGAAGGTGCTAATGGAAGGAGTGAAGGAAAACAAAGCAGAAAGGATTGGGATGGATGAGGAGTGACCGGAAGAGAGAGTCCACTGGTTAGGGAAGGGGAGGCGTAGGTGTGTGTGTGAGAGGAGGGGTGAGTGAGAGAATTGATAAGTTTTTCTATTTTTTTTTTGTACACAAACATTTTATTTAATTTCTTATTATTTTATTTCTATTTTATGTTAATTTAAGTACGATATTATCTCTCTCGCTCTCTCTTGTGAACCTAGTTTTTTTGCGTTTTTGCGTTTTGCGTTTAGGATAATTGTAAGATAGGATAAGGTTAGGATAGGAGCAGAGCGAGGAAGGAAGGAGGCGAAGTTTATTGGAATTGTAACCCTGAGGGGAACAAAAATAAACTACTACTACTACTAAATGAAAAACTACTTCGAAAAAAAATGAAAATAGAATCCTGATGACGGTTGTGTATTAACTCTGACTGACTCAAATTAAAATTCCTCATATATGTAAAACAAAACATTTAGTGAATACAGTGAATCATACAGTGAAACTGTAAACAGATAACAAACTAGAATACGCATTTCTCATAGTAGCGAATACATGATTCGATCGTACAATCTTAATTTGTGGTTGCAATTAAAATAAGATGTCACGTGTCGTAATTCTTGCGAGAGCAGTGACGTGATTGACCCGTCGGGCAAGATCGTTACCCCAACATGGGTAATTACAATTTCTAGAAATCAGATGATTCGAAAAGCTTACGAAATTTTTAACGTCTCCGAGGATCTAATTACGCGGAAGATCGTATCGTCCGTGGAAGGAACATGAAGCAGTTGGCGGGAATCGCATAATTTAACGAAGCGGACCTCACGGTTCATTGATCCTAGGTGTGGCGACGAATTAATGTATAAAGTCAGCAACAAGGTCGTAATTACTTATTCAACAAACACTGTAAATAGGTGAAAGAACCTCCAGAATAATTGGGTACGGAACGGGGACTGTTGAACTACCGTTGATTTATTGCCAACGTACATAACAAGGAGTTAGTATGTTCCGTGTCGCGTGTTATACAATTTACTCTCTTTGACGAAACAATATTATCCGCTCAGCATTATAGAAAATCCGTAAGTGGCTTTATTACCTAATTGAATTATGTCACTGTACATTTAATACACAAGGTGTTGAAAAAAAAATGTTAAAAATTTATAGTTTACTTTCCTGAAACTGTGCTCGTTTTTGAAATAAGTAACTGGGCTATTGGATATGATAACGTGTGTGTGTTCATTCGTACATTAGTTCGATCTTCAATCCTTTACCTACCGGAAGATTTTTATAATTGTGCTTTGCCAAAAGAAAGCTTAAAAATATATTTTTAAACAATAATCCTGAACGAAATTATTTGATTACGTTACTGGAGGTGACGTGATGGTTCACGATAGAAATTGCTATTGTTATCGGAAAATTATGAATTAATGTGTTGACATCGATCTTTTTCAATAACGAAGCTTTGCGTGAAAAAGGAAAAATGACTTGCATACAGGTTTAAGAGTCTTACACAGTCCTTCTTTCTTTTTCGATCGCTATCCTTCTCTACGTTCGACACACTAGAAAGAACGTAGCACCTCTACTGGAACTGTCGCTCGGCAGACCCGACGATACGACAGTTATGGAGATATTACTGTGACTGCCACCAGCAAAGTTGGAGGTTTCCGGTGCGCCGTGCGACAGCGAGTAGCTATTCTGTAATGCAAAGCAAACATCACATTGGCTTCGGTATGCAATACGTACGATTAGAGCTTGTTCCAATTGGTTGTAGCGATTTGTCATTAGTCGTCGCCTCGTCGCCATGGCCCATCCAACACGCGACATACGAAATACATATTTAAAGAGAACGCCGAGCGTAGACCGGCCCTGGCTCGACACGTTGTACCCACCCTCAAGATTGCAACGAATAAACGAACGAACGAGTAAAGTGCAACTCGCTCGAGTAGGTTTGTCTACACGTCGTTACAAATAACCTCGCGTGATGCATTCGGTATTTGCGTTCAGCGGGGTGGCTCCGCTATCTTGGACATTTCTTCGCTTTAATATCGCCGATTCTGGCTGCCCCGCGGAAATTACGATTCGCTCCAGGCTATGAGCTATTTACGAGTCCACGGAGGCGGGTCGAGGTAACAAGACGTCTGAATGCTGTCTGGTCTTGGAGGTTTGCGACCCTCTGTAGGACATAGTCCACACCATGAAGCCTATATGGTGTCCTCAACGCAACTTTGGATCACAGTGTCCTTGTATGTGTTCCGTTTCGCTGTGTACTCTTACGATGAAAACATTTCGTATCATAACATCAAACCGCTGATTGGTATCACCAACGCATTGAATCAACATTACTTGGAAGTTAGCAAGGAGTGTGAAATGTTTATTTATCTATTTATCCGACCATGAAATAAGAAGTATATTATTGCGAAAATAACCAAAAGAATTATTGGAACTTTGATAATGGGTCATTTCTGACCTATGGTACCATTTGCAGAGTTTATCCTCATCGTTGAGTAGAATATGATGGAATGAAAAAAATGTTTGACCTAAATTTTCAAGGTCAAGGTCAAGCTCATTTTTGTAGCAAGTTATGTCAATATCTACCAAACCGAACGTAAATTAATTTATTACTATTTTTTTTTATTTCGAAGACATTCAAATCAAGTATTATTTCAAATAATTTATTTCATTTAAGGGTCGACAGAAAATAAATTATTTATGTTATTTGTAAACTATACATAATAAAGTATTTACAATTGTTACGAGCCAGGGCTGCGAGCAACGCGAGAGGTCGGCGAGGGGGTTATTACCCCAGGAATATGGTTTCAAATTGTTAGTTAGGTACGCGGACGCACCCGATGCGAAAGCGAGGAGCTACTAGGAGGATGAAACTTCGTGAACAGACCCAATGCGAAATCGGGGAGTTACTAGGAGAGACACGCAGGCGAACCCGGTGCGAAACCGGGGAACTGGTAGGAGATTGTGTAACAGCACGGATGAACCCAATGCGAAACTGGGAATCCGCTAGGAGGTGGATAACTCACAGTCGCACCTAATGCGATACCAGCGAGCTGCTAGGATACGGAAGAACCCAATACAAAATCGGGGATCCGCTAGGATGGTATAGTTTTCGTGGACGCACCCAATGCGAAACCGGGGAGCCATTAGGTTGGAGAAATCTTTGTTGATTTGAATTTAAGATTAGAAAGCCTCGTAACTTATATATAATTTAATTGATACAATCCGGGCGGTAAGATTGTATCGTGTGAGAACGTTCAATTATTAGATTAGGATATTAGGCAATAATTAAGGGTTGTAGATTACGCGAATTAACAAACAAGATAAATATATTCTGAGTTGAAATTGGTTACAAGCGTTGTTGTTAGTGTCGCGAATGAATTTAGTATGTATACAATTGAAGAAATTGTTACCTATGATGCACGGTTTTGACGCACTGACAATACGCGGTCAGAGAGCTATTATTGAATGCCAAATGGAATATACAGGGTGTCCCGAATTTAAATGGCTGAACTTCAGGAGCGTGTAGGGGACCGAAAAACTAAGACAAAAAGTCTTTTAGAGATTTGCTCCTTTTTGCTTCGTTTTGGAGAAAATCGCAAAAAAAAAGAAACGAAACAAGTTTTCATTTTTGTACTTATTTATTTATTTATTGCTTTAAACCAAGTGGTTACATTTTATTTACGTTATCATCTATTTAATGTAGATATTGTTAAAAATATAGCCCTTTTGCAGCAATGCAAGAATTACATCTAGCACTGACTTGATAAATTATATCAGCGTATTCAACATTAGAATATGTACGCAGCATTGTAGCTGGAGCTATTCACTCCAAAATATCTGAGTAACTGACTCCAAAAATATTTTTCCGGAAAATTATTAAAAAATAGTTTAAACATAGTTCAAAAATGTTTTTACAATAGCGGAACCTCAATCACACGGTTAGAAATCGAAAAAACATCTGATTAAAGAGAAAAAAAAATTGGCCCGGGGCGGGATACGAACCTGGTCCAAAAAGTTTCAACGGTTCCGCAGTCGGAGACCATAGCTACTGCACCAACCGGCGCCGTTCAAAGTACCTTCGAAATATTGGGATATATCCTGCATAGTATAATTGTCGTTTTTTGTACTACGCAATTTTTAAAGTCTGCACGATGTTTCTCTGAACTTAGGGATGTTTAATATTACATAATATATTTTTACGATAATTATAACTTAGTTTTTCACGGAAAAAACGCCAAAAAAAGTGGTTTTTATTTTTTCCTACTATGACGCACCAAACGCAGGAATTTGAAAAAAATTGAGCATAATACTGAGGACAATATCTTATTGCTAAATTAATTCTGTGGTGGTCGCTCTTCGATTTCCATATGAAATCTGCATTTTTTCGATTTTTTTCGTGTTTTTTGATTTTTACAGCCAGAGTTTGCAACGGAAAAATCTGAAAACGACTCAAAGTATGTGGTTTGGTGTCCGAAATGTGTCAGATTTTTT
>CM052118.1:13458599-13469742 GCA_028454245.1 Halictus quadricinctus
GCTTCGGAGAGTACCTGCATAAGATGGGGCGGGAGCCGACTGCGCAGTGCTACCACTGCGGCGAAGATGTCGACACGGCGCGGCACACTCTAGAAGAGTGCCCAGCATGGGCTGAGCCGCGCCGTGTCCTGCGAGCCGCAGTGGGTGGGTGGGACCTCTCGCTGCCGGCCATGGTCGACCACATGGTCGGCAGCGTGGGGTCGTGGAAGGCGGCGGCCTCCTTCTGGGTCATCACGACCTCACAGAAGGAGGCCGCCGAGCGGGCCCGGGAGAGGGACCCGGGCCCCGCGAGGAGAGTGTGGGCGCGGCGGAGAACCCCGCGCCAACATGTGCCCCCCACGAGGGGGGCGGCGAGGGTGGGGGGGGACGGGGGTCTCCCCCGCGTCAACGTGTGCCCCCGGTGGTGGGGGGCGGAGTGTTGTTGGCGCGGGGAGATTCCCCGCGCCCTGTCATGCCGCCACCATTGAGGGCGGTGAATTTGGGGCCCCGGGGTGTGAGCTGACCCGGGCCCCCGGGGGGGAGCATAGTTCCCCCCGTGACAGGCCGACACCCCCCGGGTTAGTTTCCCGGTGTAGGGGGGTGTCGGTCCTTCCCTCCCCGATAGGGGAGGGGGATCCGTGGGGGTATTGGGTGAGGGAGGGTCGGGGCGTGCCGGATCGCGCCTCCGACGGCCCTTCCTCTCCGGTGGCGGTGTCTTCTTGCCTCGGCCGGGGCTGGTTCCTTCGGGACACCGGCCCCGAGCGGGGCACGGAGACTCCGGGAGCTGTGGGTGGACCGGGCTGGGGTTCGGGAAGCCCAATCCGAAGGCTCCAGGGATGGGAACACCGGGCGGTCCATCCGCCCTGGGTTTTATAGCGTAGGCATTGGAGGAGGCTAACCCCCTCCCCCGGGTATTATGTTAGGTGGGAGGTGTCCTGTTGAGTACTCGCGTGATCCAGGCATCTCCCCTTTAGCTTAGGTGGGCGTGGGTTTTTAGCGGATAGTCTCTGGGGATATTCCCCTGGGATAGTCCCACAAAGCCCCGGCTTCCCCCAGTGTGCCGGGGCATTGGAAAAGCATTGTCCCACGGAAAAAGAAAGTTTGTCATACGATTGAAAGGCGCTAAAGGGTTTATCGGTGTGACGTCACCCCACGATGTGGGGGAGGGGGTGAGCTCGGAAAGTGCTCAGGCCACTTCGCCCACCCCCTCCCAGCCCACAAGCATGGCGGTAGAGACGAGTACGAGCGGGTCACTTGCCCACCAGCCCCCTCGTCGATCACTGAGGAGGGGAGACCCTCTGGCGTGGTATAATGGCCCCCACGCCACGCCGGTCGCCCCTGTCGGTTCTGTAGGCCAACTTCAACTGTTGCTGCCGGGCGCAGGACCTGATGGTAAAGTGCCTGGAGTGGGGGATTGGCCTTGCGGTCGTCACGGAGGCGTACACCGTCCCGGACAATCCACACTGGTTCGGTGACGCGGACGGCTCCGTGGCAGTATGGTGCTCCGTGGTCAAACGAAGCGGGGGGTTGGTGCTGGTTAAATGGGGAAGATTTCTGGTTACAGAACGCTACAACTCACTCAGTTGTGACTCCGCCGAACTCGGGAGGTTTTTGACCGGCTGGGGGTTATGATAGCCCCCTATATGGCCGGTCTGGTGCTGGTCCTGGGGGACCACAATGCGAGGTCCTCGGCCTGGGGAAACCACGGGACCAGCGTCCGAGGCGGAGTCCTAGAAAACTGGGCGGAGGGGTTGGAGCTACGGTTGCTGAACCGGCGCTCTGTGCCTACGTGCATGAGCTGGAACGGCTGGTCGATAGTGGACGTATCGTTCGCGACCGCCGCCGCCTCGCCCCGTGTGTCCAACTGGCAGGTCTGGGATGGTGAAACGTTGTCGGACCACTGCTACGTCCTGATGGGCGTGGCGGTGGTCTCGGACTCGCCGGTGGGCACGCCCCTCCGACGTAGCATATCCGTTCGCACACATAGCCGTTCGGCGCCTAGATGGGCGCTGAAGCGACTGGACGGGGACCTACTGAGGGCTGTGATTATCGGCTCCGCCTGGCCTTCGGCCATGGATTGCGGGGCGGAAGAGGGGTCAGCTTGGATCCGGAACATATTGCAAATGATTTGCGATGTGGCGATGCTCCGGGTCCGAGCTCAGCCCCCGAGGAAGTTCGAATACTGGTGGTCGGGGGTGCTGGCCGAACTGCGCAATTCGTCCGGCCGAGCCCGCCGCCGGTACACCCGCGCTCGGCGCCGCCATTTTATGGGCGGCGATGCGAAGCCGAGGGTCGCCAAGCCGTACGGAGAGTACAGATCTGCAGCCGGTGCCCTCAAGCATGCGATAGCCTCTGCCAAGGCCAAGGCTTGGGAAGCTTCGCCCCTGGGCGTCCCCGGTCGCGGAGAGGTTGGACTCGGAACTCTTGGGACGCGTCGTCGATACCCTCTTCCCCCTCAATGATGAGGAGGAGAGGAGGCCTGAGCGCGCTCCGGGGCAGACCAGGGAATGGTCGAACGAGTTCCGGGTCACCGAGTGGGAGCTGTACCGGGCTGTCCGGGAACTCCGGGCGGGGGTCAAGAAGGCTCCCGGCCCAGATTGGGTTCTCGGTGGTATAACGACCTTGGCTCTAAAGGTCCTCGTCCCGGAATTCAGGAGCGTCATGGACGCGAGCCTGCGCCGGGGAGTCTTCCCCAGGATATGGAAGAATGCGTGCCTTGTTCTCCTCCACAAGGAGGGAAAGCCCGTAGAGTATTCCTCTGCATACCGGCCGGTGTGTTTACTCGACTAGGCGGGCAAGCTGTTCGAGAGAATAATTGCTGCCCGCTTCATCGAGCATCTGTTGCGGGGTGGTCCCGACCTAAGCGACAGCCAGTATGAATTCAGGAGGGAGTGCTCCACCATCGACGCCTTGAAACGTCTGTGCCTCCTCCGGAAAA
Source organism: Halictus quadricinctus (assembly GCA_028454245.1). NCBI lineage: Eukaryota > Metazoa > Arthropoda > Insecta > Hymenoptera > Halictidae > Halictus > Halictus quadricinctus. Next base: position 13,461,517 of record CM052118.1, read on the forward strand.
AGGCTGTCGCTCGGGGCAGAATGTTGATCGCTGTGTCGTTGGACATCTCAAACGCGTTCAAGGAGGTGATCGGCGACTATCTCCGCGGCAGAGAAGTGGTGTTTACCGGCCTATACAAGATCATGCATACGAGGGAGATGCACCGTGGTGTTCCGAAGAGGTCGGTCTTCGGGCCGCTCCAGTGGAACCTGGCGTTGGACGCGGTGCTGTGGGTTGCCGCGGATACGGGTGTCATCTGCTATGCGGATGACATCCTGGTTTACGTGGAGGGGGAGGATTGGAGGAGAACCAAACACCAAGCACCTGGCAGAGGCACCTTGCGCGGCTGCTGCCCAATATCGGGGGGCCGTAGTTAAAAGTCCGCCGTCTCTACATGGAGGTGGTGCGGTCCATTGCCCTTTATGGGGCACCTGTGTGGCACCGCTCGCTCAGGGCTAGCCAGCGCAGTCAGGCACTCTTGGAAAGAATGCGGCTCTGGCTGGCCTTGCGGACCATACGGGGGTACCGCACTATCTCTGCCGAGGTGGCGGGCCTCCACGCCGTCATTCCACCATTCCAATTAGTGGCGGCGGAGCGGGCGAAGTTATACCACGCATCCTGCTCGTTCCGCCGTCCGCCGGGGGTGGAACTTACATGCGGGGAGGAGGAGGAGCTCGAGGCACGAATACGCCAGGCCCGGGCGGACGTGTTTACAGGTGGAGGGGACTGTTGGCCCCCTCGTCGCGTCCGATCGTCCGGGCCCTCCTGCCCATATTCGATACATGGTGCAGGAGGCGGGGAAAGTTGACCTTCCGCCTCACGCAGGTGGGAGCGTGGGACCTCCCACTTGCGGCCGTGGTCGACCACATGGCCGGCAGCGAGGGGTCGTGGACGGCGATGGCCTCCTTCTGCGAGGTCGTAATGACGAGCGGGCCCGGGAGAGAGACCCGGGCTCAGCCAGGAGGGTGTGGGCGCGGGGACGTACCCTTGCGTCCTCGTGTGCCCCCCACTCAGTGGTGGACGTTGGGGGACAACCCCGAGCCAATTGATGTCCCCGGGAGAGGGGGGCGGAGATCGATACCCTCTGGGATAACTCTCGGTGTGGGGGGATGTTGGTCCGTCCCTCCCCTATAAGGGGAGGGGGATTCGTGGGGGGTTGGGTGGGAAGGGTCGGTCGTGCCGGATCGCGCCTCCGGCAACCCTTCCTTACCGGAGGCGGCGTCTTTTTGCCTTGGTCGGGGCGGGTTCCCTCGGGGCACCGAGAGAGGCATGAAGACACCGGGAGCTGTGGGTGGACCAAGCTGGGGCTCGGGAAGCCCAATCCGAAGGCTCCAGGGATGGGGACACCGAGCGGGTCCCTCCGCTGTGGGTCTTATAGTGTAGGCAATGGGGGAGGCTAACTCCCTCCTCCGGGTAGTATGTCAGATGGGAGGCACCCTGTTGGGTACTCGCGTGATCCAGGCACCTCCCCCTTCGCTTAGGTGGGCATGAGTTTTTTAGTGGGTAGTCTCCGGGAACACTGCCCCGGCTTCCCCCAGGGAGCCGAAAAGCATTTTAAAGAAAAAACACATTATTTCCAGAATTAAAGGTTATTTTGTTTTTTCAAAACTTGGTAACAGTTAAGGTCAAAACTTGAAAGTCAAAGACAAAAGAACATTTAAAAAAACATTCTCTACGAATATCTTGGAAACTACTGTAGATAGGAAAATGGTGTACATGGTGTCACATGAAGATGGTATGGGCATAGGAAAGATAAAAAAATAGCAGTTTTTGATTAATTTAACTATGTACCCCCAGTTTGAAAAATCTGAAAAAATGTCATATTAACAACCATAACAAGATGCTAAAACTATAAAAATATAAGCTTAGTAACTTATAACTTCTACAAGAAATCGGCATTACAAAACTTGTTTTATTTCTTAAAATTCGGTTTCGAAGCTAAAAATTCTAAAAAAAATTCATAAATGTGCATTCTAATAACTAAAATATGCTTGATTTTTTAGAATTTTCAATTAAAGAGGATAAGAGAAATTACGGAAAAATCTGATTTTCTTTGTCACTCTACTACCGCCCATGTCGACATATAGGGTTGAAAATTGGCACAAAGTATTTCCTTTGGATAAGCTATCGAATTCGATTTGGTTTGGGGACACTTTTGACCTCCTTATCCGGATTCACCCTTTGTACGTGCAACTTTTGTGTCCCTTAGGTTAATTCAAATATGGAAAACTTAATTTTATTATATACTTTATTTATTACATGATTTATTTCTGTTTAAAAATTTTAATACGGTTCGTGTTTCATATTCAATGTTTCACATTCGCAAAATTCCACCAAGAGTCCACCGTGGACTATCTGTACTCGATCTCTATTCTATGTCCGCACACAGATCCTTAAAAGTTTCGAGAACTTTTTCAATCTTTTTTTTTTTGTATTCTGCGATAATAATCGGCACTAACATTTCTCCAATTCAAATATACGATATCTATCATAATTTTCCTCCATTTAATTAACCTTACAAAAAATTTATTTTCATGGTACAGTTTATCAGCACAGAACGATTAAAAGCATAAATAACAGAACCATGAATTTGGCTTCTATAATTACTTCTATTAAAGTCCGTGCGCACAGTGGTGAAAAATCCTCAAAACGTAGCAATAATTCGTTTACTATGGAAACGCCGTTTTAAAAAATTTATGTAACATTATATGAAAAATGAACAACTGAACAATGAACTTTTAATAGACCAGCAGAAAATATTCCATTTTAACACTTTATCGACCGCTAGCCTATTAATCGGCTTTACACTCTAAAAAATTATTAAAAATTGAATTACTATTACCTTGAATATATTCTATGTATATTAGTCTATAAGGCCCTTTATTATATAAAATAAATGCAAAATGAAGTATAAATATCAATAAAATTACATTCCTTTGAAACAAAAGCAATAAGCACAACACAATGAATAGCGAAAATTTAGCCGGTACTGGGAGCCGGTCCTTACTAAGTGGCAGCCTCAACTACGATCGGTCGATAAAGTGTTAAAACTCGTTTCTACCGATACTAATGAAAATGATTCTTAGCCTATGTCAACATTGTATTGATTATCAAATTTCAAATGGTCCTTGAAATCTGACCTAGGTAACAGTAAACGTATTCGAGTACGAGGTTGAAACTCTGGAAATTTAGCGGGTTAAAAAATTCAATATTATTCCGAACGAAAGTAAAATTCCTTCGGTAAAGGGCAGCGAAAGGCACGCATACCATTGGCGCAACCGCTGGAGCCAAGTAGAAATAAGTGTCGAAGGCATCTGACCGTGAACAGGTGAGAGGGTTAAGCAGCTTCTATGTTACGCACGCTTTGTCGAGATTTGTTCATCGTGGCCAGTAAGTATAACGTAGTTGATTAAATTATTTGACCGTGGAACATTTTACAGTCATCTCTAGACAGCGGATTTATGGCAAATTTTGCATTTATGGCAAAAATTAGTATAGGTATAATTTAAAACAGTGAAAATATTAGAAAAATTTAAAGATACTGCTATATTATTTTAAACCTATTAAACATAGTAAGCAAGGAAATAAATTTCTACTTTACTCCAATTTGTTGTAATTCACATAAAAATGTTTTATTTTGCATAAAGTCTAATTTTGCCGCAGTCTAGTCATCTCTCATCTAATGTTCGTGTGTCAGAAAGGAAATTTTAGTGCTGGAAAATGTTTCAGATGGAGAAAGAACGTCTTCCTATCAGGAAAGACATTCTTTATACAGGGTGTCTCGAAAGTGTTGTACTTCTTTGAAAAGGGTGATTCCAGACGTGATTTGACATAACTTTTTTCTTTGCGAAAATGTTCTGCGTGGCTTCGTTAAGAAGTTATTAACAAAAAATACGGGCCAATCAGGGCGCGAAAAAAGCAGACGCAGTCCTGCACGGCGGTAGGTCCCGCTGAGCGTGATGTTGGCATTGGCCGAGCCGGAATCCGTCCACTGTAGCCGCACTCTGATTGATTCGTGTTTTTCGTTAATAACTCGTTAACAAAGCTGCGGAGAACATTTTCGCAGAGGAAAAAGTTACTTTAAACGACACCGGGAACCACCTCTTTCAAAGAAGTATAACATTTTTGGGACGCTCTATACATATGAGTCGTTTAATGCAAAGAACAGTACAAGTCAAAACAGTTAATCATTGAGTTATTAAGTGAAAGTTCTATAAAACACAATAATACCGAAGAATGTTTCACTTGTCTTATGTGTAAACCACGCTAAAGTTATGTTACAATTATTTTAGTTAACCCCTGAGATGTAATAACCCCTGATGCACCATTTTTGCATTAAACTGCTCGTATGTACAGGGTGTAAAGAAATGTTTGGTTTTGGCTGCCATAGGCGTATTCTACATCTTCGGTCGATGAAAATCCGTAAAAAATAATTGCCGAAAATTATCCTTGACCTTGAATTTTGTTGGTATGGAAAAACACCTCACACTACACGTCTTCCGTGCGAAGCTCGGGTAAGCTCGGGAATCTTCGGCGCGTTTCGGCTACTGGGTCCGCGTGCGTTGGTGGTGGTTGGGGCGGTTGTTCTTTGTTCGTTGGTCAATGGTCAGTGAACATGCTCGGGACGTTCACGAATTATCATTACGAAATAAACTGTTGTTATATTGTTGGACGACCGCTGGGGAGTGTTATTTGTGAATCCCCATATATCCCACAAATTTCACAGACAATTTTTTTTTATTGACATGACGCGTAAAATACAATACAATATAGAGAAATTTGGCCTTGAAATTCTTGAATTTTGCGGCAACTTGTTTTTACGAATCTTCATCGATCCGTAGATATACAATACCCCTATGGCAGCCAAGACCAAACATTTCTTTACACCCTGTACAGCATTTTATTATTTCGGAAAGTGGATACACAAATTTTTAAATATTTTAAGCCGTTTATAATTACTCCAAATTTTTAACGTTCGTTTGTTGTTCTGTATAATAAATTTCTAAACTTCTATCGATTACTTTACGTATTTATATTAAAACCATAATCATTTTACTTCCCGAAACAGCTATATACCCCATATGTTTATAGCAAGTACGATTAATGATTGCAAATTTTAATAATTCTAATATAATTAAATATTCTACTTGATGTGTGGAAATTCAATGGGACAAGGTAAGTTTTATATAGTTTATAATTACTTAAAAAAAAAATGATCTTCAACTTTTTAACTTGTTTGCAATCTGCAAAAATATATTTTTTGCAATATAGCAAATTACGTATGACGTATCTGTAATTTTTTGGTACACATTCGCGAAAAACGGTCAACAAATGAATGTTTAATTAGTAGTTAACTTTCCTTTATCTGATACAGAAAAAAAGATATCGTTATGGTAAAGTATAGTATGTCGATCCGTTTGCAAAGAATGTTAATGATTTAATCGCAACATTCTGACTATTTGCAGTATTTTAAAATTCATTTATTTATCAAATTCAGTTAAGGTAAATTTTTCTGGAAATATGTTGTCGCTACAGAATTCACTGATAAATATGTTCGTAGAGATGATTCTATATTTGTATTACTGTAGAAATGCGCGAATTCTGATAATCATGTAGTTGTGTATTTCACGATTTAACAGCAGATTCTGTTGCACTCGTATTACAGTCGCCGAGTGCGTGGAAAAAATACACAAAGAAAACATAACACGATGCTGCGCGCATGATCGTTCAACTCCGGCTTCCGGAACTATCTCGAAATTAATTGTAACATTAAAGCTGATCGTAGTGTCGGTAATTTATTTGATGCAATTAAATTAAAGGTGAAGTTTCAAACGGTTTCAAGCACACTAAGAAAATTTCGAAATGCACAGTCAGGACCGAGAAGAGTGACGTTAAACGTTATAAAAGAACCCGAACCGAGGATGTGAAATATAAACATATAAAAATATGTTCCGCCGGGAACCATAAACGTACATTATTCCTTGTTCCGTGCCATTATGCGGCGAAGGAACTAATAAGATGCTTAAATCATTCTGCCAAGTTTCGCCGAAAATGCCAGAATTCATATTCATAGGGCAGACATTTTCACTGCCAGCAGCGACTGAAGTAAATAAACGTTGAAACAAAGTAAACGTTATCATAAGTTTTAAACAATGTTTATACTCTGACACGTTGTTCTCTACAAACTTCGTGATAAAACGTCTAAAAGCGTCGAACTACAGTGTTTACTCGATATATGTCCAAAACACGGGTCTAGCCAGGGACGTATATCGGCCAAAAGATACTATTCTTTGATCCACGCCTAACGTAGAAAGAGACAGCGAAGCTCTAGAGTCTAGAGGTTTCGGTTCATGGCCACTCAAGGGCTGCCACCCCGCGGCAGTGGGGATAGTTCTGGGAGTTTTATCGACTAGGCATTTGGGACATATTTATATAAACTATAACTAACTATGTATATATGTATAAACTGTACTACTAATGGTAGGAACCCTAAACGAAATTTCAAATTGACAAGTATCCCGTATGAAAATAATTAAAAACTTGTACAAGAAGTATAGTCGCGTCTTGAATGTAGGAATTCATGAATAATATTATGTAATATTATTTCCAAATTAAAGGAACGGAATGCGAATCAAAACATAAGTGTTATATAGTTCTATTAGAAGTATTGAATAAAAAAGCTCATTTAATTTCAAAAGCAAAATATTTTCTAGATTCGTAGGACTTAAATTATTTCTATAATTATTCACTATAAACTTTAGTGTTCAAAGGGCACATTTAACGCTGACTTGCGTAGCAGGGGCGCCATGAACGCTGCCTTGTAAAGATACAATTTATATTTCGATTTAGAATTGAACCAGAATAATCTTTTAACATTGTTATGATACTATACAAATATATGGCACTTGTTATAATGTTTAATTTCTTATATTAATTAAGAAAATATCTGTTCATAGAAAAACTTTCACTTTTCAAACCAAAAATTTTGATCTCAAGAATTCTTTTATACCTGCTGTCATTGGAATATGAGAACTTCTTCTTATAATATGAGACCTTTTTTTAAAAAAAGAAAAACGTGTAATAAATTCCAATGTACCTGACAAAAAAGTTCTGGAACTTTTTCGAACGGCGGTATTAAGTATTCTCCTATAGGATCAACGTACATACAATATTTAACGATGAGTGATAATATGAAACTCACGTTAAATTAATCATCACCGGCACATTTCTCGTAGAGCGTATTCGACTCGACTCGAGCTGAGAAAAAGTAGATATCCGATCGATGTTGGTTTGCCAAGCGGATTTGCTGATCTCGTTTCCACCGTAGGTATTCCAGAATTTGCGAAGCACCGCGACCGGTTGACGAGGGCAAGAAGTTAACTGACTGTGCGATCTTAATGACGGCCAATTTATTAAAACTCGGAAATACACATCGTCGGCAATTAACGTCGCACGTACATAGCACCTTTTGCGATCGGCTGTTAGGTGACCCGCCGATTACGTACTTGGCTCTACACATACCCAGCGTCTAAGGAGATTCTTTATTTACACCGGAAAATGTAAGCGACGAACTAGATGCGACCAACCCGATGTAGAGTCGGTGTGCAGGGTAGTGTTACCGCCTCAAAAGTTAGCGAATTTGATTCGCATCGCTATGTATTGTTATCGACTCCTTCTAGAAAAATAACGAGTACTTGGATGTCCGATTTCAAGCGTGAATTGTCGCTTCCTAGACTCGTTCAGGAAGACCGAGGTCTGAAAGTTCGGTTCTTGCTCCAATAGCAATTCCTTTTCGTGTTATTCGGAATTTTTTCAGGCGATCCCACAAATAAGATGTGGGTAAGGCAAGTATAAATAATGCAATTAGAAGCTCAGTATACAAGATGTCCCAAAAATGTCGTGCTTCCTTGAAAGGGGTGATTATTGAAGTTATTTGAAGTAACTTTTTCGTTTGCTAAAATATTTTACGCGGATTTGTTAAGGAGTTATTAAAGAAAAACAGAGACCAATCAGGACGTGGCAACAGCGGAGGGATTCCGGCTCGACCAATCCCAACGCTATAACCGCGTTTTGATTGGTCCGCGTTTTTCGTTAATAACTCCTTATCAAAGCCGCGAAGAACATTTTTGCAGTCTCGTTCCGGCAACCGAAGCGATCGGACGTGTTTACAATTGTCGCGTGCCGGTGACGAGTTCCTTATACCAGTGCGAAGTCAGTGACGTCGTCTAGCTGTGTTGGTAACACCGA
>CM052118.1:13469842-13508113 GCA_028454245.1 Halictus quadricinctus
GTTCCACCAAAACGCATCCCTACTCCGACGACTAAATGCACAACCCACTAACCAATTAGAAAAGAGTCCGAGTTAACGTTATACACGACACGACACCGAACCACCAGAACGTTAAAATACCTCGAACCGACAACACAAATCGCTCGCATCAAAAACACGTCCATCGATCTCGAAAGATTCTCAAACCATACGTTCTCACAAATTATCTTGTCGGTAATCCTGATTGTTAAGTTTGAAATATACTGAAGTTGCTGTTCCAAAAAAAAACGTCGAGTTCATTTTCAATTAGGCGTTGTTACCCCGTAACCTCGTCACGGCCCCGATTATCGTCGCGAGCAAGCGGAGCGGGATTTACGACCCCGCGAAGTCCGGTATACGGACTTACGATACTTTCGGACGCTTCAATAATATTATCGGGTTGTGCTGCCTTTTTCTTGCGCCTTCGGCCACGCGGCCGTGTTTGCATGCCGTCCTTTTCTATCTACGTTCGCCGTAGTCGAAGCGGCTACAAATATATGCATATATAAGTGCAATCCCAGCGACGATATACATATGTATATGTGTGCAACGACAGACGTCGATCCCTGCCGAATGATTCCGAGAGAAGAAGAACAAAACATGTGTTACTTTTTTTTTGCTGAAGGTGTGCGTTGTTTTCATCCAATGCAATCTATTCATAGAAGGGAACTTGAAAATAAAAAATTTGCAAAAAATTTGAAAACTAAAAATTTGCAAAAAAATGAGGATATAGCCCCAAGTCTCCTCTTTACAGACCTGTTTTTTAAAAAGATGAACATTTTAAAATTAACGAAATTAAAATTATCTGAAGCGAATGCTGCATCGCGATACACAGCCTTGGACGGCCGGACACTGTGCTGGGTCGAGAAATTTCGTGACATGTTACAATAAACGTTGAACCGTAAGAGATATCAGGATGAAATTTGCAGTAAAATTCTTTAAAAAATTATGCCTATCCATTGATAATTGTCGTCATAAATACATATTTTCAGTAATAATTTTTTTATTCATTGTTTCAATTTTATTGCTTTAAAATAATATTGCAAATGGTTAACTTGTTATTTATTTAGTACTGTTCCAGATAATTTAAATCATCGATGTCTTTGATTCTTTTCTGCATGTTTTACAGAGTCGGTAATTCAGAACCGTAGGCAGAAAAATGCATTCATTACATGCAATACCTACATGTATGTACGTGTATCTATACATAATGTAAAGAGTTCTTTATAAAATTGTCTTAGTAACTTAATATCCAGCAGAGTACCGATGGTGAAATTCAATGACATTTCCTTTTATTATAAAGACTTTTACTCATTGCAAAAGGTGACGTAAATTGTTTAAGTAATAAAAATTTATTTGTGTAAACTAGCGTTTAACTAGTAAGAATGTACTGGTGTAAACATTTGTTTCAATAATAAAAATTTATTTGTTTAAACAAATGTTTCAATAATAAAAATTTATTTGTTTGAACATCGTTTAAGTAATAAAAATGTATCGGTTTAAAGATCTGTTTAAATAATAAAAATTCATTTATTAAACAGTCATTTAAATAATAAACATTTACCTATGTAAACAGCTGTTTAAATAATACAAATCTATTTGCTTAAACTATAGCTCGAACAAATAGTGTTCGAATATTAATGAGAATCACTATACCATAGTACGTACTTGCATATTACAACGTAAGTATTACAATTTGGCAACGTCGCTCGGTCTTTCATCCGAACTTCGAATACAATTTCGAATAAAAGATACATGTGATTTTCATCGATTCCTCATGCTCGTCACGAATAAAAAATCGAATAAATCATCTTCCCTACATCGAGTATTCGAATAAATCTCAAGGTCACGCAGAAAATCGTACGTTGAAAATCAAAGATACATTCTGAGTTGCGAGTATCTGCCGAAATTCACCATCGAATACATGGGGGCGCTGCCACAAACTCTCGAATAAAAGTCAAAGATACTTTGCAACTCATCAGCTGTATCTTCGAATAAATTCTCTCAAATAAATTCTCGCCGCTAGAGGCGTCGAATACCCATAACCGTTACTTCGCGATTCGGATGACCCACGGACGACAAATGAAAATCGTGAAAAATATCCGCCGGATAAACTGTGGTGAATATGTATCCGAGAGAAACGAGTTCGAATAAAAGATAGCTTTCATTTATTTGTATTCGAAATTTTAAAATAAATTTTTGCTCAACTTTGCCACCCGAGACAACGTGTCAGATTTTGTACATGTACGTACTTTGCCTATTTCACCAACTAATAAAAGTACTAAGTAAAAACCAAACGCGCGTTCTTCCACCTGCAATCCAAGTCAGTTACAATATTAACGGAAAATTAGTGAAAATATGATCCGAATGATATCGTATTTGATATCATTTTAGTCGTTCATTACACAAGTAAATATCATCGGAATCAAATATCAAATTAAGTAAATATGTTGGTGAAAGTTCCATAAAAAAATAATGAAAAATAAAGAACTTTTGTTATTGGATTAGTAGTGGTTTTCTGGTCTCACACCGATATAGCCGACGATGTTGTGGCCGCGACGGCTCTCGAGCTTCAGACACTCACCGCAGTGGTGTGAGTTTTTCCACTGACTTCGAATTGTAAGGTTGGCACTGTCATACAACGAGAATTCACTGTATGTACCCGGCGATGGTGTGGATAGTTCCAGGGAACGGAAAGCGCGAAGCTTGTGGGGACTTACAGCAGATATTCACTGTATTAACTGAAACATGCGAACCCGACGGATCTTTAAACTCGATTTGTCTTACTACCCACATTCATATGACATCAAAACATAGACGCCATTCCATTTACAAAATTAAAGGTCACCTTTGAAAAATGTTACAAATATCAAACATTGATATCGGAGAGGATATTGGTTATAAAACGCAGCAAAATGTTGTTCTCTTTCATCATTTTTTTCTAATACCTACTGGCTTGCTAGTGGAGTCGCGTACACCCTGTATATTAGGCTATACGGGACTTTCGCCAGGAAGTACATAGAAACAAAAGTTCGGAGACTCGCTTCGGTGACACAGAGCTTTGACTTGTTTTTATGTAAATCTACTCGGTAAATCATGTTCCCGAATCAGCAATCAGGCTGGCGCCAAATTCATACAACACACGAATCTCTTTTGCCACAAGAGTGTATCATTCTCTTGAGCTAGTGTCGATGTTTTCGTAACTACGTAGATATTATCGCAGATTTCTACTAATTTGCGTAAGTTTATTAAGCAATGTTCGAATTTCAAGCACGAATTTGTTAATATAACCTTGCTAAATAATCATCGTTATTCAAGAAAATTTTATTTGACCTCCATAATTACTTGAAAGAATTGAATAACAATTTTATCACATAAATTATTATTTGTTCAATAAATTTTATAACATCCCCAAAAATTACATCAATAAAAAAGTTATAGCATTTTGCTTAAAAGTTAAATATGAAATAACAAAATGTTTAAACTAACAAAGGGAAAGTAAAAATATATAAGTTAAGGATTTTACGAGAAGGTCACGCAAAATTGGTTTCATGATGCTATCATTAAAATAAATTATTATTAAGTTGAGAGTGAGTTTAATTCGCGTGCCACGTTTTATGTTGGCAATCCTGTGGGTTGCTGTATGTGTGAGGTCGTGTCGATATGTATTGCGTCTTATATATATGTATATATAATGTACTTATAATCTATTATATATATTATATACGGGGTTCCCCCGTTAAGTTATGTCACCATTTTTTAGGCATTTCCGATAGTGCAATTAAAAAATGTTTTAGACTAAAGTTTGTCAGTACTTGGCGAGCTACATGTTCGCATATTCTTAAATCTAAAAAAATGCTTTTTACGTAAAAAAGTGAAGGTCACCTTGACTTTTTTAAATGGCAACACATGTTTTGGACGTCATAGGATTGTTGCTGACGTCGAGACGAATTCAACGACGAATTGAAATGACCTCAAACTCGAAAATTTTGTGCAAACGTAACTTTAAAGGAAAATTAATTCTTACAAAACAAAGCAAATGACGTTCATATGTCCTAAACCTAATAGTTAATGAGATGTTATACAAAGAAGAAAGAAAATTATTTCGATAATATCTCGTTAACTATTAGATTTAGGGCATATGGAGGTCAATACAGTTTTACTCCGAATTCGATACTAGGACACTAGGATACTAGGAATTCGACTATTAGGTTCAGGACATGTTAAGGTCAACGCTTTTATACTCAGACTTTGATACTCTATCGATCTTTGGTATAAAAAATGGGACATTCCATTTAAAAAAATGAACTTGACCTTCATATGTCCTTTATGCATCCACCTACAAAAAAGCTACTAACATCAGATTAATGCCCCCTCGAAACCAAGCAAGTTCCATCTGATGTATTTCTTCCTAACACCAATAGCAGCCGAGTTATTCAGGTGGCCTGTTTCTGGCGTTTCACCCTGTATATAAGTACATTCTGCTATTAGCTTTAACAAGTTATGGGCCCAGAATGAAAAAAAGATAAGTGAAATTACGTTATTGGAAACGTGAAAAAAACCAGCGGTCATCATCGAAAATCTCGCACCTGAGGCCCAAGCTCTTGATTGGGACGTGAAAGATTTAATTTTATCCATTACTTGTATCCTTCAGTCCCGCTGAATGAAAACAAATCAAAACATGCAGAACATCAAGTGAGGTTTGAGAAAAATTACGTTTTGTATATGATTCTCAGGGACCGGCAAATACGTCGGCACTATTAAGGAAACTTACTGCCCATCCTAGAGATATAGTTCCAGGCTTGAAGACATTATCCCTTTGCACTCCTATGTCGAGGCTGAGGGGACATTTAACAAGTGTTTACAAAATTCCGGAGTGCAAAGAGTTAAAGATATAAATTCTAGAGAGATCTAAACATAAATATGTGTGGAATAAAGAGAAACACAAAAATACAAATAAAAACAGTCAAGGAAACGACAAGGACAGAAGCGTGCATGAGCAGAGAAATGTTCAGGGATACGACAGGGGCAGAAATGTGCATGAGCAAAGAAACATTCACGGATACTACAGGGGCAGAAACGTGCATGAGCAGAGAAATGTTCAAGGAACATTTGTTAAACCCATGGTAATATGTCATAAATGTGAAAAGGTAGGACATAAGGCGAACAATTGCTATTCGAAAAGGTATGAAACCAGAAGAGGTAAGTCAGCAGACTTATACTATGCAAACTTTGATGAGAAAGAAATGTGTCACTTGGCTGGAGGTCCAGAGAAAAATTATTGGTGATTGGACAGTGGCTGCACGACACATATCTGCAAAGTTGTAAATAAGTTTACTGAAATGAATAAGTTGAATGAAGGAAGCGTAACTTTAGCCAATCATAAATCCAAAAAGGTAGAAGCTGTGGGTAATAGATATATAAAAGCTTGCGTAAATTAGGAAATCAGAGATGTTTAGTTTGAGAAAGTCTTGTACGTTCCTGAATTAAGATCCAATCTAATATCTGTTGCAAAAATTGTTGATAGAGGCTATCATATTATTTTTGAGAAAAATGCGGCTGTCGTTGAAGGACCAAATAAAAGGATTAAATTAAGAGCTACACGTCATGGTAATTCATATTACGTGCAAGAAGCAGAAGAAGAAGCTAAAATTGTAAATCATGTACCTAAAAATGTATCATGGCTGAAACTTTGACACGTGAGGTTAGGTCATTTAAATACTAGAGATACATTAAGCATTTTAGGAAAGGAATAAGTGAAAAGTCCTGAAGAAATACAAATACCTCAATGCGAAGTATGCATTCAAGAAAAGTTAACTAATACCCCCTATCCAAAGGAAAGCCACCGAAGTACAACACTGTTAGAACTTGTACATTCTGATCTTTGTGGACCAATGTCCAATTAGTCTAGATATATGCTGTTGTTTACTGATGACTATTCTCGATGGAGCAAGGTTTTTTTTAACAAAAGGATGAAGTGTTGCAGGAATTTAAAGAATTCAAGGTGTACGCAGAGAAGCATACTGGAAATAAAATTGAATACCTCCAGACAGATAATGGCCATGTGTTTAATTTTAAGGCAAAGTATGTTTGTATGAATGAATATCGGGTTGCGTGCTGCGCGTCGAGTGGATGTTTAGATGATTGAGTCGAGTGTCGCGTAGGGTGAGTGTGTTTAGTTTAGTTAAAGGTGAAAGCGGACCGTGAAAATGAAGAAAGAGAGATTTTCGTGAGAATGTATCAGCGAGCGAACGGTTAGTTTGTAAGTCAGTTCTGGAAGAGAATTCGTGGAGAGCGGACACGCGGGCTGTAACATCCCTCTCCAAAATAAACTCTAGTCTAACTACGATCAGTATACGTTTGAGTACCCGTCACCTTTCCCGACGACGTCCCATGGTTCCATACACTCCTCAGCAGAATGGGGTGGCTGAGCGTAAAAATCGTACACTGATTCAGACTTCTAGATCTATGCTTCTATGGGCTGGATTATCTGATAGTTTTTGGGCTGAGGCAGCTAATTACTTAAGGAATAGGTGTCCCACCAGGATTTTAAAGGGGATTACTCCATTCGAATTATGGAATAACAGACGACCAGTCTTGGGTCATTCATCGAATATGGCCTCCAAAAGAAAATAAGGTGGTAGTATGCAGAGACGTACGAATACTGGAACATAGGGGATTAGCCAATGATACAGTCAATAGTAGAAACGATACTAATTTAAGGATGGTTCCTGCTGCTGAGTGCAATGAAGAATTGGATATGCAATTGTCAAATAACAAGGTTCTGGCAAAATTGGAAAATGAAACTAGTACCGAAGAAAGAAGACCGAAAGAAAGGAATACCGAAAACAGACACGAGTTTCCATTACGACGGACAGATTAGAACGTACGGGAATACAAGAACGTCCTACAAGATTATTTCACAGTTGGTCAAGGAATAACAGAGTAGCTACAAATCATGAAACTTCAAGTAACTTCGACACAATAAAAAAAAAAAAAAACGAAATAATCGAAGATCTAAGCATGGACGACAATAAAAAAGAGAAGCAAGAAATAATTGGAGACCAACAATCAAATTTAATGGAATGGGTAAAATATAACCGAAGTCCCCATGCACGCAATAAAAGAAGAGGTAAGGAATTTGATTACAAGTAACACTTTTGAGCTTACCGAACGCCCTCTAGAGAAGCAGGTAATAGGATGTAGGACTGTCATAACCAATAAATCCAACTCGGATGGTACTTTAGCCAAAAAAAAAAAAAAACTAAAATAGTTGCAAAAGGTTTTTCTCAGCGCTATGGAGTGGACTTCTTGGACACTTTCGCTCCTGTGGCGAGATTGGAATCCATTCGTTTGCTGTTAGTATTGTCTGTCAAAATGGATATGATCGTGGAGCAGATGGATGTTACCTGTGCTTATTTAAATGTTTCTCTCACGGAGGACGTATATATGGAAAAAACTGATTTTTTTTTTATGGACTCCTTAAATAGCTACTGATGCAAATGAGTCTGATCAAGTTAAGAAAACGGCTACAAGTTTAATAAATTAATTGAAAAAGAATAATAATTTGGTCTGTTATTTAAAAAAAGCAATTTATGGACTGCGGCAAGCAGGAAGACGAAAAGTTATGTAAAAAGTTGAAAAGTTTAGGACTGAAACCTACTGTTGCTTACCCTTGTATATTTCATTCAAGCGGAGGAAACTCTTTTTTATTTATGGCAATTTACGTAGATGACATGTTAATCCTATCTAAAAATAAGGAATGGATAAGAGACATAAAAACTGAACTGTCTAATGAATTTGATGTAAATTTGATGTAGGGAGAGTTAAACATTGTTTCGGAATAGAAATCCAACAACACTCTCAAGCTATGGTATTGTCTCAAAAGAGGTACGTATTGGATCTGTTAAAGAGGTTTGACATGGAACATTGCAGAAAAGAAAAATATGCCGCATCAACAACTAATTGGAGCTTTCATGTATTTGGCCATTGCAACGAGACCAGATGTATCATATGCGATTAATGTTTTGGCTCAGTTTAATAACTGTTGTGACGAATCACACTGGGAAGCCGCTAAAAGAATTCTAAGATACTTGAAAGGTACATTAAATCACAGTATTGTTTATAGAAAATCTGAGGAGTCAGCAAAATTGTATGTGGATGCTGATTGGGACCGTTGCAAAGTGGATCGCCGATGATATACAGGTTACATCGTAACGCTGTCGCATGGACCAATTACTTGGAAATCAACTAAACAGTGAAATGTGGCTTTGTCTTCAACCGAAGCCGAGTATGTAACATTGGCAGAAACGGTGAAAGGCGGAGTTTATTTTTCGGAGTTTTTGAAAGAGTTAGGATATAAGAACTTACGCAAAATTGATATCTACAATGATAATGTAGCGGCCATCAGCACGTACAATTATCAACATTTGGTGTGCAAATGGTCAAGCGAGTTTGTGGGACCCGTTGCCCCACAGCTGTTTTTGAGAAAGCCGTTACTCGTCTGTTTTTGTTATGGCACGTATCGGTCATTAGATTTTTACCTTCGGCCTCAACAGCTCGTGCGGGTATCATAAACCTCGAGTTTTCCGAAGGGACCCGGAAGCTAGGCAGGTAGGCGCCAGCCGACCACGTCATACACCGCGGGCCTGTAGGAAATCCCGCTGCATCACACAATTTACGACACCGCCCCCGCGTTTAGGGAAAGCACGTCAAAGGCGCAGGAGTCCCTGAAAAAGTGCCTGATTGGCTAAAAAAGTTAAATTAGCCTCGACCAATCAGTACGATTCGGGGAATAGATAAAAAGCTCCGTAAACTTGAAGACCAGAGAGAGACCGTTAGACAGTCGAGACCGAGCGAAGCTCCCGTGACGCGTTATTAATAAAGTCTCTATAGACCCTTCAATAACATAGGCGCTCAATTATTGGCTAAGTATAATTTTGTACAACTGCGAACTAAACACATTGATATTCGATATCATTTCTTGCGTGATGTCTTCAAAAGGGATGATTTCATTGTCAAACATTTATCGTCTGACCCTATGTCCGCAGATATCTTGACGAAGATATATCTGCGAATATATATATATTAACTTTAACAATACCACAAATCAGAATACCAAAAAAAAAACAGCGACCTCAAGCGCTAACGTCTCTGTGTCAAGGGTTATAAACTTTCCTACTTTCTACTGAAATTCCAACACGAAATTGCGTTCGCGGTCGTTCCGTAATCACGCACGTTTCGCTTCGTCTTTACACGGAGAAGCGGAACGTTTTCTACGAAGTAACTCGAGCGCGAAGAATACTGCCCCTTGAAGACGCGAAAGCTTGTGTGATTTTATCTTCGTTTAGCACCCTTGGTTTTAAAGATGCTCCTTCAAAAGGAACAATCTAACAAACCGAAGGCGTCGCACGCTTTCCATTTTTGCCCTAGCTACTTCTAGAATTGATAGGAAACGATTGAAGGAACAAAAGTGGCTGCGGGGAGAAGCGGAGGAAATTTACACTCGCTCGCGCATATTATGTACACGCACATGATACGTGCACTCTTATGCTATGCTATGCTATGCTATGCTATGCTATGCTACGCTTTGGTCGGATCCCGCATCCCGGTACTCTCGGTGATTCCAACTACGCCACCTGCATGAGCGAGCAGCCGAATACGTGGGGATATTCTGACTAACTGCCGGCTTCCATTCAACCAATATTTTTTCCTTTCCATAGCGAGCAGCGGTTGAGTATAATGATAATATAATGAACTAAACCATAGGCAATCAAACTTTTATACAGGGTGGGGCACCAGCTATTACCACCTTGATTTACGTCATTATTATTTACAGCGAGAAATGTTTGGATGGAGATTAGGTAAATGGTTTCAAGAGACGAACATACTGGTATTATTAGTTTTTTTGCAGCTGGACGCGTCAAGTACTTATGAAGGTCAACTTTGATTTCTATTTTCTATGAAAAAGTATTAACCTATGTTTGTCGAAAAATGATTAGTTTACGAGTTAGCACTTATCTGTACGGCCACACAGAAGAAATTTCCTTTTAAGAGGCGAGAAAGTTTCACACTGCATAGTACTTTCGTTTTGTGTAATAGAGATGTATAATAATTGCACGTGTATTGAACACGCACAACAGCTATTTATTGTAATTTCAGCGAAGCAGTACACTTTATAGTTTGAACTTTTCTAGGCATTTAATTATTAATTTCAGATTGATGCAATCTATTTCAAAGGGGTAAAGTGAAAACTGCCTCGCGCTATTTAGTAATTAACAGGTTGCAGTAGTATTCTCTAATGATAGTTACCAAATTTAAAAATAACAAAATATTCTAGCTGTTTCGTAGTAACAAATGAAGTCAGAAATGGATTTGAAAAGCTACTAATGTTACGTGTATATGATTGAAAATTGATCGAAGTAATCTGTGATTAATTTATCGAAAGTAGTATGTAATAGGTGCTTCCTGCTGTATCAAGAAATTAACACTTTCAGATTCGAAAACACGTTCATGGGTAAAATATCTATTGTTAATTTTTTATTGTTTATACTAAGAAATGAAAGTAAATTAATGGTAACACACCCTTGGCAACTGGTTTTCGTTAATTCCCTTTAAAATGTTCCTACTGAAATGTTTTAATACTTTACATTCCGTTTTAATTCGTTATTTGTGATATTACTTCTGAGACTTATCCAAGTCGAATGATATTAAAGAGTAGGTACACAGTTCAATAATCTCGTATCGTGGTCGATTTGTACGTTCGAATGTGAAATATTTAGAAAGCATTATATCGCAGTTTGAGTCTGAAGGTTGCGTAACATTTGAGATTATGTGCACACGGAACAATCAAACACCTAATGTGCATGCGTGTCTTGTCAAAGGAACGAACCCGGTTCCATTGACTCGGTTCAATGAGATCAGTAATTATCCACAACGAACGATCCTAAGTATAGACGTAACAGCATTCCTCGGAAGTCTTTTATCTAGCATGAACGTTTTCGCGCGCGAGTTAACCCGAACACAGTTAATTCGTGGAATTCGACGTTAGACGGACATAATCGAACTTAGCATACCATAGAGCGGATTTACCACGATCTGTGGTTTTTCAGAGGTTAAAGCATATCTCCGATACGCAAATACACGATACGAATGGTAAATCATTCTGCAGTTATAGCTCGGTTTTGCTTTCACAGTGTCAATTACTAGACATCGAAAAATGAAAACCTAACTAAAGTTAATAACAAATTTTATTTAAATCTCGTAGGCTTAATCAGTGTTCGCGAATAATTTAATATTCGGTTTTTAATACGAAAATTAAATTTTTCCTTGAAGCTAAAATTTCCTAAAGCTAATTTATTTTTTCTAAAATATAACATTTCAACAAATTAAATCGTTCCCTTTTTATCACTTTTATTATTCGAGTATTGTATTTAAACGTACAACAGTAACACATATACAGGGTGTCCGAAAATTGTTGCACTTTCTTTAGAGGAGTGATTCCTAAGGTCATTTGAAGTAACTTTTTCCTTTGCAAAAATGTTTTCCTTTGCGGCTTGGTTAAGGAATTATTAACGAAAACACTTACCAATCAGAGCACGACAAAGGCAGACGGACTCTGGCACGGCGGCAGGTCCCGCTGAGCGCGGCGTTGGCATGAGCTGAGTCGGAATTCGTCCGCTGTAGCCACGCCCTCATTGGTCCGTGTTTTTCCTTAATAACTCCCGAACAAAGCCGCGGAGAACATTTACGTAAAGGAAAAAATCACCCTTTTCAAGGAAATACAACATTTTTCATATTCCCTGTATAATGTAATTGAAAATTCGCTGTCTAATATATTGAAGACACAATCTTATGTTAGTGAAAGCAGCTGGAAATTTTATTCTTAGCTTGCTTGCTAAGATCTTACTTATGAGAACTGACTTATTAGGTCCATGATATAATCAAAGGAATATAAATACTGGTATCTTACCGCGAAACTTTGTCCGATATACCTGTCCTCCAACGCCGTACAATAATTGTAACCAAGAGCATCGTCAACAGAACATTAATCCAACGAATATATTACTTCCACGACAGGAAGTATAGCGACCTTGCGAAGCAAGGCTTCATGCGAACCAAGCAAATTCCGAACACATAGACGCATTAACAATCGTACGTCAAGTAAATGTTGAACTAAGGAGGAAGATAATTGGCCGTTTGAACAATGAGTACTAAACGATACTCCGGGAGTTCGAGTCGCCACCGATGCCCCATTCAGGCATAGTTTTCTCGTTATCCAAACATGGAAGCAGCACGGGCGCGTTCACGGTGCACCAAACAATTTCTATCGTCCCCACAGCTAGGTAACAATTCCAAGCCGGTGTTGTTCAGAGTACGCCGACCTCCGCTCCGCTCCAGCGAGATTTGAAATCGATTCCTCGCTCTAGTTTCTGATTGTCAGAGACTTCGATGCCAGCGCCGTGCCGATGCCCAACAAGGCGAACGCAGGTGCAAAGACGTATCTACATTCTCCATATACGTCAAGCCGCGCACTGGTCAGTGAATTTTCACGGCGACGAAGCTTTCCATGGTCCCGGGGTGGTGTCGGGAGTCACGAGAAAGCTCACCCTTCGTTGCGATCCGATCGGAATTCTACCGTCGCGCGGCGCGTGTCGGAAACACTATCAAGGTCAGGGTCGTACTCACTCATATCCCCGTCGCAAGGTGAACCAGACGCTCCCTGGAGCAACAAGAGTTCCTCGGGCAATTATCAAACTCGGGCACAACAGTCAAGAAAATTCATGCGCCTAAAAAGTGGTAGGCGTGAAACTGTATACTAAATAGAGATAAACGTTGCTGTTCTGTTCGCTGGTCTCGTGAAAAGTAGAAAGGCCCGACGTGTATCAACCTACCGAGCGTTTCTGAGATACTAACATATGGCCAGGAGAGCAATGAAAATTTCCGAGCTGAAACAGACTACCGGCTGAAAGTAACATTATGAAAGTAAAATACTCATTTTTTGGTGACTCGAAAAAAAATTTGTATCAATTAGTATCATTTTCTACTTTGCCGACGAATTTTGGTTAAAACAAGTCACTTTGTTTCCGTCAATTAACAAGGCCAGAATTCGCTGTAACGAGTGTCCAATAAGGTAGGAAATGATATTGGTATGATCAAATTTCGAGTCGCCAAAAATCCTTTTGAGCGACATGTTTTTAATGCAAAATGAACCTATTTTTACCAAATTTCAGCTGAATCGGATTTGACCGATTTTTAGAGCTTTAACGAAACGTTACAAGATAGAAATTCTTGTGTTAGAACATTCGGACTCTATCGTCTAATTTAGAACCATCACCGTTGGCAAATGTACTAACAACCTGAGAAGAGACATGTGATCGAAATAGTTCGATAAAAAAACAGCTGACTGGGGACATCGACTGTTTAGTTTGAGCAAGTTTTTTTACTAGATAGGCGTGCTTCTGGAAAGTTGTGAAACATTCACGAAGAGCACTCATTTTGTCGTTATTGAAGCATCAACGGAACATCTGCCACGAGAATTGTGCTGTAGGTGCCATATTTTCTGTATTCGCCTTATTTAGCAATCAGTGATTATTGCCTGCTCGGAGAAATAAAAAAAAATACATGGTGAGATGAGCATTTGCAATCTCCAAACGACGTGAAAAAAGCGATGAATCAACGGATTAATTGTATTTTACAAAAATTCTCTCCGGAAACGGTCTAGAAAGGTCTATTTCTCATTGAAAAAATGCATACATTTTAATGGAGATTAGACTGAACATGTACTATTAATTCTAAACAAGTACTCCATAAAATTAGACGTATTGGAGTTGTAATATTTAGTATTTAGTAGTATCTTAATTGCAGAATAATTACCAAAAATAATAGTAATTGAGTAATAATAGTAATAACAATGAATTGTAAAGTACAATTCAACCTGATAGCTTTCACCACACAATTCTTTACAGTGTTTACTCGATATATGTCCAAGACACAGGTCTAGCCAGGGACATATATCGACCAGGAGATACTATTCTTTGATCGACGCCGAACGTAGAAAAGGACAACGAAGCTCTAAAGGCCTCGGATCACGGCCCCTTCCGGGGTATATCCCGCGGCAGTGAAAATAGTTCTAGGACTTTTATCGGCTAGGCAACTGGGACATATATAGAGTAAGCACTATATAGTAAAACAAGATTCGGTTATTAACCAAGTTACTGGACTGTGTACAGTAGATCTTCGATTATCCAAACTAACCAGGCAAACACGAGTGTTTGGATGATAGAATAGTTTCTTTATTTACTAGATTCAATCTTTATTAATACATATGATACATTGTGCTGCATATGAATCGCCTTTGACTGAGCTACTTAGATATTGAAGGTTCGGATAATCAAGATCCTACTGTACTAACAATCAGATTTTTTCCTAAAAAATATCGTCTTGTATTAAATCAACAGTGGTGGCTTTTCTATTTTTAATAAAACACTCAAAAACATCTACACACCATTCTGATGTTTCAAAGTAAACAATAAAAAGCGACATTGCTTCCGCGGTAACATAACAGACGAGTGCACTTCAGTACCTTGATAGTCAAGAATCTTTCTCACATCTACGATCGAGCGGTTAAACAAGCCCTCTTTGCGTCGACCGTTTGACATATTGACCTAACCGATGTCCGTTGAGTTTTTTCCAAAATGATCGAGAACAGCCTCGTCGTAAAGTGCGCACTCGGAGCTCCACCCATTCGTGGTTGCACCCGGTTGTTGCTTCTGAAGTTTAATCCCCTAGTTCCTTCACGGTCGAGCCTAATTCGTAAGCAGTCGCGGTCGGATGGAAAAGAAGAAGAAAAAAAAAATGATTTGCATCTATCAGACGAGGCTCCCATCGGAAAGCCTATTAATCTCTACAAAAGTAATCGATCGATTCGGCACTTCGAGGCGCTCGTTTTGCTTCCAGCGGCAGTCACGGAGAAATATTCGAACCACGAAAGACGGCAGTCGATGTACATATTTCGTATCTTGTCATCTTCGAGGAAACCGACCCTTTGAGTTTGTGGTAGCTGACCGTAGGGAACCCGGTGCTCAGTGGAAACCTTCTATCAAGGCCGCGGCCGAGGCAGTTCTTTTATTTTCTGGGCATTTGACGAGAGCGACATGCCAGACATTCCTCGCTGGAATAGCCGTGTAACTATGCCCTCGGCATAGCCTACGTACGTGTTCGACCATACACGCGTGCGCGCGTGTGCGTGTGCATGTTTACTCGTGTGTGTCCGTACCTATACTGGGTGAGCTATAGAAACTGAACGTACCGATTTACTGACAACAGTTGCGTCTAAATTTTCCTCAAATCAGCAACCCAAAATAATCTATTTGATTTTCATTGACATCTAATGTCCCAAACAGTACAGTAGACTACCGTATAACGCGATCAAAAAATAGTTTCAAAAGATCGTATATGTCTATCTTGTACTGTTTGTGCATTTGCTGTACATTTAGTGTCACCTAAATTACATACAATTTTTTTTAATAATTGCTTTGATCGCGTTACACGGGTATCTACTGTACAACATAAATGAAATTAATTATAGCTATAATATAATGATGACGACAATTGTTTTACATTCATCAAATTTTCCAAGAGATACGTATGATTTAAAATCTGCATAAGAACGTACTAAGAGTAAGTATATAGAATACTTAGACACAGGGACTAAATATAGATTTATATTTTTCACTAAAAATTTTAGTCCAGTGAAAATAATATATTGATACTCTTAAAGTCTTTTCACTGTTTTAAATTGCACCCACTCATTTTTGTTATAAATGCATAAAATCCGGATACACGATACAGTGATACGTGATACAGTGTTCAGTCGATATGTGTCCAAATCAGGGGTCTAGCCAGGGATATATATCTGCCAGGAGATACTATTCTTTGATCCCGCGTCAGTGGGGATATTTCTGGGACTTTTGTCGGCTAGGCATTTGGGACACTTATAGAGTAAACACTGTACTGATTTTAACATTTTCAAAGTTTCTAAATTTACGGTCTTTGCGATAAACTTCATAGGTTCGAATCATACTTTCTTCGACAGGAATTACCTACTTACAGTTTTATATCCATAAAAGAACTGTTGTCCAACAATAAAACTGGCCTTCCATGAACTACGTATTCTAATGTGGAAGTCATGATGCAAATTGTCCGGCTCGACCTTGCACGCGCGGACATTTAAAGAATTCGGTGAAGAAGTATTCGCTTTCTCTTATACATATTTTGCGCACACCTAAGCCCGAGTACATTCATACAAAAAGTAACACACTTTCGAATTGGCTTTGATAATTACAGATTTGAACGGCCATAGATTCTTTTGAAGAGAAAAACACGCGTTAGAAATTGTGAACAGACTGTTTCGCGATTTGCCGGAGAAACTGTGACGAAAACAAACTCGCGAGGAACCATCCGATATTATTGAAGATAGGCGACACATTCGTTAATCGGTTTTTGCCGCGGCCTATTGTTCTTGCGCGAACCGAGTGCTCTATCTGTTTATTCCACTATGTGAAAAGCAAAACAACTCGGAATCTGATATTAAAATGGAGCCTGTAGTTGACATTTATGTATCTGGTTACGCGTATGCATAGACGTTCGATCGAGAGATCTGCGTGTGCGTAAAGGACGGAGACTCAAGGCCAATCGTCGGCTAACCCTTTCTCCATCCTTACACCGTGACGCCGAGAAAGATAATTTGAAGCTATAGAGGTTCTCGCGAACGTGATATATCTTCGTCAAACGTTATTGTTCTACGTGCTACGTGACGCCGCTAAACAATGACATGGTACACAGAGTAACATACGGTTGCTTAAATAACTGAGCACTGGCGATTACGCGTAGCTACTTAATTAAGAAAACGGGAAGTGGACTAACGTATTGGTAATGAAGACATACTTTCTATTCTAAAATATTTTCGATATTTGAGTACATAAATACTTAAAGGCTTTTAACACATTCGCGGGCGTGAATGCTATAGCATTCATTTTCATAATGATGCATACATGAATGCTATAGCATTCAAATTTTAAAGCCAATTTTTATTCATTTAATTTTATTTAACCTTAAGTTTTTGTAATTAATATACATTTCAAAGTAATGACCAACTGTCGTTACCAATGACAGTTAACTTATTATTACTGTTTATGTCTAATCAGATTTCGGATAGTTCAACTAGTTTCAAGAAAAATTGCCTGTCTATTTTTGTAGCTCACTGAAATTTTTACTGCCCGTGAACGTGTTAAGCTACATACTTATTTGTCTGTGTTTAGGAGATTATAGTAAGTTCTACAATAATTAATCAATAATTCTGTTTAAATGCTTATACCCAGATAGCATTAAAGACGTCTCGAAAAAGAAGTTAAAGTTTTATTTCAGAGATCTTAAAGATGTCTTTTTCAAGACTAAATAACTTGAATTTCTTGGAGACGTTATGATAGTGGCTATTTTACTGTACAATGGCTAAAATACTGTTTCTTAATTTTGCTAATGTTTGGAATAGCAAAAAAAAAATAAATTTCATTTATTATAAACACGTGGATTAGGTACATAGTGCACAATACAATTGTATATACGCACCAATATGTACAGTATAATATATATAAATTATATTTGTGCTGAAAATGTGCTGAATATATGTATATATATAGACGATTGCTCAAGATGATTGCTGGCAACTCGAAGTTGTACCGAGAACCGACGGGCGCACTCCTGCTTCGAAGGTTAGGGATCTTTTCTATGGCCTATACCTAAGGTTGTGTAGCTATACCTAGTGTTCCTGATTTCTCAACATTGTTCATTTCTCGAGAAATGAGAAATAATCAATTATAAAATTTCTCGGGAAAGAATTCTCAAGAAGGAACACTAGTTGTGCCTCTCTCAAAAGAATAAGGACCACATGTTCTTAAGGGATCTGGTCACAGAGTGGGGGAGGATTTTTCGTCAGTTACCCTAGAACCGTTCAGGGCCGTGCTTATTTACATTAACGTCTTCATATTCGTTCAAAAGCGCTGTTTCCGCCGTATCTGAACTATCCCCTAGTGTTGTGATTCGTCGAGTGTTGTGAACTGAGGACTTTACATATTATTTAAACAAGTAAGTATTTTCATTGCTACTCTGTGTACTGTTGTTGTTTTTGCTTATGCCCTTCTGCTATATTTATTTCGGTGTTGTTTTATAACTTTTCTTAATTTTCGTTCATTTTTTTTAGGATACAGTTTGTCTGATTGCTACTCGAAGTGTTGCTGTAGGCTAAAGTGCCTAAAGTGCATAAGAGGCGAAAATGCTTGGAAGCCAAAAAGACACCTAGGCAGTTATACAGGTGTGGTTGAACAGGGCAACCGATTGCAATAATAATAATTATTATTATTTTATTAATTATTAATTGTTAACAACATATCTTAGAGTTACGATAGAATAGCAAAATTATAGCAAATACACATGGAATATTTTTCGTTCATAAAAAGAAATATCGATGGTATTGTACTGCTTGTGTTAAAAGAATCAC
The DNA here is from genome assembly GCA_028454245.1 of Halictus quadricinctus. NCBI lineage: Eukaryota > Metazoa > Arthropoda > Insecta > Hymenoptera > Halictidae > Halictus > Halictus quadricinctus. The sequence goes on from CM052118.1 coordinate 13,488,417, forward strand.
GAATTTGAATTGTATTATTTAATTTTAATTTTAATTTCAATGATAAATTTTAATGTTTAATTTCAATTTTAATGGTTAATGTTTTATTTTAATGTTTAATTCTAATTGTAATGTTTAATTTTAATGTTTAATTTTAATTATAATTTTAATTTTAATGTACACTTTGAATTTTAATGTATACTTTATAATAAATAGTAACAATAACAATAAAATATTGCTTTATGCATTTTAATTTATTTTATTTTAATTAACATTTATGAACATCTCTAAGACGTCTAAAAAATGTCTCTAAGACGTTTAAAAGACATCTAAAAGACGTCTAGAAGATGTCTTTAACACGTACAGTTTCGTAACAAAGACGTTCCAGAGACGTTCGGAAGACGTCTGAATGTCCATCGAAAGACGTCTTTAAGACGTCTCTGTGCTATCTGGGTATGTACTATTTAATGAATTTTATACTATTCGAAATTGTTATTTTGAAGGTCTTTTGAAGGTAATCAAGGTAATCAATAAGAAATGATACAGCAAATCACTATATATTGTAATAGACTGTATATTTTAACATTGCTCTGTTAATTTATACGTTACAATTTTATAAATAAAGAAACTATCTTTTTAATTTACCCGATTATTTTTGCTTAACACAATATTAATATTATCACTCCCATCACAATTTTAATCGGAATGAAAATTATTGAAACAGAGAGTGTACCCTAAAAAAATAATATATGAGCTTCTTATGTTTTAAAGACATGAAACAAACTATTAATACATGACGTACGTTCTGTTCTTAGAATATGTTTGCAGAAATAGATAAAAAGAATCTTTTTAATTACCAGGGACAGAGATACCACACTCATTTCTGTTATTACAGTTATCGATCACTGAACGATCAATTTAAATTACTTTAAGTCAATTAGTAGGAACACCTTTAATTCCATTAATTTCGTTGAATCGACGTTATAACGGAGCACGGAATCGCACCGATTCGTTTTATCCGGCTTTTGTTTGAGTTCTAAGAATTGAGAGTTAATGAGAAATGAGAGAATTAATATTTATTAAATATTTCTATTGCATCTATTGCATGTCAGCTCGTATATCGATTGTGCGGACATATCAAACAAATAAATAAAAATATTCGACAATACAAAGTATAACAATACTTTTCAATATAAAATATCGATTTGCGTCTTGTCGCACATGACCTCCCTTAGCAGAGGAGCGTAAGAAATTAAGCTATCCATAAAGTTTTTGGACCTCAGAGAACAAAAAAAGGTCGCTTTGAGATAACAGGTACATGTAGGGACGTACGCAAGTATCTTCGTTGCAGAAGCGGTGAAAGTGGTAGTGGGGAGCCTATGTCACTGTGTGCGTGACCTGAAGCCAGCGGGTCAAAAATGACTCCGGCACAGTACTCGGAGGATTAATGGGCTCTCAAAATTAGGGACCATAACTGTTATAATCAAACAGAAAAAAGTCATGAAATAACAAGTATTTCATCGACCAAAATCTTATTGGTTACAAATAAGGATTATAAGTTTCCGAAAATTTTTTCTCTTGTTGGTAAATGTTATCGTTGAGAGAAATTCATTTCGATCACTTATAACAGCTATGTATCAACGAGAGTTCATTTCGATCGCTCATAACAGTTATTGATGAAGGAAATTTGTACAACTTTCAAATGTTAGACAATCAATTGTTTAATCAATTTTTTATTCATAAAATTAACTGCCACAATCAAAATTTAATGTGACAAACACGAGTTTTTCCAAATTTTCTCCTGACAAATTACACTGCAAATCATCTAACGTTAATTTTAGAGCAGAAAAGGTTCGTTCAACGCTAACCTGAGTTGCAGGCACAGCGTGAATTATTCACGCTAGTTTTGATAAATACCGGAGTAGCTATATTTCTAATTTTCCCAGGTGAAACAATTAAAAAAAATTTTTTTCAGATTTTGTGTTGTTCTTATGGTCTGTTGATTCGTCTTGTTGTACGAAACCTTTTCAATGAATTTCACAGGCTTGCTGCATCCGAGGAAGAGTAGACAACTGAGTAATTAAATAAACAACTAAAATTAATTTTCTCATCAATAATTATTATGAACAAGTGAAAAAAATTCGATCATCGATAACTGTTATGAGTGATCGAAATGATCTTCTCTAATTGATAAGTATTATGAGCGATCGAAATGAACTTCTTCATCGATAACAGTTATCGAGGAGGATTTAATTTTTTGGACACTAATAACTGCTATTTTTAACCAAACAGTATAAAAATCAATATTTTATAATCATTTTGTTCTTTGAATTTTTTTCTGTATATTTTGTGTAAATTATCTTAAATTTTGATAAGCCACTTTTTATTAATGATTTTGATCGTAGAAAATTTTAGAATAACCATTATTTTTGGTCCCTGCTCAAAACGAATTAACGAGACGAAACACTCCAGCAATCGAGCTTCCTCGTTCATCTGTTCCGAATGTCGCTTTGTTCTATACGTTGTTAATGTTGAAAATACTAAAATAGAACCTAATAACATTATTTCGTAAATGAGATATTGCGGATATGTTCAGTTCCCAAAATATAAATAAGTTATTTATATTTAATTTAGATAACATATAAATTCTTCTATAATATGAACCTATAATAAAATATTGTTAGGAGAAAGTTAGTGATATAAAATTAATTGGTAAACAATAAATTGAATTGTTAATATCAACTGTACAATCAGTATAAAAAGTATTCGCGCACCCTTTAAAAACGAATAACTTTTTCAACATTACACCAAACGGCTTGAATTTTTTTTTGTTTAGACGTTAGAAGAAATAGTTTACTAAGTAATGTGTCAATTTTTCTTGTAATTGTCATTGGTCGAAATTGCGATGAAAAAAGTCACGATTGTGAAGTTTTTTATCTTTGTCTATAATGAAAATTTAGAAGAAGTCTTTTGTAAATGTAAGTAAGAAAGTTATATACACTTACAAAGTTTCTATAGGCATTACAAGATGTAACAATCTGTGCTATTTTCAATCAATTATATTTCATATATTGAAATATAATTTCAGGCACCTTCAAAATTTTCATTACGAGCACAGATAGAAAACTTAAAAATCGTGAGTTTTAGTTGTTTCTTCGCAATTTTAACCAATAACAATTTAAAGAATAAATTATTTACGTATAATCTAGTAAACTAATTCTTCTAACATCTCAAAGAAAAACTCGGTCCATTTGGTCCAATTTTAAAAAACTGATTCGGTTTCAAAAGGTGTAACCTTTACACCCACTGTAGGTAGTTCCACAGGAAGTTTCACGAGTAAAGAGATTCAATATTGCATGTCGAGGGCGTGCAAGGACATATTCTCTTTGGTACTTGTCTTTCCTAGCAGTTGATGGAGCGCGGCCAACGTGTAACGATCACATCTTCTCAAAGAACTGGCTATAACAAATATAGGTATCTGAAAGTTGTCTTCATACCCAGTTACCGATTATATTTTTACCATCTATTAAGAATAGATACATGCCTAACGCTAGTTGCCTCGTATTAGCTGTAATACTTAAAAATAATCGTTTAACCTTCGGACTCCAGTGAGCTCCAGGCCTATGCCGGGGTCATTTCTGACTCGCACCGATATTTCACTACTACAGTTTTATTCCGATATAAGACGATGGCACGGGACCAGTTTTCGTAGTATTTCGGATGAGGGTACCCATGCGGCTAGACTTTGTTGAGAATTATGCCTTATGTCGCTCGAGCTTATCCCTACCGCTGCCGCGACGGGTCACGAATGACCCCGGCACAGCATACGGAAGGTTAATAGTACATTTCAAAAGTATTTATCAAAGTCCCCCCTAATCTCAATTAAATCACTATTATCAGGTACAATATATGCACACCATTTAAAAATACTGATGTATGCTAAAAAGACCTATTTAAACGTTCTGAAGAATATGAACGTTATATTGCAAAAATCGAAATAAACAATAATGAGATAATACATTAGCCTTGAACCAACGTAGCATTTCCTACAATTGATCTTTACTTCATCAAGATGAATTGCATAACGCCAAAGAGGTCAAACATTAACTCTACTACTTATAAGCAACAAAATACATATTTTTCTATTCCGATCAAAGAACTAAAGAAACAGTTTTCTGAGTTTCTGTAAAAGAAATGTAAGAGCCTCCGATAGAATGACAATTTTCTAAAAAGTTCAAAGCACGGGCTGGTCTAATACGGCTTTATTCGCCTTTCAAGGCATGCGCAAGGACACGCGCCATCCCTGGACCACGCATCCATCTTATGGGCCCCTGACCGGAAGTCCGATATGTACGACGCGAGCAATTACGGCGGTAATCATGGTTGCTCAGAGAACTGCCTGTGTGCCTCCTTGGAGGATCGTTTTGCTCCGGGGTCCCATCGGCTACGCTCGACTTTCCGGTTTAACCGCTCCTTCTTCTAATCGGTCTTCTTCCTGCCGAATGATCTCTTCGTCCTTGATCTTTTCCACACGCTCGACGCAGTTGAATAGTTCCTACTATTGACATGATCCTTCGATTTATCAGTTCTCAGCGCAGCAAAATCATTTATCTATACAGAATGAGCATGGACAGATACGAATTGTAGCGATATGTCTCCCACACATGTTAAATTCAATTTCGTATGAATTTAAAAAAATATACAAGTGGGTGTAAAAAGTATTACCCTTCAAAAAAGAAAAACTTTTTTTAAAATTGGACCAAATGGCTTGAGTAAAAACTACTAAAAAATGAGTTAAATGAAAAAAAAATTTCGAAATGTTAGAAGGATTAATTTACTACGTAATGCGAGAATAATTTTTTTTAAATACTCTTGGTCGCAATTGCGCAATTGCGACGGTTGGTCGGATTTTCAAATTTTTTATTTGTGTTTCTTTTTACCAATAAATCCATCTAGATACAAAATGAGTTTATTTAACGTTACTGTTCAAAATCGCACGTTCCATGTGCAACATCCTAATAGTAGTGATAAGAAATTGCAACATTCAACTTCTTCAGAATCAAAATACAGTAGAACCTCGGTTATCCGAACACGTCGGGGTACAAGGTCGTTCGGATAACCGACGAGTTCGAATAATGGACGCTCATTAACTACTCTTATTTGTTCCGATAACAGAAGTTTTTTGTTGAAAGAGTTCGTATACATGAACTTTTCCCTTGCGAAAATGTTCTCCGCGGTTTTGTTAAGGAGTTGTTAGCGAAAAACACAGACGAGTCAGAGCGCTAACACAGCAGGCGGATTCTGACTCAACCAATGCCAACGCTACGCTCAGCGGGAGCTGTCGCCGAGCCGGAATTCCTCTGCTAGAGCCGCGATCTGATTGGTCCGCGTTTTTCGTTAATAACTCCTTAATAAAGCCACCAAGAACATTTTCGCAAAGGAAAAAGTTACTTCAGATGATCCTAGGAATTATCTCTTTCAAAGAAGTACAACATTTTTGGGACACCCTGTATAAATGTATCAGATATTGTTATTTTCGGCAGAATCACTTAAAACTCGATTATAACTTATCCGATCGCATAGATTATAAGATTACAATTAAAATTGTAACAAACATATTGAAGTCCCTAATATTTCAGCTCCTATAAAAAGAAAAGTTTTTGTCAAAGTCAACACGGAGTAATATGTAAAATAAAAACTACTTTAGTAGCGTGAGTTTCTATCTTGTCGCAAGCAAAATGTTATGTTAATATTTCTATCTTTGCTACTCTTGTCGGATCTGCTTTACAAACCGGTTTAATAATCATGTCACTGTGCTAGTCCTACTAATATATTTTTCGAACCCAGATGAATCCAGGAGTGAACTTAACGCTTTTGTGCATACACTGCAGAACAAAATTGTGAGCACACTGCCTTTTCACCGTTATTTTGTTCAAAAAACGATACAAATTCACGAATATTTTTTGGTTGCTCGCAGTCTTAGATTATGATAAAGTCATTCTTACAACGTAGAAAATAAACATTCAATTTATAAAAATATGTCGGATCCATTAAATTTGACGGGACTGTTTGCACTGTAACAATATACAGAAAATAAAGTAACAATGAAAAGAAAAAGGAAAGAAACTGATGAAATTGGACGAATTAAATAAGTGATTAGAAACTAACAGTTTTTCGTACGTTAATAAATTTTTATTCAGAATATCGAGAAGCATCGAATAGTGCGAATTATATAATCCGATTAAAAAAACATAAAGATGACCTTCATGTCTCCTTCATGCGTTCACTTGTAAATAAAATAGTGGCACTGAATTACACACATATTTTTTTCAAATAACGAATAGAGATAATCGTATTTATTGATTAAAATGAGATACCCCGTGTAGAATGTTGCGTAGAAATATATCTACACATTTGCAAATTTCTACGAAAACTTCGTGTGATTTTAGAAAGCATCAGTCAATGGTTGCAAGGCTCCTCGATTGCTCCGTTTCTAATTTCCCACGTGCAGGAGAGACAGTTACGTCAACCGAGGTTGCAGATGGGATGTATAACGGATGGAACAGCGAAGAACCGCTGATTTATTCTTGTGGTCATCCGATATATCGTATGAACTACCGGAGAACCAGACACGAGATAGGACGCGCAAGAACGCGAGAAAAGGCATCCTTGGTCATCGAAGGTGTCGATTGTTGAACGGTGTCTAGTTTCATTCATCTAGACTATGAGAATCAGAATGATCGTCTCCGGATACAGATAGGAATTTTTATGACCAGAAACTCGGGGGGGGGGGGCTCCTCTGAGTCATTGTACCCCAACCCGTAGCCCGATACCACGAAATATCCCGAAACGGCCGCCAACACGATGACGTAGTGTTCACCAGTGACTTTCACGAAAATAAATCTTTCAGCCTGTCCCGTTGAGTCACAATTGGAGACTATACTTGGTAGATGTATCACTAACGGAGTCCACTTTTCATTCTTCAATGGTCGCTTTCAACTTCAACAGATAGTTTCCCGTATCCTTAAATTGATAGTAACATACAAATCTAGAATAAAGAAATTTTTTATCGATAGAACAATAATTTTTTCGGCACGTTTAGAAGCACTCCAATCTTTTTTTCTGCATCCTTGTACAGTTCTTTAACTGTTCAAATTAATTCAGAGTACTATCAGTACAATTTAATTTGAAACTAACATAAAAATGTATACAGTAATTAACATAATAAGATCATCATTTGTTTAAGGGACGGCATACCTTTGGTAAAATAAAAAATTCGATTTTTCAAAAATGGTATACTTTTATCAGTTGATCCAGCTGGAATAAATCCCCTAAGTTTTATTTGGAAACGTGTAAAACTTTTGGGATTTATAGCTTCGAAAGTGCAGCCATATTGCATATGAACAGATAATTGAAAATTTAAACGCGATGTTCTCGAAATGAAATTTTCAAAATCGGTACCGGAGCATTTGTAACATCTGCGTGATTAGCATTTGTAAGTAGCAGAACCGCAGTATGTACAGTATTTACTCTATATATGTCCCGATTGCCTAGCCGATAAAAGACCCAGAACTATCCCCACTGCCTCGTGGCATACCCAGTGAGGGGCCATGAACCGTTTTCTACGTTCGGCATGGATCAACGAATAGTATCTCCTGGCCGACATATGTAACTGGCTAGACCCGTGTTTTGGGCATATGTATATCGAGCAAACACTGTATGTAAAACCGGTAGGTAGGTGTTTGCCGAATTTTCAAACTTAATTTTCTCGAAAACAAAACCTCATACGAAAAAATTTTATTCTGAATTTTCGACTTATTTTTTCGTGTAGAATAATCCACTTTTCGGTAGGGGTATGCGAAATATCGGGTCGAGTCAGGAACACGAAATTTTTTCGGGTTTGGGACGGGTACCCGAAAAAGTCGGGATTCTCGAAATACATAATCGGGATTCCCTAAAGGGAAATTGAAATTTTCAGAAAACCCGATTCTTTCGAGATCTCGAAATTTTCGGGAATCCGACCCGACCCGACCCGAGCTCTTCCCGACTCGCCCCGATCATCGGGTTCCCGATATTTCGAGTTCTCGCACACCCCTACTTTTATACCCTTACATATCGATTTTTTAAACAAAACTTATTAGTTATTGAATTATTACTATTTATTGAATTAAGTTATTGAATTCGGAGGGGGACGTAAGTCAGGAAAATAATTTTCCACACATTCTTACCATATTCAACTTGAGGGACATCAGAGGGAGCACCTGCTTGCTTCCAGGTAGTTAATTAAAAATGATTTCGATAATATCTCGTTAACTATTAGATAGGACATATGAGGGTCAATACTACAATATTGGTACGTCGAATTTGATACTCGATTCACGATACCAAAGGTAGATCATTCCATTTAAAAAATATTATTGTTCATTACATGTCGGAAAATATGACCTACAGATGACCTTCAGCCACACAGACTTATGTCTCCCCTCAAATACCGTAAAATTTTTTTGTATCAGTATAAATAACAAAGTTGTTAGGGGTTGGCAAAGATAGGTGGGAACCTGTTCAGGAGTATGTAACCCCTTAAGAAATTCCACATGTTCTCCGAAATGCAACACAACAGTATTTGATGAATATTCCAATCCACTTTTCTTGGAAATGAAGCCTGCAACGCAATGTTGTTATTCTTGATTTTCACCTTATTTTTAACTGAACTATATCCCTGTCATCATTTGCACCACAAATTTTGGTTCTATGTATATATTATATGTTATTTTAACGTGTCTGAGGTAACGCGCTAACAATACGATCTGTAATTCACGACAATTCATGACTAGACTGCGGATTTTATGCATTTATGAGAAAAATGAGTAGATCAAAATTAAAGTGGTGAAAATGTTCCAAGAATTTAAAAATACTGTTTTATTATATTGGACTTAATGAAATAATTAAGAAAAGAAAGAAATATATATATATATATTAATATATATATATGTAGCTCCTGTATATTGCAAAGAATGTAGACAATTTTTATTTTACATATAAATCTGCAGTCTAATTATGACTATCCTCATTACCACAGCGACCGACGCTCGTATGGAATTTTAGTCTTATCCTCAGGCTGCTAGCACGGTCGATGTCTCTAATATATTTTTTTTAGTCTCGGACACAGCAACCTCATCCTTACATAATGCCGCAGCGATGACTCAATCTTGGGAACGCTAACAATCCGAGAAATCTGTTACAATGGAAAATCATCATACGTAAAGCTACTACACACATCCTACTCAATCGGGTAACTTTCGTTTCTCGTTCATTAAGTATACAGGATAGAGAACCTTCGAGTTTTCCCAATTTATAGGGAAGATTTGTTACGCAACAAAATAGATACGAAACGATCTGATATATAGTGCATAAAAGATTACGTCTTGCTCGAGAAAAATTGCTCGTAAAAATTCGTACAGACCTGAACTCTTCGACGAACATCGATCTCACGTCGATGTATCAGTTGCCGGCTTTTTCATCCATTCATTAAAAATTATTCTCATGCACTGATAATTATCGTCATAAATATATATTTTTTGTAATGAGTTGTAATTAATTTTAGTGCAAGTTTCATCCCGATATCCCTTAATTATATCTCTTCTTCCTAATTTTTTTCAAATTCTTAAAAAGGCCCCTGCTATGAAAACATTGCATTTGTTTAAATCAATTGGAATGTCTCACTAAATATTTAAGAAAGATTATAATTTAAATATTTGCATGAGCCATATGTGCATAAAAATCCTCAATTTATCGATCTTACCCGAATGTACTCGTCATCGGTTATGCTGTATCCTAACTTGAAGTTGTGTGAAAGAAGATCGGAAATTGATTTAATGCCACTTGTTTGGACTGACAATACGGTCGTAATGACACCAGCGTAAGCGTTGTACATTACTAAAGCGAACATCAGGCTAAATAATAAAATAGTCTTTCCCGACGCGTTGCGAGGTGTCCTCGCAGAACCTGCATTTTAGAAGTTTTTGCAAAATTAACTTAAACATTTTACATAAAACATCTGATTCACTTTGTCCTACGAAGATATAAAAAGTGCCAAATATCTCTGGAGAATCACATGTTTCTGGTTTTTGAATGTAATATATAGTGGCTCGCAATAATATGCGGACAGTTTTAAAAGGATGATAACTTTTTTAAGACTGAATCATGCGACTTAGATTTTTTGAGTCGTTAGATCAATTAGTTTGTCACATGTTATATGTGTTAGTTAGAAATCTGTTTAAGTAGTTAGTTTACATCCAACTACCTCAATTTACACTTTATTAGCAAGAATAATACCCCGCACCCTTTTGCAAATAATTGATCTACCGATCAATAGTTTATATCCGACTATTTCAATTTACACTTTAATAGCAATAATAATACCCCGTAGTAGTACATGGCCTTGTACATATAATTGATCTACCAAAGAACAAAATAACTATTATATCGATGTGCCAGTATCTCGCTAGTTCATTGATGAAAAATTTATAAATATACATATATACACGCACATATTGATAAAATTTTACACAGGTTTGGGGTAGTCTAAAATTCACAGCTTATTTGACCTTTAGTTATCATTTTTTTGATTTTTGAAGATTTTAAGACTTATTTATGGATCAACAAACAGTTTAAAGTTCAAAGTGGATGACTTCACTAACATTTCACTACAGGAAATCGAACATTCGTATAGCAATTTACAGCAAACACATTTTTACTCATACAAAGAAATGAGGTTACGGCGAAGTGTAAAATTAGTTTTGAAATGTTTGTGGCCATATTTATAACGGTGGCGAATTACAAGTGCAGCAAGCATTTGTCCTAAAACCGTTCCCCGACGACGGGGAATGCAAGTTTTGTTCTTTGTGTTACTTTAATTAGACTATGGACCGTCGTGGCACGGCGCGGCGGGAAAAATTGGCCCATCGGAGATGAAATGCAAAAAAGATGTCAACGTCGAGACATCTTTTTTTTCGTCATGGTCGCACAGTGTGCCAAATGCCCAATCTAGGTGGGAAAAAAAATTATGTCAGAAAATAGAGTTACCTGCCATTTATTTTTTTTTCGGAATGCTAACTGAGATTAATGATACCCATAATAATTTATTCACGGCGAAATCGTAAGTTTCTTTTCGTTATAAAGAAAATTGCGTCAGAGCGGTTAATAAAATTCTTTACGCTTCTACGCATCATATTCTAATTAGCATAAGTAAATGTTTACATTAATGTTCACAAAGTTTTTTAGTAATGCCTTTTACAATATTTTTTGAAGATTTTTTTCAATAAAATAATTTATTCTATTTGCTTATATCGTTTTTTACTTCGTAAACAGAGTTGGGCAAATTCTACTTTAAATAATAAATTATAAATAACATATGAACAATTTCAATTTAGGCGGTAGCGGTTCGCATCGTAAGATGTTAGAGTTGACCGCCTGCAGATGTTAGGGTCTAAGGTAATAAAACCTACCCTGACGTTTGCAGGATGGCAAAAATTATTTTATTTTCCGAAATGACTTTACGGGTGTAGAAAATTTAACTACCCCATCATAAACGTTGCCAGCCGAGTACCTCTGTGGCCTGTCCGACCGCGCGGTCCCGACAAGACCCTTTTTGCCAAACATTTGGCGACCACCTTTGCCAGTGACCATAAAATAACAGATGCGAGATTTCCTACCCCCGCGAAGCATAGCTCCGCCTTCCTATCTTCGAAAAGGTAACGCCTTTCTGAAGATCAGGATATAAAGGGAGGAAATCCACAAAACCTTCTTCTTGTCTTGCCTTGTCTTGTCTTGTCTTGTCCTGTCTTGTCTACGTACTTTGTTAAATTGGTCTCGCTGTATTTTGAACACTTTTGTAAAAATAAAGTCCTTGTTCTTGTTCAAACAACCCCGTTTCTGTCGCAACACAACCACATCAATTAATATTTCATTTGCAAATAATTAAATTTTGATATAATTAGAAAATAATTTAAATAATTCCACGAATAACTGATTTATTATTTCTTATTTGCAAATAAAATAAGTAATTTGGCGTGGTGGTGCACGAATTCCAAATTCATAGAGTAAGGAAATTGACAGCAAAAACGTGTCAGCAAAAACACAGGAAGAACTGACGGAAGAACTTGCGTCTGTCTTCGTTAACCCTTTACCCTATAACCACGTGTAAGACTCGCGGTCAGGAGGTATTCGGTCGAAAACTGATTCTCACGAGCATGTCACGTGGTACGTCGGCCGGGTCAAACGTAAACATCACGTGCCACGCTCGTGGTTTGTTGATGTGCCCCACACCAAACAGCACAGGCTAGGTTTGTGGTAGATTCTTATCATCATCTGGTCTCAGTTAGATGTTACATTCGGTAAGTCGTGTGCGGTTGGTACAAATTAGGACCGACTTGTCGAACCGTTTTTTTTTACCGTGAGGAAATGCTTTTCGCATACCCCGGCTCCCTGCGGAGAGCCGGGGTTATGTGGGACTATCTCTGGGGGGAACCCCCAGAGACTACCCACTAAAACCTCACGCCCACCTAAGCTAAAGGGGAGGTTCCTGGATCACGCGAGTACTCAACAGGACACCTCCCAACTAACATCATACCCCGGGGGAGGGGGTTAGCCTCCCCCACCGACTTGCCGAACCGTGGAATGACTCGAAGGCTGGGCGGTCTTGTTTTCGCATCAGGCCCACGCTGTTGAAACTTAAATCGTAGAGTAGGGGTTAACTCAATTATATCGCTTAGAGCGATTGAAGACACTTATTTCCAGACTATGACTTCCCGAATAAATAATAAATAATAAATTAGAAGCAATTAAATTATAATTAATCAGTAACAATTGAAATTGTATTTGTAAATAAGAAATAAATTTATTATTTAAGTGAAAATTTTCTTAAATGATGCTCAACTCTGACCGTGAACTCTATTATAGCATGTAAAAGTACTAACAGGATCCTATATTTGTAAAAACCTCGTTGCAAACTTTAATGGAATGTTCCAATTTATTATAAACCGCATAAACCGACCAATGACTTTTTCTACCTAGAATGTGGATTCGTTCCACTGTGAATCGCTTTGCCGCCATTCTAAAACGGTATCCGAGATCATTCACGCTGAATACGAAACAAAATTTTCCAGGTTGTTGGCAAGACTGAATTCAAATGTGTAGAATGTCGGTTGGTAGGAAATGGCTATGCCGACATTGGCTGATAGCGATTGAGGTCTTGAACGAGAATCGTGGAGAAGATCCTGAAAACTCATTGGCTTGTTACCGGGTTAAATTCCAGCCGCGGGCGAGTGTCTAACATGCACGCTCAAGTAGAATATCTGAATGAGACGGGAATATAAATGAGCGTGTAATGTTGTTCAGAGAAAATGTCACACGGCGTGAGTAAAGTGATCGCAGAACCTGGTTGTTCCAGCTATAACTCAGTCTTGGGGTGAATTGAGCAGTGAACGAATAATTAATAATGAAACTTAAATAATGTCCGAATTTATTAACGAAACAAGAATTTTTTTAATGAAACATTTATTAACGAAACAAGAATTGAAATGAATAATAAAAAACAATGCTCAATATACGAGTGAATGAACAAAGTAGTCAATAAATGAACACCTTGTACCCAGTGTGAACAGAAAGAAAGATACTCATTTTTACAACTAGAAAGCAGAGAACACAAAACATAGTTTTTTCTTTTTCAACAAAATTAGAAAGGAGGTATAGTTAGGGACCTAACATATAATTGATAGTGAACATCATTTCTTATTATTTTATCACTTTAGATTTCTTATTATAAATAGGTATTTTGTTAAAAGAATACAAAAATATCAGTATAAAATGAATACAAGTAAAATATGAATTTAAATTGTTTGACAATGAACAAACCACGTCCAAACTGATAGTCAATTGTCTGCAGACTGTTCACGGCAGAGTCGCCAGATCAGAGGAATTGACTCGAATTGAGGGGAAAAATTTACCCTCTCTTTGCCAGTACCGGATTAGTCACGTGGAACTGTGACACGTGCACGACAGTGACGAAACGCGCCACATGACCGGCCTGTGGCGGAAGCTTGGGGGAACAGCGCCGTGAAAGGGAAAGGTATAGTGGGGAGGCAAGTCTTAATGTGGCGATTCTGGTTCGGGGAACAACAAAGAGAAAAATTAACAGGCCCTTAAGAACCTCATAGATTCAAAATATATTGGTGTCCTTATTATCTTCATAAATTTTCACAAATAAATTTGTTTATTCATTGGTCACTGTTCATTCGCTGGCCAATTTACCTTATATGATTTTCTCTCCTCTTGTTTAAATATTTATAAAATTGGAGAGCAAGTTAGGGGTGCGCGGGTACCCGAGTCTCGAGACGGGTCGGGTTGGGATCCCGGAAGTTTGCAGTGTTCGATTACAATTTCGCGCACTCAAAATCGTGGGTACCCGAATTATATAAATTTTCCGAGTCCCGACCCGATCCCGGATACTCGCACACCCCTAAGGCAAATCTACTAAAATTAGGATTTGAAATTGGTACTTCACGAGTAAGTAAAATTGAATTGAGTATTGAAGTATTGAAGTATGCTGCATAAAAGACAACTATTCGCATTTAAAAATTCTGTTTAATATTATAATCACTATTCAATTTACCGTCCCAAATACACATATTTCAAATGGCACAAGGACAGCACATAATTTACCATACAGGTGAGTACGGTTATCTTCAGAATAGAAAGAATTACGAGACGATTAGCATGTTACGTGAGATACTACACAAACGAAAACACTCGTTTCTCGAACTCAAAGCCGTCACGCCGCACCGTATCACATAAATACTTGTCCAAGGACAAGGACAAGCTCGTACAGCTTGAAAGTCATGCACGATTGGAATACGAAGTATGCTCTGAATCACGTAAGATAGAAAACTAGAAGAAACTATCTAGTAAAGACATGAAATATTAGAATTTTTAATAGATCTTTTACTAAGAGATACAACGATTGCGAGACGATCGTATTTCGGGGTATCATAACGATTTATTGTAGTGGAAAAAGTAACTGGAATAAGTAAAAAAAAATTAGAAATGGCAACGATGTTTGTAGATGATTTCAGTCGGATGATATTTCGTTCTTATTCTTGCCCCTGCATATAGCCTTTATTATTAGTCTTACGCTACAAATTCGGAAAGATTAATTCAATCAATTCAAACATCAAATATAAAATAATTTAATGCGACATATAAAATCGAATTGTGACATAAAAATACACTATTCCTCAGAAGTTGACATAATCTTTAACCACTCTATTCATTTTCATTGCCAGATCTATCGCCTAATGAAAGCACTACTTCCCATATTTTCACTTTCCTAGAAAAAAGCTAGAAACCAGTGATGGGAAAAATGCACTTTAAAAAATATTCAAATGAAAAACACCTTATCAAATGGTAATTTATTTTTCTTTTTTTTTATATAAAATGTAATTAAATATTGTATTCGATTGTTATATCATTACGAAATACTTCTATCGCATATATAATTCAGTTGACGAATACCTTGATATTTTATATTAAATCACATTATGGAATATGAAATACTTCTGTAATTTGTATCTAAGAGCGCATCGAATAAATACTTACTCTTACAGCAATAATTTACCCAAAATCTAAATAATTTACCCATAATCTTTAAAGCTCGATGGTTAAAATATTTATTTATTTATTATTGGTTTAAATATTTAAAGTAGGACACATGTCAGTATGACTTGAAAATTTACTTTATTCGCGTACAATAGAATTAAATACAGTTGTTAATCTTCGTAGATAGATGTATCATTCTTGTCAAGTAATGACTTAACATTACTACCGATTATGATGGGGTTTTTCAATGAAAATCCCATTAGGTGTATTACAACGGGATCCGAAGTATGTACATGCAAAGCATGGGAAACACATTTTCTAGGTTCACGCTCCTCGACAATTGAATTTTACTGCCTCAAAAGTGTATTTTTCAAATTCTTTTATACATATTGGGTTTCAGATGCTTGAGCCTTTTCATGACTTTCCGACCATAAATCTCGAAACACCGCAAAAGGTCGAAGCTGCAATTGCAGTAATGAGTACTGAAATACATCCAATAAGAAAAAAGAGGTTCTAGTAGGTTCCAAAGAAGAACAAATACAAAAATTACAAGTATTCGAATTATGGAATAGATTACGAATTACATCAGTTATCTAAATAATTTTTTTGTTGTTCTACTACTTTAATACCACATTTTCAATTTCTGAAACAATTGGAAGTACCTACATTCAGTTTGGCAGAAGAGAAATATGGTTAATAAAATTGAAAAATAATTTTCAATCGTTTTCATTTTCTTAGTTATAAATAAAATTCGATCGAAAAAAAAAACTTACCAGACACGCGTATTAGGTATCAATGTCAACCAAATTATACAACAATTTGTTATTTCTAAAATAATTTTTTTTAGTTTTTGTCGCAGTTTTCGTAGTTATCGACTACTGGACGACGCGACGCGACGCTCAGCGTTCTAGATGGGAAGTAATTCACTTTTTATTTGGTCGTGATACTGTAAATACGAGAATTTACATCTTTATTAGATAAAAAATTTGAAATACTATCGGAGACATTCAATATTCGATGAGCTGTTAAACAAATTACAGAAGTAGAGTGACATGTCCAGTGAATGAACACCTCCCAATGAATAAATATAATTCGTATTAAATGTACGTTGCCATCTTCATGTTGAAATTTATGCAGTAATGGTATTGCAATTCAAACAGATCTAATTCTTTTTTACAATATCTTCGCAGTTTTTTACAACATTTAGCAGTTGCTCAAACGAAATCCCACATATTCAAGGTAAGTATTGTTGTGGTCTAACAAAATCTATCGTCTAATCGTGATCGATCAGCAATTTGTATTTTGAAGTAGTTCAAAGGCATATGATAAATTTGTTTGGATGATTAACATTCACTGGGGTACTTCTGTTCATTCGTTAGAAATTGATGTTCATTCATTGGTCACTTATTATATGTATAATCTTGTGCCATATATTAGAATTGTGTTTTGGAATGTAAAAACTTAACAATAGCGCAGCCTTCTCATAGAAATAATACTAAGAAAATGAAATAACAATTTGCAATTACTAAATTTAACAGATATGCAGCTTAAGTGTTCATTATACATTGGACGATGCCTACCACTGCTAGAAACCTATGCTCAAACTGTTAAAACACATTCGATTCCATATTGTTAAGAACCTAAACTAATTTTGAATTAAGAAACATGAATTCTCGTTTGGAGGACAGGAAGTGCCAGGAACCGTAATCAGCGCATATAAAAATCAGCCGGTCGGGGCACCGATACATTGTTTCGGGACTGACAACATGCACACAAGCTGGTTTTGAACTTTCTCGTCTGGTTACATAACAACGGGCGACGTGTTTGTACAGCAAATACGGGCGACCGGTTCACGAAATTCATGCATAATAATAATCCGAGGATATGGCCGGCTGTAGACGTCCTTCCCGGTTGTCGGTCTAGAGGCTGTACGGATATCTGTCGACCTGATTACTATCAGACCATAAGAACGGAAAGGGTACGTTAAAGCGAGAGACTGAGAGGCGCCGTGGCACACCACGTGATACGCGCGTATATGGGTTCGTTCTACCGTGACAGGGGTCCGATTTAAGTTCAAGATACGAAACTAGCAGTCTGGTTTTCTGGACGTTCGATCGTTTCAGAAAAATCGGTTCCGATTGAGTTATGTATTCCGCGCATAAGAATTCGCGCGCCCGCCGATGCCGTTTGTGCAACACCGTGTGTGCGCGACCGCGAACATGGGCCCCACCGGCTTTCAGATAGTCTTCTAAATTTTCCAAGGTATTTCTTTTATCGACGACCCTCTATTGCCTGTGCAGTGCCTTCAATTCCGATCAAAGGCGGAGACACATTGTGGTGGGCGCGTAGATAGACGAACGTTTTACCGTTAAATTATGAATCCCAGCTTTTTTCGAGACATTACGAATTTAAGGGATCAGATTGGGCAACGAGTTTTTAGCGCGAGTACGCTTCTAGGAATGTTATCGCGACATTCAATTGATACGAGTCTCGGCTTCTTCGAATCGATTAACCACTAACTTCTTTAGAGCTAACCATCAACTTCTTCACCTTCTTCTTTTTCTGCCAACATTAATGTGCAGGGTGTCCCGAAAATGTTGTACTAGTAAATGGTGATTCTTGAGCTCATTTGAAGTAACTGTTTCCTTTGAAAAAATGTTCTCCGTGACTTTAATGAGTTATTAACAAAAAGCGCGGACCAATCAGAACAAAATCAGCGATGGCGTCCCGCGAAGCGTGACGTTGGCATTGGCCGTGCCGGAATTAGTCTGCTGTAGCCGTACTCTGATTGGTCCATGTTTTTCGTTAGCAACGCCTTAACGAAGCCGCGGAGAACATTTTCGTATACGAGAAGGTTGTTTCAATTGACCTTACGGATTAGCCTTTTCAAGGAAATACAACATTTTTGGGACACCCTGTATGATTAACATACCGTAAAATATGATGCCATTTATATACAAGGTGAGTCACCTAACGTTTGCACCTCAAATATCTTTGTTGTTTCTAAAGATACGTAAAATATGGTAAGGACAAAGTTGAATGGTACAATGGAGCTGACATGATGCCATAAAAAACTTTGTTTTTATGTCATTTTTTTAGAGATATCAAGGTTACCTTGACTTTTTTAAATCGAATCACCCTTTTTTAAACACCTACAATGATAGTCCATTTCATTAGGAATTCAGTGACAATAATTATTCCAAGGTCATTCAAGGTCACAGACAGAGAAAACGTATAAGATTTAGAATATGAAAGCAGAATACGTTTATCACGTTTGAGACTTGTAGAAAATAGTGAACATACTATGGCCGTAGTTAAAGTAAACATACTAAATTCCTTCAATGTTATTGTTATGCAGCATTCTTATTTATTATCAGTATGTTTCCAAACGCGATTCCGCTATGTCTTATTCAATGACTAAAAAGTGTGATATGATCACGATTTACTGTGAGTGTAGACAAAATGCAGTGCAGGCCCGATTAGTTCATAAAGAAAGGTACTCCGTGCGAAACACTACTTCTAGACAGACTTTCATTAATACGTACAGGTTGTTTCGAAGTACTGGAACTGTACATGCAAGACAGCACAAACGGAAGAATCCCACGACTAATGAAAACAATGAAATTAATATTTTAGCAGCTATAGCTGTCAATCCTCACGTGCGTACGAGAAAAATTTCTCGGGAAGCAGGCATAAGTCAAAGTAGCGTAATACGAATTCTGACCCGACATAAACTTCATCCGTTCCACATATCGCTCCATCAAGAATTGCACGGGAATGATTTTCAAAATAGAATTAACTTTTGTCAATGGATTGCTTCAAAATCATTCATGTTTTTCTAATGTCTTGTTTACGGACATTCACTAATCATGACTCAATTAATCTACGGAATGTCCATTATTTGTCTGTGGATAATCCGCACTTGCTGCGAGAAATTGATCATCAAAGACCATGGAGCGCAAACATGCGGTGTGGTATTTTGAACGACAAAGTAATTGGACCATATTTCGTTAACGGAATGATGACGGGACAGAAATACGCTCAATTTTTGCAAGAAGATCTGC
>CM052118.1:13527541-13546123 GCA_028454245.1 Halictus quadricinctus
ATATGTACAATTAAAAATAATAAAGAAAGATAAAGAAATAGGAATTTTAAAGTCCTTTATTATTGCTGCCTTAGTATTATAGCTATTGTTATTTCTTTATACTCATATAGCAATACTGAGATATTATATATATATATATATATACTACATTTAAAGTAATATAAAACCAGAAGAGGTATAGAAAGTATTAGTTATTGTTACATTTCTTGTATTATGACAAATAGTTAATAAACATGATAATTTTATACTTGCACATTATTGAAATGTTTGCTTACAAATAAAAAACAAACACTACAAAGTTGTTCTAAACAACAGCTTGCTGGACAAGTATATTCAAAGAATGTTATACTAGCAATCGTAGCGCTTATTGTATCAACGTTACAGTCAGTAGAGAATGCTTCCATGAGTGCAAATTTCTTTCATATGTACAAGTTACATATTGATGCATGTATATTGATTTAAATAATTTTTGAAATCATAGAAACTCTACTACCACTTGGTAAGATTCTTTAAAATTGCCCTCAGTTTTAGAGAAGGTGCTATATATAAATTCAATTGGATGTCATTGATTCAAATCAAGTAGTATCTTAAAGTAACTAGTATTTTATCTTTAAAATATATAATAATCTAAAAATATATAATTTCGATAAGGTATTTATAAAAATGTATAAATATTTTTAAAAAAGAATCAAAACTCACAAATTGTCAGACTATAAGCCATAATGGTTATACTGATTATTTAAAAAATATGTGGTAAACCAATATAATGCAGACATAAACACATTTGTAATAAATACTTATTTTATTTGATTGTTGAACATATTTTATGAAATCACTATATTAATGTGGTATTATGGATGCACTAATAAAAATCAATTCTTTTTCAAATTAATACTACAAATTAAATATTTTGATTTCTTCATTTTCTGTTTTTGTTTCATACCTATATTATTAATGAATTAAAATGTCAGTTATGAATTTGTATATTTATGCGTAACTACGGATTATAATTTTTTAACATATCTTAATCAAAAAATGTAAAGTATATTGTTCAGAAGTAAAACAAAAACAATGAAAAATATGAAATTTTCTTCCCATAACAATTATTTTGTTTTGCAGCACAATATAGAAGTATGATAAACAAATATATATTGCGCAATTTCGTCGAACAAAAATATTAATTTCCCATTATTTGATTTTACTTGTAAATTCTAGCATAGATTATGTGTTTACAAATATTTTTAAATACTTATAAATATTCTTGTTTTCGTTAAATAACAAATTGTTATTGGAAGCTGGATATAGTTTAATTATTCACCATAAACAAGAAATTTAAATTTTACTAATGAAATTTTATTTCTTTTATATATCTCTGTACAGTATTGTATTTATAATTAAATCACCCACTTCAGAAAACTTGTTAGGTGTATGAAATGTTTACAGCAGGGAGGGTCATGTATAATGTATGGACCTTAGCCAGAAAGGGCAATCTCCCATGTATAATCACTATTAATCACAGACGAGGTATAGGAGTAGACCAATCACCATATGGGGTTTCATGTCTCACACGTAAACAACTGTGGCGGATTCCCACGGTTTTCTATTCTCTATATCAGTGATGAGCAACGTGCGGCCCGCGGGCCGCATTTGGCCCAGTAGCATACTGACTGCGGCCCGCCGGAAACCGGCGCGATGGCCCGCAGGTCTTCATCCACGATTTGCGATACATTGTTGTTGCTTCTCGTCTATGTTTTCTAGTATTCGACAGTCTTCGCTGAACTGCGCCAGAAAACACATTCTTCGCGTAACGGTCGAGTATTTTCATATTTTGCCATGAGCTCGACTTCTGGTAAACGTAAAATTGAAAATGAACATCGGCAGTTTATCGATAGTTGGACATACTTTTACTTTTAATTACTTTTTTACTTATATCAATGAAAGTGCTGTTTGTTTGATATGCACTGAAAAAATATCTGTGTTGAAAAAATATAATATTAAGAGACACTATGATAGTAAACATTCTTTAAAATTTAATAATCTACAAGAACAGTTACGCAAGGACATGGTGGATGAATTACAAGCAAGTTTAAATTTAAAGCTGCGAAATTCACTTGAGAGTACTGCATCTGGTATGTGAGCTGGTATCATCAAATGTCATTGAGTGCAGTACATTTCGCATAGCAATACTTTTCAGCCATACCAGGGTCTTAAAATAATAAATTCATTAAAGAGACATTAAGGACCGTAGCGTAAACATAGACCGAAATTGGAACTGGCGACGCAACAAAGTATTTAATGTTGTGTTCGTTGCGGCCGGCGCGTAGTATTAGATTTCCACTTTTGGCCCACCGCAGTCCGCGAGTTGGTCATCACTGCTCTATATGAACTCTGAGAATAAGGGATATGATGGAACAAACACTTGACTATTGAGATGCTCTTTGTGGAGAGTTTATTAGCTTTTGAACGTGTGTATATGCGGGAGTTTCACCACAGACGAGGTATAAGGTTAGACCTATCATCTTATGGGACTTCGTGTCTCATGTTCTGAAATATCGACTGTTCAAAAAATCAGAGGTTTTAGTATGCCCTCTACGATTTAGAGTGGTGAGTTTAGAAATTATATTGAATTACAGGTATCGAAGGCGTAGTTGCCAAATCCCATCCGAGAATATTCGTCGCATAGTTGCCAATTTACTGTTACTGTCGTGTAATGCACATCGCGTATTCCGGCTATTTTCCAAGTTACAGTCGCAATTCTGGAAAAGTAAACGAAACGAGCTATTACATGATTAATTCAACCTGAATATTTCATCTCTGTTTAAATACAATGCTTTCTGTTTTTATACACATTCTAAAGCTGAATAAATGCTTTTTCAACTTATATAAATAAACTTTCATTTATTGATAGTAAACAAAATAATAATTGTTGTTGAAAATTGATATACCTATTTAGCGCTATTTTTATCTTGAAATTGATTCATATAAACTGTTGTTGGCTTCTTTAAACCTTCTGCTACCAAATACAATTTTCAAAAAGACGGAAAAATATTCAAAAGATTGTGAACAAAAATTTTAATGACAGGTTCATTAATGCGGGGTTCCATATTCGTTACAAGTTGCGGCGTGTCTGTTATTATATGTTACCATTACATATACAATTATTAGTTCTTTTTCCCTGAAGGAATAGGGTTATGTAAGGCGGATGCCTTCGAATAAGTATTCAAAATCAGGTGTACGTGACTGAGTCGTTTATTTAAAAATGATGTCGCGATAGCGTCCGGGGTAGATCGATTAGCGCGATTGTTAATCTACAACTGGACTAGCTTGGCGCGACTGAACTCTTACTCGTCAGCGATAGGGTGTAGCTGAATTCTAACGCGGCTGCGATTGAACTGAGACTCGATTCTCACTCGTGTTGTGACTAAACTGTAACTATGACTCGGCGGAGATTCGGCTGTGACTAGACTGCCTTCGCGTCGGTAGTCTCTGCCTTATATCTCAAAAACGTTCGTCGACTGATTGGTGGAAGTCCTTTCGAGGAACTTCCAATCACCAATCAGTGAATTTTTCATAACACGCCCACGTTCCACGCCCCTCGTGCGTGAGAAGGGTGAGCGCGTCGTTTCGTTAAAAATCTAATTTTGGTGATGCAGCGGGGTGTCTTCCGGGCCCAGTGTTAAGTGCGGTACGTGACTGCTGGCTTACGTCAACGGGTCCAGCTTTCCCGGGTGATAGGAACCAGGCATGCGTCGCTGGGACATTCTAAGCTGGAGACCCTTCGACTGCCCAAAATTTATGGCGTGCACTTGCGCTATTGAGTTCATCGCTAGGAACGACAAGGACACATCTGTCCTCTAAGTGGCCAAAATCGTTAAAGACGTTTTCTCACAAATAGCGTCTTATGCTGTGCAAACCATAAATCTTTCTTGGTGCTGGTGCGCTGAAGATTTCTCTTCCGGTGCCCAGATAGCCGCTACATCCTAAATATTTTCATAAGTTGTATAAGAATTTATTAATTAGAAACACTAAATCTGTATAAAATTCTGTTCTATCGTAAAAGCATACAAGAGTTCAGATTTAGTTGATCTTTTACCATTATTGCTATTAGTTTTGAAACAATTGTTTATCGATAATAATTATCGATAATAAGAGACATGCCGCAACTTGTAACGAATATGGAACCTCGCATAACAACTGTCATTAAAATTTTTGCTGACAATCTTTTGAATAATTTTCCGTCCTTTTGAAAATTGGATTTGATAGCAGAAGGTTCGAATATAAATAATATATTTTATAACGTTAAATTAAATTTAATTCCTGTCTTCCGTTTATTCCAAACCTACTTTTCCGTATTCAATTTCCATTAAATGTATATACTTGATCCGTTCTGCAACGGAATTTCCAGAGTTCTTTTTCCTGGCATTCTTCGACATGGCTCATTAGGTTCTTTTCAATTGAAAGTAGTGTACAATTTCGATATAATTTTTTTAGTGAAGACAATGTCCATTATTTCAAACGGACGCGGACGGACAGTGCGCCCGTTGCAACTAGGTCTTCTTACCTAGGAGATTAGAGTCTCGAAATCATTGGGGCATTGGGCCACAGAGTTGGGCAAAATATTTATCTAAAGAAAAATTTCGAATAAAAGATAAAAAGGTTGTATTCGTTATTCGAAGGCTCAAATAAAGAAAGTATCTCTATTTAATGATAATTTTTTCTTATTCGAAGCTATAAAGCTTAATCGTATTAACAACATTCCCAGTTAGCCAAATGCCCTCTCAACCAAATTTAGTGGAATGTGTGCTCCACACATTACGAGCAAAAGACTTACGCATTTGGTACCAAACCCTGCTTGAAGCAGAATTTGGTCCTCATTTGGTATGATTTGGTCACCAAAATTTGTCGACGAATTCCTAGTCAAATGCGGAAATAGATGGATTGCAAAATCCATGCAAAGTCTCCAGGTAAAATTTCATGCGAAATTGGAGCCAAACTTTGGCGTCGATTAGCCTTCGTTATAGAGGGCAGGCCCATCGCACTAAGAACAGACGTAACCTTGTTCTAATAGTAAATATCGGGAAAAATTGAAGTAAATCTTCCTGTAGGATGGATAAAGTTATTTCATTTAAGTTTCTAAAGCCTTGTTCTCGAAAGTGATGCGTAAACACTACAATGTGCCGTGAAAGACAAAGTGCCGTGTTGTGGAAGGCGAAGTGCGAAGAGCGTACGTACGAGAGAGAGAGAGAGAGAGAGAGAGAGAGAGGGAGCGCGAGGAGTATGCGAGAGAGTGAGAGAGAGAGAGAGGGAGCGTGAGGAGTGTGCGAGAGAGTGAGAGAGAGGGAGAAAAGAGTGCGAAGAGTGTGCGTGCGAGAGAGAGAGGAAGACCACCGGCCCGCGCGACTGCCACCGATGGACCGCAGGAAACACGCGGTGTCCGCGCGATTCTATTTTTTATGATTCTTATGAGAGTGTTCAGTTCATAGGCGGATTTCGCGCGTCTAGGATGTGTGTTAGCATGAATCGCTTCGACCTCTCTCGTATTTACTTCAAGATCCTGTCTGCACTGTGCTGTCTAGTTATAATTGAGGACATTTCATCTCTAAATCGAAATGGCAATGTGAGTATATACATTATTCTAGAATTAAAAAAATTTTTTCTTCGAAATATATCGATTGTACAATGAGAACAGAATACATATAACGTCCTAATGTAAGACCCTTTTTGTTTGTAGGAAGGAGAAACTTCAAGAGTAGTGCTATCCGTGTCCGCTGATGAGAGGAAGCATAGCGGAAATAAGTAAATAAATATACTGTAAATAAGCTAATAACCTATAACCTAATGACCTATATTATATATTATAAATTAATTAAACTCTTCTTAAGCATCCCCATATCTCATTTTCCATTCGAGGGTTTTATTTCCATTATTTTAAGATTTGAATATTTATTTTCTATTTTATAACAGCTTTTTTATGATAATTGTTGTTTTATATAGTTTTTATTTCGTTCATGTAACTTGTATAGTATTCTTTCTTAAGATTATATATATATAAAAATAAATAAATAATATAAATATCTGTAAAATAAAAAGATATTAGATTAAGATTAAAATAAATATATTTCTAAATTTAATTCAATTTTTCCTCCCATCGTTTATTCCGATTTTTCCCGATATTTACTTTCAGAACAAGGTTACATTCGTTCTTATTGTAGGGCCAACGGCGCTCCGCGCATGCGTTGGGCGGAGAATACTTTTATGCATGCGTTGCAAGCGATCGCGCCGGCACGCTTGTCGCCGCGGCTTCGCTTGGTCGCGCTCTCGGATTCCGTATTTCACCGCGTGTAGACGTGTATTATACAATCTGGTCTTCCTATCGCGTGTTACCACGTCGTTCGTGCCGAAGTTCTTTCTGTCGCCATTCGTCGCTTCTCGTGTTCGAGTTTACGCGACGCGCACCGCGTTGTTATTGTTAATAATAAATTCAGTTCTCCGTTTCCGACCCGTACGTTTACTGCTCGTGAGGAGTGGGCCTCACGAGCGTAACCTCACTTTCCCTTCCTTGAGCATGTGGCGCGTCCATAGTGGCGCGACACGAGGAAGAGTTATTTCCTGCGTTCTCCGCTGAGAACGTGTGGCTTCTGGCCACTGGTGACCCCTGAACTCGTTGATCGAATCGTCTTCACTTTACCGCGTTCGTGATGGAGGAGCATACATTATGACGTGGCAAAAATTGCCACGTTCCTCCCTCAGCCGATACTAAGAGACCGGGTCACTCTTTGGCGCCTCCATCGCGATATCGGCACTCGCGAGAGCTCTCCCAAAGAACGCCGAAAGTACCTTGTGGAGAGGCTAATCCGTTTTGAACGCCGCGCCACTTGGCGCGACGCGAATTGCAGAACCGTAGCCGGGTCCCGGGGGGATCCGACCCCCGTTTTCCTACTCTCAGGAGCGCTGGTAACTTCGACGAGAGGCGCTCAGGGGACGGCATCGGACGAAATCCCACCGAGAATGTCATCAGGGCCCGGGCCCGGGTTCACCAACCCGGAGGTGCCGTCGAGGGAAAGTCAGATCGGAGACAACGAACTTCTCCACCTCGTCGCTACCTCATCCCGGATAAACAATACGGAGCCGACGCGGGAGCGGCTCGCGATCTTCCTCAACGGGAAACTACGAATTCACGGAAGACACCGCCGACTATGTAAATTGGTGCCGGATGCCGTAGGCCCCGGACCGCAGGGCGCGGCCCTGCCGCGCGAGCGTTAGCGATAGGTTCGAGCGTCGCGCGAGAGTAGGAAAACTAGGAAAGTGGGGGACGCCTCGCTTCCGCGTTAGCCGGCCGTCGCGAAGTAGGTCACTGTGTCGTTGGCTGGTTCAGTGTGTAGACGTTGACTATTGTTTATTAGAAAGTAGAGCTTTGTGCCGTATTACCACGATTCAAGGATAGCTGCCGAAAGATCGTCTAGAAGCTGTGCCGTGTGGTAAGTGCCGATCAGGCCTCCCTAATATTTTGGTGCCGAATTTCGGGTTGGCTCGGCGGATGTCTTTGTGAACGGTAAAAATTCGTGTTGCGGGAGACGTGTTCCCTTATTGCCGGTAAACGCGCGCGAGTTAAAGTCGTGTACGGCTCGGGATCGTCGGCCGGTGAACGTGCGAGCTGAGAGAAGGCGAATCCGGCCGGATAGCGGGGGGCCGCGTGACCGTCTCGTTACGGTTGTACGTCGCCGGGTTTTGTAACGCGAAGTCGCGGATTCACTGGGGGCTCGTATCGTTGCCTGTTTTTGCGAAAAGGTGCCAACCTCGTGACGTTCCTACGGTGGGATGACGCGACGTGTCCGTATCGCTGTTTCCAACTCGTTCCGACGGTTATCATCGACGGCAAAGTTAGTAGCGTGTATCTCATCGGATTTCGGTCGCGTAGGGTTTCGATTGGAAGCGAAAGTAGACGCCGTAAATCGCGTCCGCGACCGCGTTCGACGCGCTTAAAGAAGTTTCGGGTGCGAAAAGCGCGAGCGACCGGTCATCCGTCCCGAGTTTTGTACTATCGTGCGGGCTTCTCTGACCATCGCTGCCGGGTCCTCCCGACAGCCCTTTGTAACACCCGAAAGACAATAAATGTAAAATAGAAGCCCAGATTCGCTTGTTGTTATTCTGAGAAACCTTTCCGCCGCGTGGAATGCCACGTCCTCCTTCCCCGTAGAAACCTGACCCGCGTTGTAGTTATCCAGGGTATCGCGCGGTGCTCGCCGACTCAAACTCGTGATCCGCGATTCGTATCTTTATCGAAACCGTTCGTGTGGCATCTACGGGTGCCTGGCGCCCGTTCCGAATACCGAACCTTAGCTAACCATCGCGAAAGTCGAGTCGACGAGTCGCCTTTTGTCCCGGGTGGACCACGTATTGCGCGGCCGAGCGACTTGCCTGTGTTAGGTGCCTAGTGCGGTCGTTATGATCCTTTTCGAGCGCGTGTGAACGTTGTTGCTGCGTGCTATTCGGTCACGCGAGACCGTGCGTCTGTGTGTAGCGTATGTGTGAGATTCTTTCTCTGAAAACATTTCTGAGCGTGCGTTCATGTATGTGTTGCGACTCCCCGCGTGAATCTTCGATTTCGCAGTTGCTAATTCGCGTTGCTCGCGTCATAGAATGCGTTTTTCTCGTTTATGCTGGAACGCGTGTCGTGCCGACCGCGTCGTTGGTGTTAGTGGTCTAGGTGCCCTTGGCGAGCGTTTTTGCCCGCGGTTGTTGTGCGCGTCCCGCGTCGGTTCATGCGCGCTGTTGATGTTTGCAACCTTGCGCCGTCTCTTACACATCGATCTTGCTGTCGTGTTGACGCGACCTTTTCATACCGATTATTTTTGAATTTAGGCATCGCTCGCGAGCGACCGTTGTTGCATTGCAGCGCGTGCGTCCGCCATATTTCTCTCCTTTCCCCGTTCGGTGACTCGATTTTATGATGACCGACGGCGGCGGTACGCTTACTCCCGGTGCGAGCGGATCGCTCGGGGTCGTCGAGAACTACCGTATCCCGAAGATGTCCCCATTTTATAAAGGCGATCCAGCGCTCTGGTTCGCCCAGATCGAGGAAACAATGCGTTCGGCGCGGTTTACTTCCGAGGCCACGATGGCCGATACGGTACTTGCGGCAATAGATTTCGATGTAGCCACTTGTGTGAAGGACTTGATCCTACTGGCTCCTCGACCCTCCGACATATATGATCAGATTAAGAAAGCGCAAATTATTGAAAGGGCAGGTGTTGTCAGACGGCAAACCGTCCCTTATTTTAAACCGATTGCGTAATTTGAACGACGGCTCTTGCGATGACGCCGTCATACGGTCTATATTTTTAGAGCAACTCCCTTCGGGCCATCGGGCCATCCTCGCGTCGACGGGCTGTGCGGAATTGGATAAAATGGCTAGTATAGCGGACAAAATTGCGGAGACTTCGGGTCCCTCTGACCCGCACGTCTCGTCCGTTGCCACTCAACCTTCCTCTTTTTCGTTGGAGGAAGAGTTCAAGCGGAGCTCCTCACGCTCCGAAATGATGTTCATGGTCTTCAGACCGATTCTACGAAGCTGCAGCGGCAGCGCTCGCGCCCAATTACCCCGTCCCGTCAAGGGCGGTCCGGATCTCGGGGTCCTGCCCCGGGTCCGAAGCTATGTTTAGCGCACCGTAAATATCCGCACAACCCGACGTCGTGTAGGAAGTGGTGCGATAGGTATTCTACCTTCGCCCAAAGAAACTAAAAGGGTCTTCCGTTGCTGAGATGGGTACGGAAGCGTCTCGTTCCTCATCCCGTCTCCATGTTAGAGATCGCGTATCTGGCGTGACTTATTTAGTCGACACGGGCGCGGACCTGTACTTGGTTCCTGCGAACCCGTGTATCCGTGGTAGACCGACCGGCTTTAAGTTAATCGCTGCGAACGAGTCGACTATCGACACATTCGGCGAGTCGTTTCGGTCGTTGGACCTCGGTTTGCGGCGTCTTATAAAATGGAATTTTTGTATAGCCGCGGTGCCACACGCGATAACAGGAATAGATTTGCTCAAGCATTACGGTCTTCTGGTGGACCTTAGGTCGCACCGCCTTATCGATTCCGGTACTAATGTCTATACGGTTGCCACTCCGTGTGTCGTTCCCTGGAGCTCGGTAAATACCGTGAAGACGTCTTCGCCGTTCGCGAGTATTCTCGCGGAATTTCCAGACGTGTCCGGGACGTCCAAGCTTCGGCCTTCGAAGTCGGCAGATGTGTTCCATCACATCTTGACTACCGGTCCTCCGGTTTCTGAAAGGTCTCATCGCCTCAGACCGGAGAAGTTGCAGGCCGCGAAGAGCGAATTCCAGTCTTTAGTTGAGGCCGGCATTTGCCGCCCTTCGTCTAGCCCTTGGGCCAGCCCCATCCATACGTCGCTGAAAAAGGACGGCACATGGCCCATATGCGGGGATTATCCTGGTCTGAACCGGCAAACTATACCGGACAAATATCCCACGCCCCATTTGCATGACTTCTCCTGCAATCTGCACGGGAAGATTTTCTCTTCGCTTTACCTTTATAGAGCCTACAATCAGATTCCCATGGCTCCCGAGGACGTGGAAAAAACTGCTGTGACTACGCCGTTTGGTCTTTTCGAATTTTTGTTCATGACCTTCGGGCTGAAAAATGCCAGTCAGTCGTTTCAACGTTTCCTCAACAGGATACTGGGCGATCTTGATTTTGTCTTTACATATATCGACGATATTTTAATTGCGTCGAGCTCTCATGAAGAGCACGCTGACCATCTTCGTACGGTCTTTAAGCGGCTCCAGGAGCATCAATTGCGCGCTAACTCGAGCAAATGCGTGTTCGGCGCGTCGGAGATTGAATTCCTCGGGTTACGCGATCAATTCGTCGAGCATTCGGCCCTTGACTTCGAAGGTTGAAGCTATTTTAAAGTTTCCCAAACCGAAACGGGTAATGGACCTTCGTCGTTTCCTCGGTATGATTAACTTTTATCGCAGGAACATTCCTCGAGTGGCGCATTTGTAAGCGCCATTAAACGAGTTCCTTCATGATTCGCGGAAGAATGATCCGCGGGAAATTCCGTGGACCGCGAGCTCGAGGGAGACATTCGCGAGAACCAAGGCAGCCCTTGCCAAGGCGGCCTTGTTGGTGCATCCGCGGTTAAGTGCCGAGCTTAGGGTGACGACGGACGCGTCCGATTTTGCGATGGGTGCTGTCCTTGAGCAGCGGGGCCTCGATTCGAATTGGGAACACCTGGCGTTTTATTCTCAAAAGTTCTCCCCGGCTCAGGCCAAGTACAGCGCATATGATAGGGAGCTAACAGCCATTTTTGAGGCCGTTCGGAATTTTCGCCATTTCATTGAGGGTCGTGAATTCTCAATTATCACTGACCACAAGCCCCTTATATACGCGTTTGTTCAACGTCCGGAGAAAGCGTCTCCTTGGCAGATTCGGCAGTTATCTTACATTGCTCAATTCACTACGTCGATTCTTCACGTTCCGGGGCCGGACAATACCGTGGCTGACACATTATCTCGCGTTGATGCTCTCCGTTTTCCCCTTGAAATCAGCCTTGACGATATTTCTAAGCAACAGGCTGCCGATGAGCAGCTAGAGCTCATTCGGAATTCTCCTGAGTTTCCGCTCAAGTTAAAGAAAATTCTTTGGGGCCCAGAGAACGTCGCGATTTACTGCGAGATCTCTGATGAGGCGATTCGCCCATATATCCCCGGTTCTCTCTGGAGAACCGTGTTTGATTTATTTCATAATCCCGCCCATCCTGGGGCGAAAGTTTCTGACCGTCTGGCGGGGCATGACGAAGGACGTTGCACAATGGTGCAAAACTTGCATCAAATGTCAACAGTCAAAGGTAGCGCGCCATTCTAGGCACCTTCCAGAGCACTTCGTTGCTCCCGACGGGCGATTCGATCATGTTCACTTGGACATTATCGGACCTTTACCTCCCTCAGGAGGTTTCACGTATTGTCTCACCCTTATCGATAGATTTTCTAGGTGGGTCGAAGCGGTCCCCCTAAAGGACACACGACCGCCATGTCCGTTGCGAGAGTTTTCTATGATACCTGGTTCTCGCGTCACGGCGCCCCCAAGGTGTTGACTACGGACCAGGGTGCCCAGTTTGAGTCGAGGTTGTTCGCTGCTCTTTTATCGCTAATCGGGTGCGACCGTATTCAGACGACTCCGTATCATACTGCTTCGAATGGGATGATTGAACGGTGGCACCGCGTGCTCAAGGCGGCAATTATGTGCCATATCAGTCACTGATCGTGCGTCCTACCAACGGTACTACTTGGGTTGCGAGTACATGTTCGTACAGATGTGGATGCATCTCCGGCCGAGTTCATATTCGGCACGACACTGCGTTTATCAGGGGAATTCTTCCTCCCGGAAGATTCCGCTCCGGAACCTAACGTGTTCCTGGAAGAGTTTAAAAAGTACATGCGTGAGGTTCGTCCTATTCCGGTCGTCCACAATTGTCGGTCACGTGCCTTTGTTTATAAGGAACTGAAATCCTGTACGCATGTGTTCATGCGACGCATGGCCAAGAAGGCTCTCGAGCAGCCTTACTCCGGGCCGCATAACATTGTAAAGCGTGCCTCGGAGCACGTCTACCTATTAAATGTAGACGGTGCAGAGCGGGCAGTTTCAGCTAGTTTGTTGAAACCGGCATTCTTTGTTCCGGATTATCCGGAAGAAGAACCGTCCGGCTCAGCTAGTCACCCCGACCGGGTTATTAAGTGTCCACCTGTGCTGCGGACATATTCGCGGAAGGCTGACACCTTCGCGCCGGGTACGCGTGTTCGTTAATTTTATGCATCGCGTATCATGTAACGTCCTCAGCTTAATTCGTATGTATTGCGTAATACGCATCCTGGTACTCCGTTGCGCTGATCATGCCTGCGGTGCGCATGGTTTTGCGATGGCCCAGCGGGGCACGTGCTGCGAATTCTTCGTTTGTTTAAAGCATTTTATTTTGTCAAAGCGCATCGACCAGCTGCGTCTCGCGCAGCGGTACGATGTCGTCTTCTTGCGAATCTTGCCTCGCAGTCGAATTACGTGTTCTCCCGCGGGATCAACTATGCATTCTTTTTTTTTTGACATTTCTCTTTTGTAACTGGCGTCTCCCTCCTAGCATAGTAATTGCAATATGCATCTGTTGTCGTGCGCTGCATGGCAGACTTTGCACTGGAATACCGATGGTAATGCGGAAACAGATGGATGGCAATTCCGAGTCAAATTTTGGTGGCAGATTCAAAGCATTTTGCTTACTGGAATATTCTTTATTGTACGTACAGTTTCATTAATTTATTATTTATACCCATTATAAAGTTTAATTAATCATAATCGAAATTAGTATTTTAAATCGTTGAAGCATTTTAGAAAACAATATTTTATTGTATTCGCGAGACTGCAGTGACTATATATAGCTATTTTTAATTTGAATTCCTACCACTAACGAACTTTTAGTTCCATTTGGTAATACAGGATCTGACACGAAAATGGTAATGGGGTTACGTGATCCCACAAAAGTGGGCCACGAAAATACATTGGATGATAGGTCTATCCTATATCTCGTCTGTGACAGAACGCACATTATTTTTTTAACCAGGATTAGAACGTACAGTTTGTTTTATATGAAATATGTAACTAAAATATAAATCTAATATACAAAATCTCTAATTAATATAAATGAGGTATAATATTATTTGTAATGATACGTATTTTAATTTTTTCCAATTTTGTAGTTCCAAACTCTAGTTGTAAAAATGGAAAACCTGGAAAAATTCGAACAAATGTAGATTTCATATCGAAGTTTAAAAGCCACAATCCTGAACATTAATTTAATAATGAGGTATTGTCATCAACACTATCTTAAATGTTTTTCATATATTTCGTTACAGTTATTAGTAATTAAAAAAATTTGTCTTTCATAAATAAATATTTTTTCCACCTCCGAACCACAGGAAACACATATTTGAACTA
This sequence comes from Halictus quadricinctus, assembly GCA_028454245.1. NCBI lineage: Eukaryota > Metazoa > Arthropoda > Insecta > Hymenoptera > Halictidae > Halictus > Halictus quadricinctus. Next base: position 13,541,541 of record CM052118.1, read on the forward strand.
TTTTAAAATAATTTTACACAAGACATTCTAGCTTACTCGTTATTTCATCCTTCTACTAATTTTTTATGGACTGCATTGCATCTCTGTTTAACACTCTTTTACAACTCAATCCCATCCATGGTACCATCTATATTTAAAGAAAACAGTTTTTTGCGGCAATCATTGAAAAAACAAAAATGTTTCCACATTTCAGTCCTGTAGCACGTTGGTGATGTAGCGCCTCAACTAATGCTTCATGTGACATTATCATTCAACTGAAACTGCTTTGTACGCCATTACATACGCCACATAATTTTTATTTTTTAATTTTGTCAAAGTAGTATATTTAACAGAATCTTACAAGTGACTACAACTACTTGAAATCCAATATACAGGGCGTTTCGTTTATCTTGAAAAATTGAAATATCTCGTGAAGGACTGTACCTGTTAAAGAAATGTTTAGATAAAAATTGTTTGATACAAAGGCGGATATGATAATAAGTTAATTTTTTGTAGGTCGGTGACGTTGGTCGGTGACGACGCGCACTTTCCCGGAAAAATCGTTCTCGCGTGCGATCGTTGGGACAGTGCTCACGCCCAGGAGTCGAACGAACTGGTCCTGGCCTGCCGCTGCTAGGCCGTACTCGCGGACTCTTTGATAAAGCAATGTGCGCGAACTAGAATAACTATGAAACCAACGGAGGAATCTGGTTCTCGGAGGTGAACCAGGCCACTGGTGGGCTACGGGCGTACGAATAAGAACTCAGATTCAGTTCAATAAAACGATCTGTTTTCTTGGAGAGTGTACCGGCCCACTGGTGGGCTGCAAACGTACAGGAGAGAACACAGATTTAATATGAATATCGGAAGAGGCAATTAGCGAAATCACATACGACGTATGGTGGGGATTAGATTAAATCAAGTCGAGATAATGATAGCAATTATTTAATATCAATGAATTCTACACATTCACATTTCACTTATGAATTCATTACAATACGCAAAAAGAAATAGCAATATTTGAAATGAAACTGGGAATGGAAAAGCGGAAGAGCTCCACGTCGTCTCGTGGTGGAGCTCAGAACGGAATGAATGAATGAATTAGGGACCACACTGGGCTCCTTCGGTGCGGAGTGGGTCAGTGGAGCGGGGGTAAGTCAGGGTATGTATGAATGGTGGTGTTACGTATGGAGAAGTTTTCTCTACGTTCATTTTGATTAGAAGTTCTAATCTCTTTTCTGAGAACGAAAAGAGTCCCCACAGTTCCCTTTTCTTAATAGAAGATACTGTATGACTTCTTTATAAAGAAAATCTCTAGAACATTCCCTTCTGGCATCTGTCAATTAAGTTTCTGATAGGAAATAGCCCGGATAACCTTCCATTAACCCCTTTTAACGAAAATCTAATTGAAGCCTGGTTTTCATTAGAAATGACAAAAAATATGAGTGTGACCCTATGTGACATTAAGTTTAACAGAGTACCCCTTTCATCAATATATAAACCCGTTCATTTTCATCCTCTTTAGTTCAGTAGGGTTCAGTAGCGTTCAGTAGCTGGTCAGTAGCTGGTCAGTAGTCGATCAGTAATCCTGCAGTCACGTCGCGTTACACGTATAAAGAGTCAATTCTAGTGAGATCGGATTAAAGTCGTAACCTTATAGATTCCGTTAGTTCGGTATACGTTCTATTTGGCATTCAATAATTGCTCTCTAACCCTGCATTACCAGTGCGTCAAAACCGTGCATCATAGGTAACAATTTCTTCAATTGTACACTTACCAAATCCATTCGCGACACTAACAACAATACTTGTAACGAATTTCAACTCAGAATATATTTGTCTTGTTTGTTAACGCCCAATCCGAAGGCTCCAGGGATGGGTCCCTCCGCCCGGGGTCTTGTAGCGTAGGATGGGGGAGGAGGTTAACCCCTCCCCGGGGTATGATGACAGCTGGGAGGTGCCCTGTTGAGTACTCGCGTGATCCAGGCACCTCCCATTTAGCTTAGGTGGGCGTGGGTTTTTTAGTGGGTAGCCTTTGGGATTTTTCCCCAGGGGTAGTCCCACCCACATAACCCCGGTTCTCCCCAGAGAGCCGGGGTATGTTAAAAACATTTTCCCCACAAAAAAAGGGGATCACTGAACGTGATGACGTACTACCGAACGTCGTCGCGCGGTTTAGGGTGAGGTGTTCAGCGGAATATTACGAGAGCGGGAAGGTAAGTGCGATAGTATAGTGGATCCATAACTTAACTATCGGATTATTCTTATGTACTATCGTGTTTGTGTTACATTAACTGTGTACTTAGCGGCTATGGGTATAAGAGTAGGATATAGAATAATATAATATAAAATAATATGGCAACTTAAAACAACGTTGTTGTTCTATTTCTGAGAATAGAACTTCTCAGTTGATATTCTATTGACTTGATTTCTATTGAGCTAATAATGTTTAGTACGCTGTACGACTTCTAGTTGATTTCTATTGAGCTAATAATGTTTAGTACGCTGTACGACTTCATATCAAGATGCTACGAGAATTTTCCAATTGTGAATACGCTGATATGCATTTTATTTATGGTTTTTGTAATGGAAGTGCCCGAACTGGTGTAAAGGAACATCAGCGGAGATTCCCGCAAAGAAGAATACCACATCGGTCAGGGTTTATGAGAATTAATCAACAGGAGTACTGGTACTTAGTCTGTTCTTTCCAGTGGTTTATTTTGTTGTGACCCTCCGCGGCTTCCTGGCAGCCGTATTTATACTAATGTTCCCGCCATATTTTCTTCTATTTCGGGCTTTTCTCCGAATTTTTCCTTATCCACCGTTTTTTCTTTGTGGGGTGATGGCCACCTGGGCTTGACCAGTTTTTTCGCTGTTTACTCGCAGTAGGAACACCCCGCGATGGGGATACTCCGCCGTGGTGGTGGTTCCCGTTGACCGTGTTACGCGTGAACCGGGAGCGTCACGTTCCTGTGCAAATGAACCTCCCTCCTGCGGAAAAAAATGAGATTTGTAGAATCTCATTTTTGATGTGTTATTTACTTTTCTTGATTTTTAGAGAAGCTTGAATTTTAGAAATCCTGGATTGTAAGGAGATATTTATTTCCTTTCCGGATGACGTACTGAAATTTTATTAAATGCTCTTCCAGGTGTGTTTGTTAAAGTCATTGGTTGTTTATTTTTTTCTGGTACTAGTTTTCGTAATTGGCAGTTTAGGCAATTCTGTATGTAAGTAGAGATATCTTTTTTCATATTTTCCCAGAAAAAGTGCTCCCTAATTCTTGTATAGGTTTTGGTCACGCCCTTGTGGCCAGACGGTGCCGAGGCATGAAATCTTTTTAATATCTGACTTCTCTTCGAAATTAGTGATATTTTTACGAGAATTTTACAAACTGTGACCTGTATTGGAAGGTGTAAGATCTTATCCTCTAATTGCTCTAATATATAGTCGGTCACGAAAATATTCGGACACCACTATAATTTTGACTATTATAGTCCGTACTTCAGAAATTTATGCAATAAGAACAAAAAGAGGTTTCACGTATGTTACTATGCAGTGTGTAGTTAACAAAAACATAAGAGATATTTATTTACGATAAGTGATTACATAAATAATAAAAGAAAAATGGACAGTACGCTTATTGTCATGTCACGAAAATATTCGGACACTATCAAAACTAAGTTTATAACACTATATATAAATCTTGTTTTTATAAATTAATATTTTGTTGGATATCCCATATGTTTTATGATGTGCCGTAATCACGTTGGCATATTACAAATTATTTTTTAAAAATAATTTTGCCTAATACGTAGCTATTCTTTTTGCAGGCGTCTTTTTAGTTCATTCTTATTGTTTATGGGAGTTGTTCGAATTCGGCGATCTAATTCATCCCATACATTTTTAATGGGATTCAAATCTGGCGATTGCGGTGGTGGGTGGAGGACATTCTTGCAAGTGTATAATAAGAATTCTTGCACAATAAGCGATTTGTGCTTTGGGTCGTTATTCTGATAAAATTTTATCCCACTTTGAACTTCCATATCATCAGCACTTTTTTAAAAATTGTTTTGAAAAATTTGCAGATACCTATTTTTATCGAGGATGTCGTCGATAAAAACTAATTCGCCTACTCCATGGGCCGAAATACAGCCTCACACCATCACAGACCCACCACCGTGTTTCACAGTCGGCTGCAAATGTCTCGGATTTAATTCTTCTTTTGATTTCCGCCATAGTCTAATTCTTCCATCGCTTCCACAAATATTGAATTTGGACTCGTCCGCGAAAATTACGTCTTCTCACCACTAACTTTCTTTTGAAATATAGTTTTCTGCAAAATCCAGTCTCTTCATCCTGTTGTTCGCGTTAATATACGGCTTTTTTCGAGCTATTCTTCCATTATAGCCCTCTGATCGTAACACTCTTCTTATGTTTTCCGAATGCACTGATATTCCACGGTCATTATTTAATTCATTTGCTAACTTTGGAGCACTTATCCGAGGATCACATTTGATTCTCCTAATTATGGAACGTTTATCACGAGTATTGAGGATCGGTTTGCGTCCGCCTTGAGGGATAGATTTAATTCTATCTTCGTTCTT
>CM052118.1:13546623-13564647 GCA_028454245.1 Halictus quadricinctus
TCAGCGTGACCGCCGCCGCGCGAGGGGGGGCGTTCACCCTGGCCGGTACGTTCCTGCCCTTTGAGGCCCAGAACGGGGCCTGAGATCCCGATCAACTGGGGCCGGGGATGGTCCCATCTTCGATGGTGTTGGCACCACCAGTCTCTCCACGACCACTTGCGGGCGACGTAACTCCTCCACAACCTCTTCAAGATTTGTCCGAGGCACGTTGTTAATTAAATCCATGATTTCATAATCGGGCCTGGTTACTACGCCCCCATTTCTGGGGGCGCCTCACTCGATACCCTATATACTACGAGCGGAAGGGGGTGTCCACCGGGGCAGAGCCGCTTGCCCCGGTAAGCCTAGATACAACGGGAGGTCGGCAGGTATCCCGAGGTTGTTCAACGCTCATGAGCGAGTGCATCCACCACCCACCCCCGGCGCTTACTCCGGGAGTTTCCCATCGCCACGTTACGATAGCTTGGGATAGAGACTTTTTTATAGAGATTTATCCTCCTCGCAGGCAGGCCGATTAAGGCAAGCCCCCCGTTCCGGTAAAACATGATCACCGGTTTACTGTATGGTGCCCTGCGGCGATCTCCCCGGTCATTGGGACTACTTCCCGCGGAATGCCCCTCGCTCCGTTAGCAACACACAACTATGTGGGTTCCCAGGGTCCACTACGAGGAGGTGGAGCGAGAGGACTTTAGACCTTTGACATCCCTCAAATAGAGAGAACGACAGATGACAGATGGTCCCACTGCAGAGGCCACAGGTCCTCGGACCCCTTCCCTGTCCACCATCTTCACCAGTACCAACCCCTCCCGTCGTTTCCCGCCCCTCCTATCTTTTTTATCTCCTTAATTCCCTCGTCCTTCAGACCCGTCACCTCCCACACCCTCTTCACCTCATTTTCATTGTCCATACCCTCCGTTTGCATCCCTCTTATTATCACATTTCCCTCAACTCCGTTATCAACTCCCTAATCACATTCTCCCAACCTTTACTTAACCCTTCCGACTCTTTCCGTTCCTCCTTCGGCGACCACATCGTCTTCACGCACCTTTTAAAAATTACCGTCTCCTCTTCTCCCTCGACGTCCCCCTCCTCCCCTTGATCCCTCCCCCTCTTCTTCCATACATTAAACTGCTCCCACTACTTCCTCCTCCTCTCCCTAGCTTTTCCGCATTCGTCGGCCTTCTCTCCTTACCCCTCTCTACCTTCCCTCCTTCTATTCCCTCTTCCCCTCTGTTACTCATTTCTCTTCCTCTCACTATAATATACTACCTTTCAAATTTCCCGCTTTCTGCCTGAGTCTATCTGTAGGTTTAAGAGTCCCGCGGATAAATGCGGAACCAAGATGCAGCCTACATTGCACAGAACCACTAGGAGACTTTCTAATAATTTCGAACACGTACATACAACGTAACAACTTTATTCGACTATGGTTCAAGAACACTGGACCGAGACGTGCGTCTCGCTCGATGGTCAGGCAGCGAGAGAGTGTCGATGGCGGTTCTCTCGCCTGCGTTGCCCAAGGTTGGTACTGCCAACCTCGTCGGAGCATACTCTCTGGCGCATGCCTAGGGGAATGGCGCTGCATGGCCAATATCCATACATATCGCCACCAGATAGCGCTACCTACCACTCCCTCTGTCTACTCCCACATTCGCCTCACGCAAATTCCACCAAACCTAACCTCCGATCCCTCACTCACTTCAACCTTTCTCATATTTCCTATTCCACCTTTTGCCCTTCTCCCTTTTGGCCACGTACGGCTGCTTCTCCCGCTCCCTTCTCACACACTCTCTCACCTCTCACCCTTCACTTTCTATAACAAACACCTCTCCACTCAGTTCACACACCTCAATCACTCTCGCAACCGGAAACGGAAGTCCTTGATTCAATTTATTAAAAATCAAATGATTCCCTTATCTTTTCCATACCCGTGACCGCCGTCCGAGTTTCATTTCACAGATATTAGTGACATTAGTGTAAGATATTAGTTATATTAGTTAAATTAGATATTAGTTACAACGAGTCCTGCGTATACCTACGCGCCCGTAACAATGTATGTGTTAGCATGTGTTAGTCGGTTGAATCGATCTCATGAGGCAGAAATCAGTTCACAAAACGCTTGTACATTTACGGGTTTGATGACATGGCAACAGTGAAGTGAAGGATGAAATGTGGCAACCACGTCTAGTCGCTAACCTTCTCTCTTAATTTTCAATCTTCTTACCATACTTAGTGCAATATAGTTCGACACAGAAAAGTTTAACAATTCCACAATCGTCTTCGTCTACTGACCGTTCGCAAGACCATAGCTTGACGATGAAGGTTGAATCCATGCCAGGCCACCTTAAGGGATCACCGAGTGGGAGCTGCACCGGGCCGTCCGGGAACTCCGGGCTGGGGGCAAGAAAGCCCCCGGTCCTGATGGTGTTTCCGGTGGTATAACGGCCTTAGCCTTAAAGGTCCTCCTCTGGCGTTCAGGAGCGTCATGGACGCGAGCCTGCGCCGGGGAGTCTTCCCCACTGTGTGGAAAAGTGCGTGCCTGGTTCTCCTCCACAAGGAGGGGAAACCCGCAGAGTCTCCCTCTGCATACCGGCCAGTATGTTTACTCGACGAGGCGGGCAAGCTGTTCGAAAGAATAATTGCTGCCCGCCTCGTCGAGCACCTGTCGCGGGGTGGTCCCGACCTGAACGACAGCCAGTATGGGTTCAGGAGGGGGCGCTCCACAATAGACGCGTTGGAGCGCCTGCGCCTCCTCCGTGAACAGGCTTGTGCTCGGGGCAGGGTGTTTTCGCGGTGTCGTTGGACATCTCCAACGCGTTCAACTCCCTGCCCTGGAAGGAGACAGCGGGGGCGATGGAATACTTCCAGGTGCCTCCCTATTTCCGGGAGGTGGTCGGCGACTACCTCCGCGGTAGAGAGGTGGTGTTTACCGGCCGGTACAAGACCGTGCATATGAGGGAGATGCTCCGCGGGGTTCCGCAGGGGTCAGTCCTTGTTATGCAGATGACTCCCTGGTTTACGCTGAGGGCGAGGATTAGAGGAGAACCAGGCACCTGGCAGAGGCTGCCCTGGACTGCATAATCGGGCGAATCCGGAGGATGGGGCTAACCGTGGCCACCGCAAAGACCGAGGCGATCTGGCTGTATGGATAATCTCGGTCGTGGCGGCCGCCCCGAGGTCAAGACCTCTGGATTCGTGTCTCCAAGACCTCCGTCGAGATCGGGCCCAGTATGAGATACCTGGGCCTGGTCATCGACGGACGCTGGCGTTTCGTGGAGCACTTCGAGCTCCTCGCCCCCCGATTAGAGAGGAGAACATCCGCCCTTGCGCGGCTGCTGCCTAATATCGGGGGGGGGGGGGCGGAGTTGAAAGTCCGCCGCCTCTATATAGAGGTGGTGCGGTCCATAGTCCTATATGGGGCCCCCGTGTGGCACCGCTCGCTCGGGGCCAGCCAGAAAAGCTAAGACCTCTTCGAAAGAGTGCGGCGCCGGCTGGCTCTGCGGGCCATACGGAGGTACCGCACGATCTCTGGTGAGGTGGCGGATCTCCTCGCCGTGGTTCCACCACTCCATTTGGTGGCGGCGGAGCGGGCGAAATTATCCCATATTGCCCCCTCGTTTCGCCGGCCGCCGAGGGTGGAACTCACGAGCGAGGAGGAGTAGGAGCTCGAGGCTCAGTAACGCCAGGTCCGGACGGACGTATTTGCGGAGTGGAGGGTGCTCCTGGAACCCTCCGCACGTCCGATTGTCCGGGCCCTCCTGCCCATATTTCTTATATGGTGCGGGAGGCGGGGAAGGCTGACCTTCCGCCTCACGCAGGTGCTCTCCGGTCACGGTTGTTTCGGAGAGTACCTGCATAGAATGGGGCGGGAGCCGACCACGCAGTGCCACCACCGCGACGAGGATGTGGACACGGCGCGGCACACGTTGGAGGAGTGTCCAGCTTGGGCCGGGCCGCGCCGTGTCCTCAGAGCCGCAGTGGGGCAGGACCTCGCGCTGTCGTCCGTGGTCGACCACATGGTCGGCAGCGTGGGGTCGTGGAAGGAGGTGGCCTCCTTCTGTGAAGTCGTTATGACCCAGAAGAAGGCCGCCGAGCGGGCCCGGGAGAGGGACCCGGGCTCGGCGAGGAAGGTGTCGGCGCGGGGACGGCCTCCGCGCCGGCGTGTGCCCCCGACGAGGGGGGCGGCGAGGGTTGGGAGGGCGCGGGGGTCTCCCCTGCATCAACCAGAGCCCCCGAGAGTGGGGGGTGGAGAGGGTTTGGCGCGGGAAGTCTCCCCGCGCCCTATAGTGCCACCACGATTGGCGGCGGCGAGTTTGGGGGCCCGAGGAGCGAGCTGATTCGTGCCCCCGGGGGGGAGCATAGCTCCCCCCGTGATAGGACGGCACCCCCCGGGGTAGTTTCCCGGTGTGGGGGGTGCCGGTCCGTCCCTCCCTTCGGGGAGGGGGATTCGTGGGGGTTTTGGGGAAAGGAAGGGTCGGGGCGTGCCGGGCCACGCCTCCGACGGCCCTTCCTTCCGGTGTCGGCGTCTTCTTGCCCTGGTCGGGGCTGGTTCCTTCGGGACACCGGCCTCGAGCGGGGCACGAAGACTCCGGGAGCTGTGGGTGGACTGAGCTGGAGCTCGGGAAGCTCAATCCGAAGGCTCCAGGGATTGGGGACACCGTGCGGGTCCTTTCGCCCGGGGTCTTATAGCGTAGGCAATGGGGGAGGCTAACCCCTCCCCCGGGGTGGCATGATTAGCTGGGAGGTGTCCTGTTGAGTACTCGCGTGATCCAGGCACCTCCCCTTTAGCTTAGGCGGGCTCCCACCAAGGAGCCGGGGTATGCGTAAAGTCTTGTTAAGGGAAACAAGGGGTAAGGGAGAGGAGAGGAAGAAGAGGGAAAAGAAAGGGAAAGAGTGAGAGTGGAGTAAGAGAAAGGGGACAGAAAAGGGTTGAGACAGGGGTGCCCACAAAGGCCACTAGTTGTCATGCTATTGTTGGCATATATGGATGAGGTATGGGAGAACGGAGGTTGGGGAAAGTAAAGGTGGGAGGAAGGAAAATGTGCATATTGGCGTATGCAGATGACATAGCGATGCTGGGGGACGAGGAGGGAGAGATGAAAGGAATGATAGGGGTACTAGATCGCTATTTAGAAGAGAAAAGGTTGCAGTTTTAGGGTCACCCCACACAAGGCAGGCAAAATGCCGAAGTTGTTTAGTTGCCTAAAATCGTTGGTCACAAGGACTGAGCGTATCTGCAGGCCACTTGAGAGGCGCTCGAGATGCTCGCAACAAAGGCCAAGTGCCGAACATCGCGTCATTTGCGTCGGACACAGACAACCACAGACAAGAATAGTCGGCGACAGAAATCTCTGCGGATACGGACGCAGTCACAGTGCTGAATTTACTGGAACAATTCAATATCACGATATGAAATACATTCCTTTTGTAAAAAATGCGTATGAGGATGGAAATTGTTATTAATAATCATATAATAATCATTTTCATGCATAAGAAATCAAAAAATCCTTTGAGATTCGGTAATAGGTCACTAAAGATTATTACATATTCAAATTTTTACATAATCCGAAAGACTACCCAGAAATATGTCCGATTTAGCGTGGAATGACCCAATATTAACAGTGCCTATTTCATTTCTCATAGCTGAAACAATTTGACCTGGTGAAAAAGTGAATATGTCCAGGATTCAAGCTGTGAAATTCGGTGTCTATGGTCTTTACTGGCGACCGCTGTTTCATACGGTTTATGTCGCGTATGTCAACACGCGGCAATAGCGCGTGTCGCCGTTGCTCGACACCGCGTAGCAACAGTTTTCACTCTCATTGGCCGAATTCCACCGCTTGAATCCTTCAAATCATGACAAACAAGGATCGTCCGATTCGCGAGCTCCAATCACGGTGCTCCACATTCGACGGTCTTTGTTATTTAAGGCACCTGCGTATGTCTTCTCGCCCTCTTAACGCCCTTAACGCTCGTCACTATCTGAACGCTCTTAACGTTATTCCTCTAGCACTTTTGCCTTTCTGTTCGCGCTCGTCTCGCTCGGAGTAGATCTCAGTATCTCTCGCTCTGAGACTCTCGCGATCTCGCACTACTCGTTCGCAGTATTCTTGCGATCTTCCACGCCGCGTTACGTGCATTCTGTTTCGCGGCAAGATCTCCGTCGTTCGCGAGGAAGATTTCCGTCTCGCGGCGGCACGCGTTTCGTGCCGCTCAAGATTTCCGCTTCGCGATCTGACGGCAGAAGATTGCACGAGCAAGATTTCCGTTCAGCGGCGTTCAGCGATTAAGGTAGCAAATTGTAAGTGCACCGACTGATCGACCGCAATTCACCGGCAGACTTGGAAAAACCAATGTTCTTTGTACTATGGATGGCATTAACCATTACTGTACGCTCGGAGTGCACAACACCCTAACAACATTTTAGCTAAAATTTGTAAATGGCATCTCGCGTTCTCCTTTCCCGTGTTCTTTTTTTTTTACTACGTGAAAATTTTAATTGCAGGACAAACGCTGTCGACCCTTATTTCAAAATGTCTAAAGAATATCCAGCAATTTTATGGACCCAAAATAATAAATAGTTTAATAAATAGTTTTGAGGCTCCGCGAATTAAAAAACGAAATTTTGAAGAGGAAGAATAGTAAAATTATATATTTTTTCAAATTTTTTAGCGCTTGAGCCGGTGATAAAATTTGCAAAACAAATGTATCAATAATATTTTTGCATTAAGAAATGACATTCAAATATAAAATGATAAGTTATTTAAGAAAAACAGTCTTTTGCGATGATGATTAAAGAAAGAAAATGTTTTCATTTTTGTTAATAACTGTGGTATAAATTGTGTTGTGTAGGCAGTTTTCGTAAAACTCGTTCAAAATGGCAAACTTTGATGGTCTGTATCTTTTAAACAATTTCGAAGATTACAAAATGATGGCTGAACCGTCCCCCCCCCCCCTCCCATTTTCACTTGGATTCCAACATATTTCAATGTCATCAAAATTCGAAACATAGTCCCAAAAAAAGATTTAGTTTACATGAAATGATCCCCTTCTTAAGTTGGATATTTTCTTAAAAAAAAATAACAACTATTCTCGTTTTTACAATATATGTATCGTAACGTTGGCCCCTTTCGCAGCGTGGGAAGGCGGGAACGGGGATAATTCCGGGAATTTATGGGCACTGAGACCGGGCCGTGTACGGCCGTGAATACGCGGTCCTCCCGGTACTAACGAGTTCTCGAAGACTTCATCACCGAAAAGAGAGCCTTCCGCTCGGGCGCCGATCACCAGAAGGGTGCCACGCGAAACGCGGGAGCCTCTCGCCCTCGGTCCAGACGGAGGGCAGGAGTTGGGCCTTCGAGAACCGGGAGACGGACGAGAGCCAAAGCGGTCTGTGGTTCGGACACGGCATTAGCGGGGACAGCCCTCACGGCAGAGCGGAACGCGCAGGTCTGAAATGACACAGTACGAAATGGGCTCTAATTGTTTATTAATAGTCCGGTGTAACAAAATACGCGGCCACGTGGCCGCACCCGAGAGCCCGCGCTCTTCGTACAAATTAGCGAACGGGTGGAAGTTTCGCAGCGCGAGGTTGTCGTACGTTAAAATTGCCGCACGCGTGCGGTACTTCGGCACGGGATAAACCTGGTGGCCGGCGCGATTACAAGTAGACTGTCGCGGTATTATACGATATCCGACAGATGGCGAAACGTTCGGCGGAAGATACGCGATTCGTTACGCGGCGGAATTCGCTCCGAGAAACGCGACTAGCGGACCGATTGCAATTCCTATCGACTGCGGCTCCTCCGAGGAAGACTTCCGGATTCTCTCTCGACTGGAAACTGCGAACGAGATCAAAACGCCGACGGCTTCGGCGTGAGTGGACTGCACGAGGCGGAGTACGCCTCGGCACGCGGAAGTTTGGGGAACGAGACACGATGTTACTCGTCCGACGGACGACACGCGAGCTCGCGAGACCGTGAGGGCGCGAAATCGTTGTCGATCGCCCGCGTCGTTCCCCTTACAGAATCTAAAAAACCAACTCGCGAAAGATTATTGACGAGGAAGGACCACTGCGTGGACTCACCGTTTCCGCTCTCTTTCTCCGGTACTTAATCCTTCCGGCACGGCCTCAGTTGACTCGTGCGGGGTTATATCGGTACTTGAATCGTCCTCCGGTTACGGGATGAAGATACCGCACTAGGTTCGCAGGATCGAGATCGGGCGACGCATCGAAAGGTGAAAATCGGAATTGCGATAAAAACGTCGTAAGACGAGATTCGATAGCGGTAACGATCCCGCACGATACGCGAAGACGGATCTCGCAGGGCGGAAGCTACCACGACAGTGATGCTTCGCTGGACGGTAACGCGACGACGGGGTCCTTGTTATCTGCACTCTAAGTTCTAGTCCCGACTTTTCCTAATGGGACGCGCTACGCACGCGAAAATCCGGGAACGTAGGACCGTGTCCTCGACTGGTCCTCGAGCCCCGGACCATACGCGAAAAATCATATCGGCCGCTCTTCGCGGCCGGCGGGGCTGATCTGGGGTCTCCCTCTTGATGGGACGCCTACACCATCTTCGCCGAGGCCCTATTTCAAGTGGTTGGATGTGGCGGCGCCAGAACCGCGAAAAGAAATGTCCGATGTGCGACAGGGGACTTCGTCTCGCGTCGTCACCTCCGGGTTGTCTGGCCGTTGTGCGGCGTCTCCATTCTCCAAATTGACCTGTGCACAGGATTTTTCGTAGTGGCCATGGTTCGTTGATGGATGGTCCTACGAAGCGAGGCGCCCTTTGGTATCGTCGGGAGGCATGTTGGTGCCGTTAGCACGTCTCTGAAACTTGGCCGTGCTCGGCGCGCGCGAAATCTGACAAAATTCAATCTAGGATCTATCCGGGAGTTCCTCGGGGAGCGCTTCCTAACCTTTCGAGCAGTCGTATTATTCGCGATAACGCTATTCTCGGCAGTCCGGTCCTTTCGATTTTCCGCTCTGGGCGGGAAAGTGTCGTCGCAAATTTTGCAACGTCACAGTATAATTTACATTAATATACAGGGTGAGTCACCTAAGTTTGCACCTCAAATATCTTTGTTGTTTCTAAAGCTACGTAAAATATGGTAGGGACAAAGTTGAATGGTACAATGGGGCTGACACGATGCCATAAAAAATTTTGTTTTTATGTCATTTTTTTAGAGATATCAAGGTCACCTTGACTTTTTTAAAATGGAACCATCGTTTTTTAAACACCTAAAATGATAGTCCCTTTCTTTAGGAATTCAGTGACTATATTATTCCAAGGTCATTCAAGGTCAAGGTCAGAAAAGCCTATAAAACCAAAAATATGGAAGCAGAATACCTGTATTTTATAAATGTTCGAAATGAAGGCCGTCTACGTCGACACATTGATAAAAAACGAGCTCTGAAGGAATGGTGAACTCTGATAAGTACATCCGTGATTCCTACATGCTGTGATGATACGCTGACGCATATATTCAACTGTTGTTGGAGCATCCATGTATACGGTCTCTTTTAGCAGACCCCATAAAAAGAAATCCAGTGGATTTAAATCAGGCGAACATGCTGGCTACGAAACAGTTCCGCCTCGTCCAATCCATCGGTTTCGAAATCGAGAATCCAACGTTTCTTTTACTACTCGTGCATAATGAGCAGGACAATCGTCATGTTGGTACTACATATCATAGCGATTTTGTAAAGGGAGATCTTCTAACAAAATTTGCAGATCTTCTTGCAGAAATTGAGCGTATTTCTGTCCCGTCATCATTCCGTTAACAAAATATGGTCCAATTACTTTGTCGTTAAAAATACCACATCACACGTTTACGCTCCATTGTCTTTGATGATCAATTTCTCGCAGCCAGTGCGGATTATCCGCAGACCAACAATGGGCGTTCCGTAGATTAATTGAGCCATCATTAGTGAATGTTGCTTCGTCCGTAAACAAGACATTAGAAAAAAATGAATGATTTTGAAGCAATCCCCATTGACTAAAGTTAATTCTACTTTGAAAATCATTCCCGTGCAGCTCTCGATGGAGCGATATGTAGAACGGATGAAATTTATGTCGGGTCAGAATTCGTATTACGCTACTTTGACTTATGCCTGCTTCCCTGGGGGGCGGGCGAGTTTAAGGGCGTGGGGGTTCGAGAAGAAACTGGAAGAGGGCAAAGGGAGGGAGTTGGTGAGATTATGCTAGGAAGAGTTAAGGGGGAGAAATGTGAAGGGGGCAGTAGAAGACGTATAGGAGAAGGAGAAATGAGTCTCTTCTGAGCAGAGAGGGTGGACGGCAGATGAGGCGGGTAAAATGTTAGAGGAGAGGAGGAAGACAGTGAGCGAGGAGTTGGTTAAAAGGGGAAGAAAATGCAGAAGGAGGAGAGATGGAAGAGGATAGGAAGTTCCAAATATAATAAATGGTACGGGTTCGTGAAGGAAGTTGCCGAGATATTTGAGGAAAGGATGGGAAGAGAGAAGATGTCAGAGGGTGGTGAAGGTCAGCTTGGGAAATGGAATGTGAGATAGGAAATATTAGATGTATGAGGAATCGAGAAAGTGCACAGTGTGTGGATGGGTGAATGAGACGTGGGAGCATATATGGGAAGTATGAAGGAGGTTGGATGAGGGAAGTTGATGGCAGCAGAGGATGTGGGAAGTGTTGGAAGATGAGGGGGACGGGTTGGGAGGAGGGTGGAGGGCAGGTGCAACTGGAAGCAGAGAATGTAAATAAAAGAGAAAAAGAGTAAATCAGGAAGGATTGCGATGGATGGTGGACGACCGGCAGAGGAGGTCCTCCGGTTAGGGAAGAGTGTGTGAGTGAGTGAGTGAGTGAGAGAGAGAGAGAGAGAGAGAGAGAGAGAGAGAGAGAGAGAGAGAGAGAAAGAGAGAAAGAGCGTGCGTGCGTGCGTGCGTGCGTGCGTGACCATTGCCATAGACCATTTGCTCGTGAACAACGAAAGAAACATCAGTGACATAGGCAATAAATAAACATGCATGGTGCTGACATAATGCATAATGTATACTGTAATTGGTTGGAAAAGAATTATTTATTATTGTATAATTTCATTACACTCTTATTGCCTTCTTATTTTCCTTATTGTTCACCATTTTAATCATTGTTTTATAATTGATAGTTTATAGACATTCCAAAAAAATATCAGTATTTCAAATTAATTTTACAACAAAAAATATTCTATAATAGTTACAGAATAAAAAAGAAAGAATAAATACAATATACAAAAATCAATTGTTCTTAATGTGGTCCTTAGTAAAAAACAGAAAATTAATTTTTTTAGTTATTTATCCGATAATACCACTTCTAATGCTCGACAGCATTGACTGCCATCATTACAGCAGAGGTAGTAACGAGGTAAAAGTATTAACTAAGTAAACTAACTTTTGACGGCTCCTATAATGTTATTTGGAGGCAGTAAGTTCACAGATACACAGATTTTTATATTTTTCAATACGTGTTGTTTTTTCTCCGTCAACCAATTTCGACGAAATTTTTTATATTTTATAAACAATAAACTTTATGTATAATCATATTTATTAATTGTATTGTTAAATTTAATTTTCTGTGAGTAATTGTTAATACATATACATTATCCTGTTAACCGAGCAGGACGTATAAATACGTCAAACGTAAACAATATCGGGTACGGGTAGGACATATGAATACGTCCTTTTCTATTTGTTTGTAATTTTGTATTTTCCTTTGTGCTTTATATATGAATAAACGAAAAAATATAGATTTCATAGTCTTTTCATTTATTTTAAGCATAAATAAAAAATAATAATAATATGAAATTACATCCTCTGGGCGTGACGTATTTACATGTCCTAGTGAAAGAGTTCGCGCCCGTTATATGCTGCGTAATTAAAAAGGGAATTCCCCGGTTAACAGATTAGTAACCACATCTTGACTTTTGCCTGAAATTCGGCTATTTGTCCGCACTATGCGACGCGGCGAAAACCGGAAATTCATTTTTTGCATTATAGCGCTTTTGGACCACTGTGCGACGGTACGTCAGAGTGGGGCCGAGCCGACGGAGGGGATTGTCACCCGTGGGACGTCATCACTGGTCCAGTCCCAGAGTAGGCAAGATTTGTTACCGAAACTGTTTTCCATAAGAGTTTTCAATATTAATTTAGTCTTCGTTATTCTCCGATTTATAGCGAATGTAGATTTGTTTTCATCAGAAAAACTTCTCCAATCGACTGATAATATTTTCATTACGATATTTTTAATAATAAGACAGTTGGGTTCCGGTTGTTCATTATTAATAGGCAATGCGTTACAATGTTGCCTTTCGTACTCTCTTCCGATCGTGGTCTTGAGAATTTGTCTCATTGTCAATCAGGCAAGCAGCTACCGGACACAACAATGTAAGCTCCTAAGCATTGCTTACTAATGAAAATCCAATTTTTGTAATAATTTACTGTCATGATATGAAAATATGAACAATAAATTGTAAATATGTTTCTGGTAAAAATGAGTCTAAACACGTCATAAATAGATTGAAAAGGAAATTAAGGAAGTGTGTAGAATGTTACGTCCCAGGTGGGACGAATTATGATTCATACAGGATAGAACACAGTTTCGAACCTACCTGCATACACCGACTACGGTTCGGGAAATTGAGGATCGTTTAAATAAAGCTATACCCTTATTTCGAGAAAACAAAATTATTGATGTTACGAGCCAGGGCAGACCTCAGTTATATTTTCGTTAAAAGAGGTTAATGAAGGTTATCTGGGCTATTTCCTATCAGAGTCTTAATTAACGGATGCCAGAAGGGAGTCTTCTAAAGATTTTCATATTGTTATGTGAGCGGTCTTGGTCGACCAGAAAATTGTATGTAGAAAATTGGATATGAATGATAGAGTTCGGGATGATGCGTGAGAGAGAGAGAGAGAGAGAGAGAGAGAGAGAGAGAGAGAGAGAAGTAAAAGAATGAATAACGGGCAAATTGTAACGAATGGAATGGAATGAATGTTTGTATGATGTTGAATCTGGTGTTGGCACTTGAAAATGAATCACAAGCTTGTCTTACAATGAGTCGATCTAACAAATGGAAATAAAGAATAACGAACTGAAAACTCAATTTACTATGAAATCGGCGTCTTTTCTTATAGTTTGACATAATTTGACACCTTTCCTGTTAGTTCTCAGGGTGTAAACCGAGCTTCATCTGCGTGTCTTGCAGGAAGATGAGTTGGAGTCTTGTCCTTATCTGTTCATCGTTTTCCGAACTAATTTACTACGTAGTTAAAGTCTTTAAATATATCTGACGGGTGCTACATAGTAGTAATTTCCGGAGTTATAATATTGTTAAAACGTATTCCGCGGACAACCCCGCGGGCCACGAGTTTCGTTTTCAACGATTAAGAAGTATTATAATTTCGCAGGTACTTTCTTATTATTTCTTTATCAATGTATTAATTTGAATAGGTCTTGTTTTCTTGAATTTGGAATTTATAAAATATGGGTCTTATGGGTTGGTATTCCCTTGTGACTTCTGCGAAATATATTCTTTACGTTTCCTTAAATTTTAGCGCCTTGTACAGGGTGTTCATTTGAAAACTTTCCAGGCGAATATCTCGAAAAGTATGAAAGATATTAAAAAAACGTAAAACACATGTGTTACGTCCCGCGGTTCGCTTCGGGCGATATCGCGAATTACGAGATCGCGAACAAGACGTCAATAATAATAGTTTCAGCTTTTGATTCTACACGGCGAGTATAACCGTGTCTGACTCGGGACACGAGACTTACGGACGCGTGTAATTATTTGGCCGACACTCACCGAACCAAACCCCTTCGGCTGACTCTCACCGGACTAGAACATTCCGACTGATTCCCACCGGGCTAGTCTCCTTCGGCCGATGCTCGCTGGTCGTGTTGCTCAGGCTCGGTGTTGCGGGCGCTGCTTGCCCCGTGGGAGAGGGTCCTCCGGGTGCTCGGCGGGCTGAAACTGGGCCCTCCTTCGGGTACGGTCGACAGGAGCCAGCATGATCCGGGCGAGCGTCCTCCAGGGGATCTGCTCTCGCTGATCTGTCACGAAGCGCACTTTCCCCGAGAAATTAGTTACGCGTGCGATCGTCGGGACCGCTTCCGCGCCCAGTAACCGAACGAACTGGCCCTGACCTGCTGCTGCTAGGCCGTACTCGCGGGCGAGCTTCCGCAGTTGATATTTCCGGCCGGCGCGACGAGGCATATGATTTCTCGATAGAACAATGTACGCGAACTAAAAGAGTGATGCCCACTTGGACGCTGACCGATTGGGCGTGTTCAGATTGGACGGTCCCGATTGGACGCGTTTCTTTTGGACGACTGGCCGATTGGACGCGTTCCTTTTGGACGCCGTGCGTTCCATTATTAATGCTTTTTGTCTGAGAATGTAATAGTTTTCAAGATCACAAGTTACGTATTACCCACCGTTAACATATTTTCTTGCAATAATCAGGATCTGACCGCGTTCAAATTAGAATAGTCCAACTAATAGATCTGCTTCGTACAGCACATGTAAAAGATAAATTTAAAAAATCACAAAGTATCATATTCGCTCCTCACAAAAATGCTTATACTTTATAGGGAAAAGATACTTACCTAAATTATCATTTTTGCACAGAATTATTCAGGAGCTATGAAAAAACAGAACTGTTTCGAGTCGATTTAACTATATTCCTAGTTCTTAGTGTTGTGGAAAGTCTGTACATTCTCTCTAAATTCCTTGATTCTAGTATCGTTATATCATGCTAATTTTGGCTGCAACATAATTATTGACTGATAAGCCTTATTATATGCTTTTCTTGCTGCTGCAAATAAATACATATTAATTTGCAATGAGGATACAACGCACCATGTCATGCCGCATTGTCAAACACTTATCCATAGCAAATGAAATATAACAAACTAGTAAATATGCATCACTAGGCAATATTATTGTATTTTTTATCCTATTTCATGCAATACATGGATGAATATTCCTCAGGTATCTTAATAACGACCTTGCAATTATTCCTCTATTCTAACCTACACCTGCCATACACATATGCACATACATATTAAATTCACTCCCAAATTTAATATGTTCGACTATAGAAATTTGAATCGGCGAACAATACCAACATCTGCAGACTCCCAAAATCAATGATTTTAAAACATATGGCGCCAAATGGCACGAATCCGAATTGGACGGCGACTAAACGGCATGGCGTCCAAAAAGAACGCGGCCAATCGGCACGGCGTCCAATTGGCCACTGGTGGGCCACAGGCGTACGAATAAGAACTCAGATTCAGTTCAATAAACAATCTGTTTTCTCGGAGGGTGTACTGATCCACTGGTGGGCTGCAGAAGTACGGAAGAGAACACAGATTAAATACGAATATCGGATATGGCAATGAATGAAACCACATACGACGTATGGTGGGGATTGGATTGAATTGAGACGTGGTTATGATAATAATTGTTTAATTAACGAAATGTGTTATATAGATATGTACACTTGTACTTAAGCAGTAATTACAATGCGCGAGAGAAATGGTAAAGATTGGAACAAGACGGGGAGCGAGAGGCGGAAGAGCTCCAAGAGACGTCGTCTCTCGGTGGAGCTCTGGACAGAACGAACTAATTAATTAATTAGGGACCACACTTGGCTCCTTCGGTGCGGAATGGGTCAGTGGAGCGGGGGTGATTCTGGGCATGAATGAATGGTGGGGTAGGAGGCATTAACGCTCGGAGTGGGGATCGCTGGACGCGATGACGTACTACCGAGCGTCGTCGCGCGGTTTAGGGTGAGGTGTTTAGCGGGAAGGTACGTGTGATGGTAAGGTGGATTGGTAGCTTAACTATCGGATTGTTATTATGTTCTATCGTGTTCGTGTTACAATGGTTGTATACTTAGTGGCTGAGAGTATAGAATAATATAACGTTGTAACGTAAGGATTGCGGTGGTTGTTTGCGGAATGACAGGAGTCGGAATATCTGGAGACACAGGATATATTTTCCAAGATGTTAGTACAAGTGATGGGAGATATGTTTAGTTATATAAAATAGATTCTTTCAAGAGAGTGAGAGAAAGCTAGCAACGAATAATTTAAGGAAGGGTTTTATATAATATACGCGATACCACCATCGGGCGTCCGGTTTATTTCAACCGCACTCTCCCTCAGGGGATACGACGACGACGCGGTTTCGCCGGTTTTCTCATGTCCGATCGGCAGCCGGCCTTCATGGCCGTCCTCTCCGAAACGTACAGAGGAACCAGGCGTCCCTACTCTCAGGCGGCCTGGAAGCTACCCTGTTCTTTCCTTTCGGCGGGCGGCCGGCCTTCATGGCCGTCCTCTCCCATGTATCCAGAGATGCGTTCAGGTGCAACCCCTGTCTTCTCCTGGGCTGCTGGGCGTCCGATAGCATTGGTTCGTACTCTCCCATCCTGTGGGCGGCCATGGTCTTACCTCTCCCACAGGTGCAGCAAGAGTGCTCGCTCCGCGGTAATCTACCGATATTTATACGGACTCGTTGCTAACTTTATCAATAACGCGTTACTAGGGGTCTAGAAGGTTCCAGACCCCGCGGTTCCCCTTGAACCGCCGGCCACGCTGTCTCGGCGCAATTCTTCTGTTACATCGGGGGGGGGGGGGGTCTTGAACTTTATTATTCCTCATCGCGTTACAACATAAAATACTATGATGACTTAAAACTACGCAAACGTCGCATGACGTCACAATGAGTTCAAGGATTTCGAAGGGGAAAGAGGGGGGCGGTATCCGTTTTTTATTTAGGTGGCGTTTTCAAAGTCATTTGAAGGTCAACTTTGTTTTTCTTTTAAATGGAATGTCCCATTTTTTATACCATAGACCGATATTAATTCTTTTTCTTCGTGAGTTACAATTCTTTATTTATTACGATTTTTAGAACTTACACTACCGGTATTTTTAAATTGTTTTACCACGACGGAAAATGCGTGTAACCAAGGACAAATACGATTCATAAATTTTTCACGATACAAACGTATTGCTTGCCTTAAAGATTGGTAGCTTTCCCCATAAGTGAAAACCATATCGATTCGTTCCTGTACAGTATAACGTTAACGATCTCAATGATACATACTCTGACATAAACATACGCTGTTTACTATGAAAACTATTCCGAACATTTATTATGATATGTAGAGGTCAACCCGACGTAAACAACGCGCAATCTTTGCTGAAACACGTAAGTTTTAAACCTCCACATTTCATCCGCTTCAATATGATTATTCTTGCTCAAGGTCATTTCAAGGTCAAAAAGGTGGTATGCACTAAATTCAGTTTTTTATTGGCTATCATGCTATCGTAAAAAAATATACTATTCCATTTAAAAAAACATCGGTGACCTTGAAATTTCATTAAAAAACACGACATAAAAAATTTTTTTCTTCACCATTTAAATGGCCCCCTGCAATAGTGTCACTTTGTCCTCTGAAGTTTTCTAATAGGACTGTAAATACGAAAGACATTTAGGTGTTCCCATTTATGTGGGACACCC
Source organism: Halictus quadricinctus (assembly GCA_028454245.1). Classification (NCBI taxonomy): domain Eukaryota; kingdom Metazoa; phylum Arthropoda; class Insecta; order Hymenoptera; family Halictidae; genus Halictus; species Halictus quadricinctus. The sequence continues at coordinate 13,564,171 of CM052118.1, forward strand.
TTTATAATGATTAATGTTTGATTATATTATGGTACCTATTTTAATATCTTATTTCTATGTTTTCCTCCTCGCGTAACGTTATCGAATTTCCATAACAATTCCTTATCTGATTGATTATTCATTAGCAGTCCAACCACTGGACGTGACAAGGAATAAAGTAACATTAATAATGATATAATTAAATACTAGCGAAAATACATAATATTATTTTTAGTATGAATTCCTCCGCATGTGTGTAAAGACTATAGCCGGTTTTGGGGATCAAATCTGCCTTGGAAGGGATTTTATTTCAATTTGCGCCATTCGATAGCCTACCAAAAAAGATACCTTTCAACCAAGTTTTAGCCCAATAGCTCATCTATAGAGGAAAAACGAAAATCCAGTTTTTGGCCCATTTTCCCCATTTAATGACAATTTAAAATTCTGAAAAAAGTCTGACACATATCGGACACCAAACCGCATACTTTGAATCGTTTT
>CM052118.1:13575845-13601441 GCA_028454245.1 Halictus quadricinctus
AGCAGAATAATTTCAGATCGGGGGTCCGCGTTTACTTCTCATGCATTCAAGGGATTTTGTAAGGAAAATGCCATTAAGCACGTATTAAATGCTGTGGCAACCCCAAGAGCCAATGAGCAGTGCAAGCGGGTTAATCGTACTGTATTAGATGCCTTGGCAACCACATGTGCAGGTAAACCGGAAGAAACTTGGGACGAATATGTCAAGCACGTTCAGAGTGCCATCAATAATACCGTGAGTCGGACTACAAGGAGCACACCAGCAAAGCTTCTTTACGGATATCAGCCTCGCAGCATGGCCGATGCGGTATTACTGTCTGCAATCCAGGAGACCTTAGATCGGGTAGATCTAGAGGAAACGCGGAAGGTTGCTAAGAGCAACATAGATGAGGAACAGGGGAGGCAAAAGAGATCCTTTGATGCAAAAAGATATAAGCCCCCTAAGTATTCAGTGGACGATGTCTGCATGGTGAAGGCCAACGCTGGACCAGCTACGGGAGAGAGCCGAGAATTAAATGGGCCAAGGGACCGTTCAAGGTTAGAACGATCTTGCCCAATGACCGGTACGAGGTGGTGAATCTCAGGGATCTAAGGAAGGACACCGGGACAACGAACGGTGGTGGCGGTGGATCAACTCACTCCTTGGGTTGTTTTCGATGCCACAAAGTAAAAGTTGGTGAAAGAACAACGGAGGGTGAGTTGACTTCAGATTGTACTGAGTAATTCGTTTGTTGATGTTAGCCAGATGAATACTACCTCGATAGTAGTCGACCCTTGTGAATGATAGTAATCAGGTGAGGTGAATGATAGTAACCTAGCTTCGACGAACGGTAGTAGTCGACTCTGGTGAATGATAGTAATCAGGTGAGGTGAATGATAGTAACCTAGCTTCGACGAATGATAGTATGAAATCGACAAGCGATTGATCATCGAATTAGGTGAATGATAATAGCCTCATCGAATTAGGTGAATGATAGAAGCCTCATCGAATTTGGTGAATCATAAATTTAATTAATTTGGTGAACGATAGTAACCAGGATTGGTAAGTGATTGCGTATGTTTGGATGTGTACAGGTGATTTAACCGCCAAGGAACCAACAGACGGATGTAACCACGCCGAGGACGACGAACGCGTCAGTTTGGCCGAATGAAGAGAGGTGTTAATAAGAGGGGGCTCGTAGTCCTTCGTTTGGAACGTGTTGTAAAAGGAGACCGACACCGTGCGACATAGCGATGCGGGATCCTTTGATCGTTGGAACACATGCGGCCGATCGTTGCTCGGATGTTTCGGCTGGCCGAGCGTCGCGCAAGGCGTTTTCGGATGGCACTCTTTCGACCGTCGTCATAGAGTCAAGCTCTGACTCCCATGACAAAGCGGTTGATATTCCTGTGAACCATTAATTATTCTCAGTTAAGAAAATAAAGGTTTACTATTATTTTACACTCTTACTACAGAATTATATTTTATATTCTAAATTAAAGTTTAAATTTTATAATTACAGCGAAGGTTGATTCGAAGAATTTTTACACTTTTTTCTTGTTGAAGTTCGCGGTTATTTCTTCGTTCCGCTTACTTTCCCCAGAGGGCACCTCGGGGGTCCCCCTGGAGCTACCGAGCCCGATGGCTTGCCGATTGTAGTTTTAGGAAGTACACTAAGCGTTTTCTATCGTGCGCACGTGCTCGTTCTTGAATACTTTGCGACATAATAAAATATATTTATAAATATCGTGTTGTCCCTCCCTGGCTACGCCTCATACAGGAAAACCAAAGATTAACATTTCTTTTATTCACACTTCTATAGGCACTCTTTAAAAAGATACGGTAATTCTACATTGCTAACTAAACCATTTTTTCTACTTAGCACTACCAAGGGAACATATTTGAAGAGCTCAGGGCAACGAACGGTCAGCTCGATTTAGACATGACTGCCCACTTAGATTTTCTAATCGTTCGGAGCAACAGACAGTCACAACGACTGTAAACATTTGGGACAACAAACGGTCACCCTTATGGGTGCCCGAAATTTCTGTGATAAGGTCAATGCATATCTCACAGGCCAGACAGGCGGGCACAATATTACCACCCTGATTTTGTATCTAGCGTTTAGGAGCCGACAAGTCTGCTAGGCTTCCAAACATACTTTCTTCTCTTTTCTTCTTCTGTCGGGCCATTTCGAGAGCGCGTTGACAGTTACCTGCTGTGCATGGCACGAAAAAAAAATGGTTTTAGGGGCTCCACAGCTCCGTAGGTAAACTATCAGTATCTCTCCTACAACATCATGAAGATAGGAAACGTTCCTGACATTTATATGTATTATTATACGTATTATTATATGTATTATTATACGTAAATTATACATATAAAATTCTTCTTAAATAATTTATCATGTTATACGCAAATGTGATTTCTTAAAAAATGTTTTAAAATATGGAGCCACAAAAATTGCAAATATTGGGTACTTAGAACTGTTATAAAAATATGTTAGGCTGGAGGGAAAGTTGTGTCGTATTTTGAAGAAAACATTTGAATCAATTTATAAAAATATATGTTTAATATTATTCAATGATATAATTTCCATTATTTGTAAGAACTTGTTACCATCTTTCAGGTAACCTGTCCATTCTTGTTTCCCAATGACTCAATAGCAACATGTGTTTTTGATTTACAAGCAAAATTACCTGCTTATTTAAAATACGACAGAACTTTCCCTCCAACCTAACATATGATATCAACAATTATTTCAGATACATAGGAAAATAATGAAATGTTCATTTTAGGGAAATCAATAGTGTCATTTCGCCGACTACGATACTGTACAACTTAATTAACCCTGTACAAATTTCATACGGTACACGTGGGATGTTAAACACTTTAATAGTTACAAACGGCTGTCAAGTTTAAATTATTTGTTATTTTGGGTCCATAAAATTGCCGAATATTCTTTAGCCATTCTGAAATAAGTGTAGCAGCTAAACAGCGGCGGAAAAAAGCCAGCGTTTTTTCCTCAGCAGAGGGAAAGAAGGAGAACACACCGCGTCTTTCTCCTTGTCACCGGGTCAGCTGCTAGCCCAAAACATAAACGCAATGCGAATAAAAGTCGACAGGTTATCGAACTCAAGCCGCGTAGACAAAGGTCCCATGTCTCTCCCCGTTACACCGCAAGCGAAAATATAATACCACGCAACTGTCAACGCGACACAGATTACCGAGCATTCGTAAGATTATCGGAACATTCACGCGATCTATTTTAAAGGCTTATACCTCCGTTTCACACATTTTATAGTTGGACAAATAAAGTGTAGTTGTACTATATACTGTCTCCGATCATTTCCACATAAGGAAATAAAATTGAAACTTTCACGTAGTAAAATAACAGAACAGGTTAATACCATCCATAGTACAAAGGACATTCGACTTCAGAATTCCTATCCATAAGTACCTAAAAATCATTTATCTCCTACATTGTTCAAAATCGGTGGCTCCGAAAGGGAGTACCGTATTATTAATTATTGTGGTCGGTTTTTCCATTCGGCAAGGTATGGTACGAATAGCAATAATGCAGGTAGAAGGTGTTGTACCGCCCGCCCGATAGCCCAAGCCCACCAATTTTATGATGGGCAAAGTCAGATGTTGGTCAACTCTAAAAATGAGGCTAGCGTAAAAATTAATTTCTGCGACGAGTTTTAATTACTTCATGACCACCGTCCGACGAAAACACAAAGGAAAACACACGGCAACACGTGCTGGAAGGAACTTCCTCATACTAAATCATAATATGGCACCTCCTACTCTGAAAACATAACAATAGATACTATTCTTACCAAGAAATTCCCATGTGATTAATTCGCATCTGATTAAGCTGTGGGTTATAGCAGTGGGCTAAGATATTAAACTGTTACCGGGCACTACTACGCGATTGTAGGAGGTGCCAAGGCGTCATTTCGTATGGATTCAAAGTGGTGGCATTGTATTGATGCGAAGCTGACAAGGGAACATATTCAGATGCGAAAATCCGATTTTGATGAAACTTATGGGAGCTTATAGTTCTTTGAAAAATATTTGACACGTGTTTTTTATCGGCAACCATAAGTAAAGTTAAGTAACCGTAAGAAGTAAGGTAAGTATTTAATTTTTTTAATTCACGTATTTTCATCAACGAAGTTTCTAACTTTCTTTCTTTGGTACAACTAAATACTTACCTTACTTCCTCTGTAAATGAAAACATAATTATGGACAATAGATATCCAATTTATAATACATTACAGCCACACACAGTCTGCAGAAAGTGCCAGTAGCAATGACAGCGATACGTCAAGTGATGACGAGATGCGAAGTGCTTCATGTTTCGTAATTAACTCAAAACGTTCAAATACTTCATTATTATTATTTTTATTGTGTTTTATATATGAGAATACGATATACCTTCAAACTAGTGTGTTATCAAATCATTTCAACGAAAAAATGATTTTATTAGTTTTTGTTACAAAAATCTATGTTTTGCAAAATCCTGAGGTCGTAGACAAATTTTGAGACCAGATTTGAAATCAGCGTGAAAAAATCTATGGGAAATGATGTTAGCATGTTAAAAAAAAATTTTTCCGCGCGTGGTATTGGAAAAACCACAATTTTCTTGAAATTGTGCAAGTTTAACGAATTTTCTCAAGGTTAAAAAACATTCGTACCATAATCTCGCTATTTTTCCCATATTCTACAAAGTTTCAGCTTTAATTTAAAAAAATTTCATCGCTGTACCTCATCTCTATCGAAAGTTCTATGATTTCGAATCTGATTTCGTTCAAATTGCCCACTGTGCGCCGCCGTAATTAGCACCGCGTCACACTGCTACCTGCGCCACCTTCTGTAGCTACTAATAAAACAATAAACAACACATAACCCAGTGGTATTGTGTAAAATACTATACAGGTTTATACTAAATGCTTATATTTCGATAAAACAAGCCAGAATTCCTTCCTACGCACGCCAGGTGCAAGAATATCTTCCATTATGCATAATTATTATTAAATGGCAAAAAAAAAAAGAAAATCTTGAAACATGTATCCCCTATTTTGGATCAAAGATCACAAACCCAAGTTTACATTAAAATGAACTAACAATAAATATGAGAAACTTAAACAAAAAACTTTTGTTAAAATTTTCTTGCGCGACTACATTTCCCATTGAAAAACACGCAATTTAAAAAAAATTCAAATTCTTTCGACCTCTGGTTTCCGAGATATCTCAAAAAATATGGTTTTAATCCCCCAACTTTGAGGGCTGTTTTCACCCATTCAAAGTGGATAGTTGCCGATAAAAAAAAACACGTGTCAAATATTTTTCAAAGAACTATAAGCTCCCATAAGTTTCATCAAAATCGGATTTTCGCATCTGAATATGTTCCCTTGTGAGAAGAAGGTTCCCCGGCAGGACTGTGGTGACGTACAATCCGCGACAATACTATAAGACATCACTTAAAACGAAATAATTATGTGTTATATGAAAGAACTTCATCGTCTTTCATACAGAGTGTTATTACGTTATTAGTTACTTCTGGAGGCGTCGTTTAACGAAGAGTTTTCGTTAGTATCTCTAAGAATTTGAAAGTAACACCAACTTACCTTTTATTAACTGCGATAAAACTATAAGACAGGTAATGTTTTTGTAAAAAATTAACACGTACAGCTTATTTTTATCGGTTATTAATATTTTGTGTTGCCACCTTTATTTTTTAGGACATCTAACATTCTTTTTGGAATAGATTTATACAAGTTTTTAAGCGTTTTTTGCTTAATTTTCTTCCATACCATTTCAACACAGTTTTTCAATTGTTCTACAGTACTACCCTGGTTTCCTTTAGAATACACCTCCCTAGCTAGTATTCCCCAAAGGTTTTCAATGATATTTAAGTCGGGAGATCTCGCTGGCCATGGTAAAACGTCTATTTCCTTATTTTTACAGAAGGCCTGTACTATCTTTGCTGTATGCACAGCTGCATTGTCTTGTTGGAAAATGTATTTTTGGTTGGCTATGGACCTCCACCTGGACTCCACCCACTTGTCGCCTTTGCAGTGTCAATTCCTCTATGCTTAAATCGTGAAAATAATAATTTAGATTATCAGGGCCATCTAAAGTAAACCGTTTCTCGTCAGAAAAAATTACTTTCCTCCATTTCTTACGCCAATGCATGCGTTGTTCTGCAAACTCCAATCTGGCTTCTTTATGACGGTTAGTTAGCGGCGGTCTTTTCAAAATTTTACGCCTTTTTAAATTATTTGAGGCCTTTATTATACGTTGTACTGTCCTGACACTTGTTTTTACACCAGTTTCTGTCGCAATTTGTCGTGCCGTTGATGTAGAGTTCCATGCATGTTGTAAAGTATTCCGTCTGTCTTATGCAGTTGTCAACTTTGGACGGTCTCCTGGATTCTTTTTACCATAGTTTTCACTATTTTTTAAATAATTATAAACTATACAACGGCTTCTTTCAAGAATTTCAGAAATTTTTGCCACTGAATGATTTTCATTTCGCAAATTATTGATAATTTTAATCTCTGTTTCATTTACACGTGAGGAGTGGCTTTCGGGAGAGAGCCGTGTCCAAAAGGAATTTGTTCCAAACTTTTCGCCATCATTGCAGCTGGCTTCATCAGGGGTGAAGACACTCTGATACTGGCGAGTGTCAAGAAAAACTGAGTTTATATAGGGCTGGTCAATGTTACGGACGGTGCTCACCAGTAGTTTTTAATTGTTCAGCTGGACAATTAAAAAAATCTGTTTCATTTAATTTTTTTCCTCGTGGCATTTTGTAGAAACAGAAATATTGTAAGTTGATTAATATTTTTCAGGTTTTACTTAAATTATTTACTTCGATTACTGACACATTAGAAGAATATTTCATTGATGATCTTTTTGCTTTCACTGTTTACGAGCAACTGTCTTATAGATTTGTCGCGGCTAACAAGAGGTCAAGCTTGTGTAGCTTTCAAGTTCATAGAAATTCTAACGAAAACAGTGCGTGGAACGACGTCCCCAGAAGTAAATAATAACACTCTGCATGAAAGATAATGAAATTCTTTCATATAATACATATTTATTTCGTTTTAAGTGATGTCTTATAGTATTGTCGCGGACTGTACCTAGATACGAATGCGCGGCCGGTTGGTTCAGAGTGGAAGATGCACGCCCCATTTCACACGCATTTTCGGCTGTATTCGAAATATTGGCTACAGCGGTCACACATCGACGTTAAAACATTGGTCCTACGGGCGCGGCTGAGGTGGGGATAGGTTTGTTAGCATAGTAATAAATTGTTATTTTGTTTGTTATAACGTTTAAATTACTTAACAACGCATTCCCCATTTATTACCACAACGAACTCTGAAAAGTTCTAGTTAATAGCTTTTTAAATACATACAGCATGTTCATTCTGCCTTCGTGCCGCCACGCCAATAGCTTGTCAGGCTCTAGCATAGGCCTGGGAACCCCTGAAGTTCTGGTAGTAGACGATACGCTGTGCTTTTGTTCCGAGCATCTCGAACCCTCTCAAGTGGCTGTCCCGGACCCCAAATTACGTATAAACGGGGAAAAACCGCCAGGCTTGCCGCCCTGTGAGGTATGCATTGACCTTTATTCGACATTCGCGCCAAGTAAAGATAGTCATATGAATACAGCACGCAGAAGCGATCGGACTGTATTTGTGAAAAATGGAAAACGACGGTGAATGTGTTGATAACAGTGCCACAGTAAGAAGAAGAAAACGAAATCTAGAGAATTGGTTACGAAATAAAAGAAAGAAAGCAAATTTAGAAGGACAACGTTATATTACTGTGCGTAATATAGAAAAACCAGCAAGGTAAATCGGTGATCCTTGTGAATGCAAACAACAATATTTTAGTGAATTTAAAAATGAAAAGAGACTGAAGATATTTTCAGATATTATTTTTATAATTTTTTTCTATAATTACTATGTATATTACATTTTGCAATAAAATGTATTGAATAGTATTACTACTAAATACATATTGGTACGTTAAAATTTGTGACGAAAACTAAATCGTGGCTGTGAAGATGATAGTAATAAATATAACTTCTTGTAAAAAAATTTCTAGTTGTTACGAGCCAGGGTTGCGAGCAACGCGAGAGGCCGCCGAAGGGTTATTACTCCAGGAATATGGTTTCAATTTGTTAGTTAGGTACGCGGACGAACCCAGTGCGAAATTGGGGAGCCGCTAGGATTATAGAGCTCGAGGACGAACCTGATGCGAAATCAGGGAGCCTCTAGGAATGGAGTCAGACGCAGATGAACCCGGTGCGTAATCGGAGAGCTGCTAGGAGGGTGAAACTTCGTGAACGAATCCAATGCGAAATTGGAGAGTCACTGGGAGAGACGCGTAAACGAACCCGGTGGGATACCGGGGAGCTGCTGGGAGGTTGTATAACAGCACGGATAAACCCAATGCGAAATTGGTAAGCCGCTGGAAGGTTGGATGACTCACAGACGAACTTGATGCGAAATCAGGGAGCTGTAGGATGCTGACGAACCCAATGCGAATTTCAATTCAATAAATAATTCAATTTAATTGATACAATCCGAGCGGTAAGATTGTATCGTGTGGGAACGTTCAGTTATTGTGTTAGAATATTAGGTAATAATTAAGGGTTTATAGACTGCGCGATTTACCAAACAAGACAAATGTATTCTGATTTGAATGTTGTGTTACAAATGTTGGTGTCCCCATTGAATTGGATTTAAGTGTACAATAACAGTATTGTTACCTAATGTGCGCCGCGGTGTTGACGCATTTGCAATGCGGAGTATAAGAGCAATTGTTGAATGCCGAATAGAAGATTTACCGAAATAACGAAATCTATAAGGTTAACTTGATTCGAAAGGGACTTTAATCCGATTTCACTGGAACTCACGCTTACAAATGTGACACGACGTGACTCTACACGTGACTGCACGACTACTAACCAGAGAGGGCGACAATGAGCAGATTTATATACCCTAAAAATGAATTGAGTGCTGTCTTTATAATTTGATGTCACGTAGGGTCACACTCGTTTTTTGTCGCTTCTAATTAAAACGGGCCTCAGTTAGAACTTTGTTAAGAGAGGTTAATAAGGGGTTATGTAGACTAGTTCCTATCAGAAACTTAATCGACGGATTCCAGAAGGGAGTATTCTACAGATTTTCGCATTAAGAAATCATACGGTATCTTTCCATAAATAAAAGGGACCTGTTGGGACGCTTTTCGTTCTCAGGAAACGAGATTAGAAAATTCTAATCGAAATGAACACGGAGAGAGCTTCTCCAGACGTAACATAGTTATGAGATTATATTAAATAAAATGTAAAATTCTGTTCAATAAAATAAATATATCGTTAATTGTTTTCTAATGTTTTTAGTCAATAAATAAAAAGTTCATATAGTTAACCGTTTGTTGCTCTGAACGTATGTATCTGTAGGAATAACAATAAATTTTTGGGAGAATTTCATCTCGCTCGGGGCAACAAACAGTTACCAACGTATCATGATATGACCGTTTGTTGCACCGAACTATCGAAAAAATTTATTCTTTTACAGTCACGTCGAAATCGAGCTGACCGTTTGTGGCCCTGAACTCTTCATTTAAGTTATACATGCTGCTTTGCATGTAGCTTTAGATAACAGCATCAGATATGCTGTATACTACATATGCTCTATATGATTTATAGTATGAGAAATATTATATTTATTATAGTTAAGAAAAATGTAACAGTTTATGCCACCATCTACGAAACAACACCTCTTCGCGTGAGGTGGGAAAATATTATGCAAACGTGTAATTAAATATAAATATTCGTAAGCAGTACTATTAAAGAAGTCCAAACAGCAGAAAGGTTACTTCCTCTCCGATTTCGATGATTATTGAATATGTTATAAAACTCAACATTTTGAACAACTTTTTCCTATACAAGGTGTCAACTTGCTTACATTCCGAAATATTCTCGAAATCTGTCGGTGCCACTACAATTAATTCTGCACGCAACTAACCTCTGCGTCGTGACTAACCCGGTAATGCCAGAGAGAGGATATCTGTATTCCCCTCAATTCGAGTCAATACCCCTGACCTGACAACGCCACTGCGCTCCACCCCCTCGCGACCCTAACCTCCACCAATTCCAAAACGGTGAGGTTGTAGTTTTTCGACAAGTTGGATGTGTGATTAGATTTTTGGTGAACTTGAAAAACTACGTATTAGTGTCGTGATGGGGTGGAAAGCGCTGGCTTTCCACCCCAAAAATCTACGGGAAATGCGGATTTAAACTTTCAGGAGCCTTGTTTATAAACCAAAGATAAGCGATCGGCGCGTCGGTCTCACAGTGTTCGGACTGTTATGGGAGTCGGCTGAAAATTAATGAATTCTAAACTAATCCGTTTTTGACCCAAAATCGCTTAAACTTTTTTAAAAATGACAAGAAAGTGCATCGATTGATAAAAATACGATTTTGTTAAAAAAGAATTAACATAATCTTTATTTTTTATTATTATAAATACGAAACTGTACGTTAATTTTGTTATTACAATTCATTATCATACTGAATAACTTTTGTATGAAACATTTATTTATCATGTTGTCGGAAATGCGCGAAAAATCGAAATGAAAATATACAGGGTGTTCGACTACAGGTGGGAGAAAATTTATGGCGTGCTTTTGAGAACTACGCCTCTATGACGTACGCAATGTACACCTCTGTTGATGGGGTTGTCGCACTTTAGACGGATTATTAATTGTTAATAATTAAAATACGAAATTAGTTGAAATTGCAGAGTGTAAGAAAATGTAAGACAATCAGTACTATACATGGGCTCTATATTATCGATATGTACCTATGTGCAGTTGATGGGTGCGTTGCGTGTCGCGTATTGTAACGCTTCTTTTGTTCCTTTTTGTTCAGATGAATGCAGTCTCCTTCACGCTGTCGTGTGATACACATGTAATATGTATACTTAAACATTAATATAGTTAATCAAAGTGTGATAATAATACATTTGTTTTATTATCCCGAATCTCCTGTCACAGAGAAAATACTAAATGTTCTATTTTGCAACTTTTTTTATGTGGACTTGCATTGAAAATTTAGAAAGTACGATTTGTATATCTGTATGAATTATACATATTCTGAGAATTTCATCAAAATCGGTCAATGTTGCAATGAGCTACAGATGTTCCAAAATAATCGCACAACGGCGAAATTCCCTGACAAGACCAAAATTCTGCGATTTTCACCCTTAAGCTTTCATCGTTAAACGTTTGTAGCTCATTACAACGTTGACCGATTTAGATGAAATATTCAGAATATGTATAATTGATACAGATGTACAAAACGTACTTTTTAAATTTTTAATATAAGCCAGCATAAAAACGTTGCAAAATACAACTAAAAATGTTTTCACATTATGTAGCGATCCAATTATTTTAACTTCTCAAAAAAATTCAAGTAGTATAGTCCTATATTGACAAATTACGCGATTTTTAAGAGCGTCCGAATATTAATGAGAGTTACTGTATGCTGCAAAACATTTACGTTCCATCCGTGGATGTTCGAGCGTCGTTCTAACGAGGGCAATAAAAGTGAATTATTCTCTTGTTGCGTGGGTTGTGGCCGTGTTGCGTACACGTGTACGTACATTTGCACACTCTTCTCGTTCGCGTGAGTGTAGACGACGTCTGGATCCGTGTACAGCAGATCATGCACGCGATATTCTTAGTGTCGTAGCCGCCATGATGGGACCGCTCTCAGATAGCGCCGACCGCCATAAGATGCATTTGCCTGACAGCCTGAGTAACTCAACGGATACACTTTTTTAAAAAAATTAGAGTATACGGAGCCTTTTGAATTATACATGATTCTTTACTTATATGGTAGATTAGTTACAGAAACATTAGTTTAAAGAAAGAAAACAGTGCATATGGAAAAATAAAAGAATGGTTCGGCATGTGGATACTGAATATGGACAATAAGTCACTCTTAAATATATGAAAATCGTTCAATAAAACTCTATTGAATTTTAGTAGAATATTCCTTATTTAAAATACGGGGTATTTCATATTGTGTAGGAACCACGTTAGGAGTGGACAGGGAATACAAAAACAATGAAATAGTTCATATAAACATGTATCCTATTTGACCATGTTTCAAAGTGATAACCTCAATAATTTGCGAGAGTTTATTTTTGTAGAAGCTGCTCGAAATGATCACCACTTGTTTTTATGCCAACTTGTGTATAGTAATATTATATAATTATATTCTTATATGAACGTAAATAATTATTCATTGTTATTTACTTAATTACACACATTCAATCTCTAACGAACAGCAAATAAATTATATTATTATTAAGTAGGTACTTCTAGTAAGAGAACTAAGCACAGAAACTGAACTAGAACGATCTGAAACGAGTAAAAATGGATAGAAAGAAGATACAAAGCATTGTTTATAAATACAAGCCAAGCAGGATCAGTTTGCGAACTCAAAAGTAGTTATAACCTTGAAGCAAGGTCAACTGGGACACATGTTTCTATGAAATTATTTCATTGTTTTCTGTCCCATTTTCACTCCAGAAGTGGGTCCCACATCTTTTGAAACACTCTGTATAAATCTCAACGAAAAAAGATACAGCTTACATTTAGATAATGAACAGCACAGAACAAGCTATACTTTTTCGCTTATTTTAGCGTGTCGAATACAGCCTTGCAATCCTTTCCACATATGACGCAATACCGCGTATTGTGATGTAAAAGAAACTGATAATTATAATATAAATATCCTCTTTAACAAGACTGAATACAAACAGAAATGTTTAAAATAAGCGACATTTGAACCGTATTAAATAAAAACACATATCCCAAGTAAAACGTGTTTCTTGTTTTCTAAAACGTTATTTCAAATTTCTGTAAAAGGAAATCGCATAAGAATAAAATTGAATGTATTAAATTGACCAAGCAGTAATGTCAGAATTTTGCAATCAAGTGGAAATGATTCTCAATGCACGTTTTCAATATTTCTAACACTTCAGCAATATCTCGAATGATGCAATGTGGATGATTTTCAATTAGATCTATCATTTAACATCGGTAATACTAAAACCTTCATCAATAAACCTCTTTGAACAAGTCTTAGACCAATCTATCATTAACAGCACCATTTTACCTTTGCGAAAGTGAAAACGCATGATTGCATAAAAATATAACTTCTTGTTGTTCACCTCAACATCACAATAAACATTAAAAAATTTAATAAAACATAAGTTTTAAATTACACGTTTCACTTTCAACGGTGGATGTAGGGACCCGAGAAAGTTGGAAAACTGCTGAACACGATTTATGGTATACGTGACTAGACAATGCTATTTTTGAGAGAACTGTTTAGTTTCAGACCCTAGCATGATTTTAGTTCGAGTTAGTCACAGTCTCAATAGCTGCACACGGGTACCATAAATCGTGGAGTGCCGAAGGACCTTCGACAAGTGGGCAGCGGTCGTCCGCGACCGGAAGAGCCCCACGTGCGTAAGGTCTGGAAGACACCAGCACTATTTGGAAGAGATTTTTCCCCGCCACAAAGGGCAGAAAAAAGTATAAGTAGACAGGGCGATGGAAACCCAGAGTCAGTCAGTCATTAGCTACAGGTCTAGACGTCACTCTGCCAGTCGTCCGTCCAGAAATAAATCCATCCAACAAATATCCGTGTACATTGAACTAGACCTTACACCACAGTGGGGCTATACATGTGTTCTATTGAATAATCTTGAATAATCTTTTGTTCCAAAAACATCAGACACGATCTCCTTCAAAGATTCAGTTTATTAAGTGTTTGCAGAAGTTTCCGTCGTTTTTTAACCAAATAATTTACTTAATAAGTTGAAATTGTAAAAAATAATCATCATCTAGGTTTCGGTTGGCACCCCTGAGCCGGTTTGTAACTAGTTGGTAACTGGATGTGTTGCGTGTGTTTAAATCGGTTGAATGAAAAGGGTCGTAACGGTCATATTGAACTGAGTGTGTGATCTAGAAACATCAGTATTATTATTTAGTCCTCGAGTTATATTATTTTGTATTAATAACGTTTAAACTAATAAATAAGTGTTAAATTAGCTCTATACATGTTTATTAACAAGTCGAGCGTAAGTGCACCAAGATAAATTCAACAGAAATAATACATGTTTCACTCGAAATATTTCGCCTCGTTTTCTACAACCTTTTTGCATTGTTCATGCAAAAAATTGATCCCTCAACTTTGTTTTTCAAGCCAATCTATTCACTCACTAATTTCAAAGTTTCCTAGTAGCATGGTTTGTCGTGAACATTAAAGTCGCTTCTGAATCAACAAAAATAATCACGTCAAAAACTTTCAGCAAAAATAGTTTGACAAAATAACAAAATGTACATTTTTCGTCCGTTTGCAAGTTGACGATATCAATGCTCACGAAACCCAAGCAAGTACCTAATACAGTAAATTCTCGATATAAGTCCTTACGTTAAAGGTCCCTGAAGTACCCACCCTACCGCAGGGTATAACCCGTGAGGGCCCTCGAAGCTTGAAAAAAAGTCTCGTAAAAAATAATTCATAAAAAGTTTAAGTTTTTATTTAAAGGCCTGACCTCACGCCAGTCTTTCATCTTTCGCGAACGCTTCGACTCTCCGCGTCTCTTTCTTTCCCATCCACTGTCCTTTTTACCTCCGAAACTTTGTATACAGACGCTGTATACAGACTTAAAACCTTGGTATTATATTATATTCGTTAATTTGTCCTTATAACAAATATGAAATTAAAAAACTTTTGGGTCACATTAACTGACAATGGGAGTTGGGTAAGAGTTGGGTTCATTTAGATATCGGTGGTCATTGGGATGTTTTATCCGAAACAGTCGAGTGAGAGGACTGACGTCAGAACCTTGTAGATCGATACACGTGATGGAATTTATACAGTGTGCTATTAAAATCTTTATTCTACTGAAGCAAAATTAGAACACGGATTTAATATTCTCCTGTAACCTTCAAAACACGTTTATTAGTACAAATATTAACATAAGCTTTTTCGGTTTGCATAAGGATTTAAAGCTTATTAATAATTTAATTGCAGATCTTATTTATAGATTTATATCTTATTTATAGACTTTCTGCTATACACGGTCACGTATCTGTTTCACGCAATTTACTTCTAAACTACTTATTATGTGATAAAATGTTTAAAACAAATATTGTTTGATATTCTGCGGGGTGTACAATGTGATAATTATTTTTTTATGATTCGCTTTTACATCAAAGTAATATGGAATATTTGACTTTGTAGTTCGAAAGAATATTGAATGCCGCGTAAAAAATTCCTAAAGTATACCACGATCAAAAACCAATAATTACGAAATATTTTATAATTAATCTTTCATGTAAGTATTGCTTGAAATTCAGTATATTATATTCAATAAATGTACGTAGGTAATCAATGAGAGCAAGTGACAAATGTTCAAATGTGTCTTTCACTGAAGAATATCTTACTAATTATTACTTTTCAACTCCACAAACCTTAATAGTTTTTTTCACAGCATTCAACAGTCTTTCAAATCACTGGGTTAAATGTATACGGTATAACATAAAACCCAAAGTCACCTTAATATATCAAAGAAAAAAGCGGAACATACGGGAAGTAATTATGACATTGCATGCCCCGCTCGATATTAACCTCTTAACATAAAAGTCCGAGAATACTCGAGTATTGTAATATAATATAATACACACTTTTACAAACTAATTGTTAAGTTAAGACACTAATCAACTTTCATGTGAAATACTTTCCTATAAGGCAAACAGTTTATTTGTAGATTTAGGTGATACAATGAGATCCCTCACCCTGTATATTTTGCTATCTTTCTGAAAAAATACTTAAAGAGGCTTAATAAAACGGTTGGCTTCGTAGAATCATAATAGAACTTCTAATAAAGGTAATAAACCGTGGGTGAAGGAATTATGTATTTGTCCAGGTTTTAAAATGAATTTTTACGTTAATATATTCATTGTACCAAATTTAATTAGGATCTGTAAAACGCAAAAAAGTTGGAGGACTACTCAATATCATACATTTAATTTTTTTCAATTTTTATTTCATTAAATAATTGATTTTGATTTTATGGAATTTGTGAAGTTTCTAGTTTGCCAGTCAAAGCGTTAAACAGAGGAGGAGTACTCAGCTTTGCGTCTTCCACAATCACAACGGCGTTCGTCGACCGACTCTTCGTTGTCTCCGTAGTATCGTCGTCACTCAGAACGCTGCAACAAAGAGTCTGTCGATGAACGCCGCACAGTGGTCGAAAATGCTATTTTGGCGCTCTAAAATAATAACTTCTCAACCGTTCGAGATAATTGAGTGTTTAATTTGTAAGAAGATAACATTTATAGCTTTCAATTGCAATAAAAATCAATTTGAATTTACACGGAGTTTATTAATTACACAGGTTTTAAATAAATTATAGAATAAGTGTAATTTATATACCTGTTCCTCTACATTAATATTCCTGAAGTAAATCTTTAATTTCTGGTAGATTTGTTGTAAGTTGTTGCAAATGAATTTTTTTGCATTGTTTGGACAACAACTCATAGTTTATCACAGTATAGTCGGTGCTAGTTTCTATTAGGTTCCGGCTGAGATGTGCATATTTAAAGTTCAAATGTAGGCAAAAAACATGTGTTCACTTGAAAACACTATAATTTTCATGATGTACCCAGATAGCACGCGACGTCTTTTTTGCGTCCATTTTACGTCTGATATTCTTACGTCTTTAAGACGTCTTATTTCAGACGTCTTTTTCGAGACTAAATAACGTGAATTTCTTGGAGATGTTATGATAGTGGCTATTTTACTGTACAATGACTAAAATACTGTTTCTTAATTTTGCTACTACATACGTGGAAAGATAAAAAAAAAATAAATTAAATTTATTACAAACACGTGGATTAGGTACATAGTGCACAATACAATTGTATATACGCACTAATATATACAGTATAATATATGTATATAAATTATTGTGTTCTGAAAATGTGCTGAATATATGTATATTGTATATAGATGATTGCCCCAGATGATTGCTGGTAACTCGAAGTTGTACCAAAAACCAACGGGCGCATTCACATGTTCTTAAGGGGGCCGGCAGGCATTTGGTCTTGACTGTCTCGCTATGTTACGCTGTGCCTTTTTTTCGAGACATTTTACGTCTTAAATAAGTAAGTAATCAATTAAAAATGCATAGCACCGTGTTTGTACATGTCTTTGCTATGTCTGTATAGATAAAATAAGGCTCTATACGAACACTAAATCTCTCGAAATTAAGATAATCTCTCAGCGGCAGCCATCTTGTGACGTCATACTTGCTTCAGAATTCGAATTTTCTGCCGAATATTACAAATTACTCCACGATGAGGTAGATACTCGCAATTTGGGCTCTATACAGACGTAGATTGGACTTTTAGGGAACACAATTGACCACCTCTAAACTGCTCATTGCAAATATTGAAGCGGCAGTTTGACTAGATTTTGACCCTTGCATACGTATATGGATTTCAAACCATGCCGGCCCCCTTAAGAACCTGGTCACAGAGTGGGAGAGGACTTCTCGTCACTTACCCTAGAACCGTTCAGGGCCGTGTTTCGTCTAACTTTCGAGCGGTTTCGTTAGGTCTAGTTTAGACTTATTCAAACTTATTACATTATTCAAACTTATTTACATTAACATCTTCATATTCGTTCAAACGCGCGGTTTCCGCCGTGTCTGAACTATCCCTTAGTGTTGTGAGTCGTCGAGTATTGTGAACTGGGGACTTTGGACAGCGTTATTCCACATCGTTATTGCACGTCGTTATTTACATATTATTTAGACAAGCAAGTATTTTCATTGCTATTATTTGTTACCGTGGTTGTTTTTGCTTATGACCTTCTGTTATACTTGTTTCAATGTTATTTCATAACTTTTCTTAATTTTCGTTCATTTCTTTTTAGAATACAGTTTGTCCGATTGCTACTCGGTGTTGCTGTAGGCTAAAGTGCCTAAAGTGCAAAAGAGGCGAAAGTGCCTGGAAGCCAAAAGGACGCCTAGGCAGCTATATAGATGTGGCTGAAGAGGGCAGCCGACCACATCAAACGGATTTTAAAACAAACAAAATTTTACATTTTCGAGCAAGGATTTCGCATTTTCGCCCACTGTGCGCCATTGTGGGAAGACGCAAAGCTGAGTACTCAGGTTTAAGGTTTATCGTTATTTTATACGCTTTATTTATTGAAGACGCCCCGAACTCGCATTAATATGTACAGTGTTTACTCCATATACGTCCCAAATGCCTAGCCGATAAAAGTTCCAGAATTATCCCCACTGCCGCGGTGTATACCCCGTGAAGAGCCATGAAAAAAATAGTATCTCCTGGTTGATATTTGTCCCTGGCTAGACCCGTGTTTTGGACGTATATCGATTAAAAACACTGTTTACTTTTCTGTAATTTTTTTCTGCAAACGATAAACTTTTCTAATCCACTAATAATATGGAACTTTGTACCAATGTATAATCATTTGGCAATAGTATCTGATGTAATCTTTTACCTAAAAAGTTTTTCGAATTTCAAATATTACAAACATAATTTTTGCGGATTTTATGCATTTATGACAAAAGTGAGTATGTGCAATTTAAAACAGTAAAAACATTAGAAAAATTAAAAAATACTATTATAATATTTTCAACATATTAGATATATTAAGAAAGAATATTAACTTCTATTTCGCTAGAGTTTGTTGCAATTCAGGTAGAAAATTTTTATTTTACATTATGATCCACTGTCTAATGGTTACAATAGATCAGATCTTGCACCTTGAAATGAAAATAAAGTGTAATTCAATCGGACGAATGGTTTTCGACATTAAGATTTGTAAGCAAAGCACAGACCAATATGTCTTGAAAATAAGCAAAAATTTCAAAATTCGATGGTTCGTATTCTATTTTATTCATAATTGCAACTTGAATTAGTGAAGGGACGACTTAAACTCCCCCTACTTGATGGAGAACCTTTACAGTAATAAAGAATGGTCCTAAACTTTGAAGGGTCCTATATGAAACAATTTAAAAATTAAGTTTAACGAAAAAACATTTGTATTAATTTCATTTGAAATAATTGAACACATGTACGCAATGTTCAACACATATGTACAGTTATACCAAGATAATATATTTAGAAGTCGTGAAAAGTGAAATTAATAATTTTGATACTTAAGTAAATAAAACAATGCGCGTTTCACTAAATAATGAAAAGGTCATAATTGTCGATTGGGTCAAGGTAATTATATTCATAGTGTCCGACATGTTTAACCACTACACCTAAATGCATTTATACCGCATGAGAAAATTTCAAAAATAATATGTTCAACTAAATCTAATATACTTTCGTTTCAATATTATTTCACTGACAGTGATAATGTACCTAACATATAAGTTTAACGGATTTTTGTTTCCATAAATTCTACTACAAAACCATAAATTTCTATGAAGTTCTGTAATCTAATTATTACAGAAATGAAATGATTATTCTTGGCCAGTAACGAACGTTGTAAAGCGTGGAATATTTACAACAATTTTACACGAAGTAAGCAGAATACAGCGACATTTTTTCATTAGCTCGCGTGCGTTGAATAACGTATTACGTAAACCGTTCTTAATATTCAAACCTAACAGTTCCATGCCTGGAATCTAATACTAGAGTAGGTTACTTCAGTAAGTACTTCAATTAATCAATCACGACAACCTGAATTTATAACTATAATCTTTCCGTTCAGACTTGGTAGATGACAATGTCCGTTTTTATCCCGTTGATGACTTAGCAACCCCAAAAATTCGCTAAAACCAAAGCAATTCCAGAAACAAAAAATTAAGAAGTTAATAGCGAGCGTTACATTTTATAGATACTGAGCATATTGCACGCAATCTATTCACACAAAAATTAATTTTTAAGTTCCATCATATCGTTCCGTTACCGAAATGTATAGCTGACACGGCAGTTTACGTGTCAAGCTAGTGTTTACGAATAAGTTGTCATATCAATCGTAACCAAATGTTTAGAAACAAGTAAAACTACTTGATTTTCACGTTAAGCTAGCATTCCTTCTTGTTTCTTAATCAAAGTTTTCGACGAACTAAACAATTTTTACTTTTTTACGAATTATGGAGGTAGGTTAACTATATTGAAATTCAACCGAAAAATAGCAAATATAGAAGTAAAATAACATTAATAGGTCAAAAGAACATTTCACGCTACACTATATACAGGGTGAGTTACCTAATGTTTGCACGTCAAATATCTTGGTTGTTTCTAAAGATACGTAAAATATGGTAAGGACAAAGTTGAATGGTACAATGCGGCTGACACGATGCAAAAAATTTTGTTTTTATGTCATTTTTTTAGAGATATCAAGGTCACCTTGACTTTTTTAAACACCTACAATGATAGTCCCTTTCATTAGGAATTCAGTGACTATAATTAGTCCAAGGGCATTCAAGGTCAAGGACAGAAAAAACGTATAAAACTAAAATATGGAAGCAGAATACCTGTATTTTATAAATGTTCGAAATGATGGCCGTCTGCGTCGATACATTGTTGTAAACGAGCTCTGAAGGAATGTTGAACTCTGATAAGTGTATCCGACGTGATATTTGTACATGCTGTGATGATACGCTGACGCATATCTTCAACTGTTGTTGGAGCATCCATATACACGGTCTCTTTGAGCGGACCCCATAAAAAGAAATCCAGTGGATTTAAATCAGGCGAACGTGCTGGCCATGAAACAGTTCCGCCTCGTCCAATCCATCGGTTTGGAAATCGAGAATCCAACGTTTCTCTTGCTACTCGTGCATAGTGAGCAGGACAACCGTCATGTTGATACCACATATTATAGCGATTTTGTAAAGGGACATCTTCTAACAAAATTGGCAGATCTTCCTGCAAAAATTGAGCGTATTTCTATACCGGATGGAACGGATGAAATTTATGTCGGGTCAGAATTCGTATTACGCTACTTTGACTTATGCCTGCTTCCCGGGAAATTTTTCTCATACTCGCGTGAGGATCGACAACTATAGCTGCTAAAATATTAATTTCATTGTCTTCATTAGTCGTGGGATTCTTCCGTTTGTGCTATCTTGCATGTACACTTCCAGTACTTCGAAACAACCTGTACATATTAATGAAAGTCTGTCTAGAAGGAGTGTTTCGCACGGAGTACCTTTCTTTATAAACTAATCGGGCCTGCACTGCATTTTGTCTACACTCACAGTAAATCGTGATCATATCACACTTTTAGTCATTGAATAAGACATAGCGGAATCGCGTTTGGAAACATACTGATAATAAATAAGAATGCTGCATAACAATAAAATTGAAGGAATTTAGTATGTTTACTTTAACTACGACCATAGTATGTTTACTATTTTCTACAAGTCTCAAACGTGATAAACGTATTCTGCTTTCATATTCTAAATCTTATACGTTTTCTCTGTCTGTGACCTTGAATGACCTTGGAATAATTATTGTCACTGAATTCCTAATGAAATGGACTATCATTGTAGGTGTTTAAAAAAGGGTGATTCGATTTAAGAAAGTCAAGGTAATCTTGATATCTCTAAAAAAATGACATAAAAACAACATTTTTTTATGGCATCATGTCAGCCCCATTGTACCATTCAACTTTGTCCTTACCATATTTTACGTATCTTTAGAAACAACAAAGATATTTGAGTTGCAAACGTTAGGTCACTCACCCTGTATACATATATGTAATCCACTGCTATAAATTTTATCAGCTCTTCCGTGGTCGGTAATGACCTAATAGTTAACGCGACCTTAATACATACATAAAAAAAGATAACGAAAACATATACTGTACATTTACAGCAGAAGTATAATTTTCAAAGCAATTTATAGGACAGACAACAATAAAATCTGGAAATAGATTATAGTGTTCATGAAATGTTTTAAAAATTATAAATATTGTCTAAATAAACACGTTTCTATTCTAATGTTTTTTCTTATTTTATATTGCAATTTAAATATTGATTAAATTGCATAATTTAGTGGAAGGAGTAATCAAATAGAGTTTCAATACAATTTTCTATTAAAAATTGTTAAGAATGACGTAAATAATTAACGGTTATTATTTACGATCAACGATTGATATTTGTTAATGATGGCTACTTTCATGAGTCGATTAAATCATTTTTTTATCATATTTAACCTTATTTAAAAAGTAATTTTTTCAGATGAAAAACGTTTCAATGTAGATGGATCGGATGGTCTTTCATATTATTTTCATAATTTGTGGAAGGAAGAATCGCATTTGTCAAGGAGACAAGTAGGCGGAGGCATGTCGCATGGTATGGGCCGCAATAGGGTACCACGGGAGATCCGATATAAAATTTATTAACACTAGCATGAATGCAATTAAACATATAGAAATATTAGAAGAACAATTAACGAGACATGCCAGCACTATTGCATGTGAAAATTATATTTTTCAACATGATAATATCGTTGTGTACACAGCGAAATGTGTAAAAAAATATTTTGAAAACCATAATATACAAATTTTACCATGGCCTGCGAGGTCTCCAGATTTAAATATAATAGAAAACGTCTGGGGAATTTTAGCACGTGCTGTATATGGAAATGGGAAACAGTTTTTGTCTGTGGAAGAGTTGAAAGCTCGTATTGAAGAACAATGGGCCAAATTAAATCAGGATCAAATAAAAAATTTATATAAATCGATACCACAACGATTAATGGATACTATAAAAAATAAAGATGACACAACACATTCCACCCACTTTTTCTTACCTAAAATATACATTGTCTTATAGTTTTGTCGCATCTTATTTTATCAAAAATTAGAAATTTTAACGAAACTTCTTTCAATCTAATTCAACAACATTGCCGCTATGGAAATGTATGTACTTTAGTTGATTCTTTTGATTAATAACGAAAATTTTTACAAAAAAATTAGTATTAATAAAATATTAGCTAAAATCGTAGGTGTCTTATAGTTTTGTCGCGGAGTGTAATCTAAAAGGAAATGGAACAATCGAGATTTATCACAGTAATTTCTATTTTCATAATTTTACAAGTTACTATATTTAACCAAAGTTGGTACCATTAAGAGATTAAGATATTATTGAAACATCAAAAACGTAGACTACTCTTTCATGAAAGTTACGAAAAGAAAGAAGACAAAGACTATAATAAAAACTATAAAACACCGAATTAACTGGGAAAAGATTTAACGTAGGTATGTTGTAAACTATATTATATTCTTTCGGCATTGACGGTGTCTATTCTAGATTTTTCACGGAAGTTGGCAACATTTAAAATGTTTTAACGTGTTAGAAATTGCAATTAAGTAATCGGCACGACTTGTATATTCTGATTTACTTTGTGCGAAGTGTGATCTGTGTTCTCGTTTGGTACTTAGTTGTTGTCGTGATTTCGCCCTGTGAAGGCCACTCTGTCATTTTGTATATTGACTTTATGTTATCGCTGTTAATCGTTGTTATATCAAATACATTTAAAAACTCTGCCGTCCAAAGCTAACACCTTATCATAACGTTTAGTGCGAATTTTTAAGGAAGATTCTTCACTTTATTATTTATTATTATTTATTGCTGTTATGTAAAAATTTTAAATCTTATTGAGGCGATTGTCAATGTCAAAATAATGATGAAACTAAGATAATACTCAAATTTTAAACCCAACAAATAAACAGAACTCTGAACATTTTTAACATCGTGAATAATGTTTGTAACGATGTTAGTTAGGGGTCGCCGCTTAGTACAAAGTTATCAAAAATGTTCACTTAAAGATGCATCTTTTTCCTGAAATCATTAGCATTTAATAAAGTATGTACTTAATCGAATTTTTTTATTGATTTAAATCAAATCCTCTTGTTTAGCTTTCCCCTTTTTCTGTCCGTATAATATAATCTTAACCGTATATGTACATTATTTTTGGGAAACGATCTAACCTAATTTGCAATTCAGTCCGAAATGAGATTGATTACATTTGTTTTCTGTATGAGTTCAAAAGTTGAGGACAGCGCAGCGGTTTTCTAAAGTGTTATTAACATTAATACTAAATCTACTACATACTATGAATTGAGCAGCTGGCTTCACATTTTTCACGACACAATTATTGGAATTATAATTCGTGGGAAACTATTCAGTAAGTTTTTTTTATTCCAGCATATACAATGGAACAATAAAATATTTGAACACTAAATTTTCGATTCTGGAAAAACTGTCGGTATTTCTTGTGATAATTTTGTAAACACCAATAGTACATTAACGTATTTGGACTCATTTCATAGCTTGAAGCCTCTCCTTTCGATGGACATTGATTATTTTCTTCTACGATATTTTCGCATAATGTAGTGGGTGGAAAAATTGGAAAATTTTTTTCGTCGTTGAATCCTTCAACCGTTGAATCGTATTGAATTCTTCAATATTTCATCGAACAAAACATGGAAACAAATTCGGTCGTCTAAAGCTCCCATAAATTACCTCACATTATTCTAAATTTGGCACTACACCTTTCATGCAAAGCTTCATAAAACAGCCCTGAAAAATCGTACATGAAGTTTTTTACGTCGTTGCAAAGAGGATGCTTCAATCTTCAAATCGATCGATCGATCTTCAATCTTCTTCGATTAATTTATCGACTAAAACATTTTTTTCATATTTTCAAAGATTTTTCAATTGGTAGCATTTTCGGGGAAAACATCTCAAGTTTTCCGACCGTTACATCGTGAAAAACTGTTTTAAGTAAAACCGAATGTCAGTTTGTGAAAGTAGCAATCTCAAGCTTTAAAATGAGACAAAGTTCGTCATTGTACAATTTTTTAAACAAAATGATCACAGTTCAAATATCGACGGTTTTTCACGAATCATTGGTGTTGAAATAGTTTTTGGACCTTCTGTAAATAAATTCAGTTCCGTTCTTTTTAAACGACAACACACTGGTAACATTCAGCACTGTAGATTCGGTATTCATTATTAAACGTAGACGAGCTATTAGCTTCACGTAAAAGTAATTACGGTTTTGAGTCATCAACTTTAAAGCGGCTTTGAATCATCGGCTTTATAGGGATCCGACCGTCCTCATTTCAGGGTTAAAAAGAGTCCCGTTCAAATCAACGAGGAAGTTGCTTTCCGACAGTTTTGCAGAGCAAGTATAGCGCATTATAAAATTCTAGCACACGTTCATATTGGAAAAACAGTTTATTCTAGAATAACAGACGTGAAAATTTTAGGAGAGTAAAAACCGTAATTATTTCTCCACCGAACTGACAGTTGCACGGCTTATCTGAGCCACGTAGTAGTTAACCACAAATTTCGCGTTCGAAATCCGGTTGTTTATAGCTGGAGCAGCGGTAGGCTTGATGACAGGATTGTAAACACAGGTGAACACCGATCACAAAAAGAGAGAGAGAGAGAGAGAGAGAGAGAGAGAGAGAGAGAGAGAGAGAGAGAGAGACAGGGAG
>CM052118.1:13601541-13614186 GCA_028454245.1 Halictus quadricinctus
GAGAGAGAGAGAGAGAGAGAGAGAGAGAGAGAGAGACAGGGAGAGAGGGGAGAGAGAGTAGGTTTTCAAATTTGGTCGGTGTGGACGCGTGCAAGGAGGCTGGCCGCTTGTATTCTGTAGAAGTTTGTTTCGTGATCGTCGGGAGGGCGCGTGCGTGCCCGTCTGGTTTCCGTGCTCCTTGCTCTACTACCCTGGATTTGCACCCTTCGCGACACAATCCCCATGCGCGATTCTGTGTGCGTGTGTTCCGAGAAAAGGGCACGGGTAGGCTCTGTCGGCCGGCGTGTGCAATTCGAAAGAACTCACCACGTTGGATACGTGTCGCCAAGCTTCGAGATTCGTGCACATAATACCCCAGTGCAGGAGCAAGTAGACGACCAGCAGGAACGACGAGAACACGAAGAGAGTGATTGCTTTGTAGTGGTACATGAAACCGGGGAGTCGTCGGACATTCATGATCCTGCGAACACTATTCTCTTCTGGTAAGCGAATATTCTTTTATTTTCCTCTGTTTCACTAATCCGTCGTGATGGGACACCGTGCCCGTTGGCCTCGTTCAACGACGATCAGCTGGTCGTCGTTTTCTCCCACGACGACGCATCGTGACATCTTGCTCTCGGTTCGTTATTCAGATCGACTCGTTTCGGTTTCACTCGCGAGGGATACGGTTCGAACAACTTCCACGACCGACCGGTGTCGTACGGTTGTGCCAATGCGTCATAATCTGCGGCACATGCCAGCGTCGCGACGCCGCGCCTCTCGCGGCGAATCACTCCTCGATCGGCTGTGCGCATGCCCGCGTGCCTTTAGATTCGGCCAGCACGGGCTAATTTGAATTTGGGGCGACTCACGGTGGACCGTTTCTAGAAAGTAGGGGAATTAATTCAACAAATGTTCATCTCATCAAATAGCTTTTAACACGTTAAAAACAAATGTTCATCTCATCAAATAGCTTTTAACACGTTAAAAATAGTAAGAAAATAAACTGAAGATTTAACAAATTTTTGTTGGTACGGTAATAGTATCCGTATGTGCTAAAGATCTTGTTGCCATATCAAGTCAATTGAACAACCAGAAAATTAATGTCAGTTGGACAATTTGTTATTCTTAGACTGCGAATATTTATGCGAATACGTATTTTTCATATTGAATACGTTCCACATATTTTACGTCATAGATAGATGACTCGATTGAAGACTCTTCATAAAAGAAGACTCTTTGAAGACTCTCAAAGAGTCTCTCTTTTTTTTCTGAAGACTCTTCTCTGTGACTCTTCATATTTCCTGAAGATTCCGCTAACTTTTCTTTTATCGTCGCCCTTTTTGCAAGAATTTATGAACCATGTATTATAATTCGCGATACTAACATACCACTATCGTGAAATCAATTCACAGTAAGCTTATTCGACGTAATTTGAATTCAACATCAGTAATATACATAGAGAACATATAAACAGTAACATTTATTATCGACGGGACCCTGTCGCCGTGCCGGAATCCGTCCGCCGTTGTCGCACTCTGATTGGTCTATGTTTTTCGTTAATAACTCCTTAGCAAAGCTTTCTTCAAATGACCCCGGGAATCACCCCTTTCAAGGAAGTGCAACATTTTTTAGACAACCTGTATAGCAGGCACGGTTTACACTATTACAGCGCATTAATGCTTCTAACAACATTTTGAACAAATTAATATCGCTTGGGCGGTGCGCTATCATGGTAGATGCAAATTTTCAATGTTTTTGTATGGATTCATCGTCAACTCGTTTTTAAACACTTTATGTACCGGAAGTCTAGTCAAAGAACTCATAATGGCCGTGTTATATTAAAAAAGACATTGAAAATCTTCCTTTGAATAATAATTGCAAAAGAATTGAGCTATTGGAACCTACTAATATAAAAAATTATCAACTGGAGTGTATGCATATCTAGCATAATTTAAACATAAAATTTCTACCTAATAATAGGTGACTGCAGTTTTGAAACAAGAAAATGTGAAAGTTCCGTTATGCGCATACAATAGAATTTCAGTATGTAATTATAATCCGCCAAGCACGGAATTCAGATAAAAGCGACAAAATTTGAAATTCGATAACAGAAAAGGAATTAGGAAAAAATCATTGTTAACGGAAATATAATTAACTACTAAAAATGTTTAATAATCGTAAATTCGACATTGGCTGATGTTAAAATAAGCACTAACTGTCACAAATCAAATGCCTGAGCAGAAAAGACCGCAATATTACGTCAGGCCTAATATTATCCCGGTAGAAGAATCTTTAACATACCAACGCTATACTAAAATGGGCGCTTAGTATGATGTTTTGGTAATCTATAATTGTTGTGCCAAAGCAAAACTAATTTGATTCTGTCCCATATGGTAAAGTTCTCCAGTAATGACGAATACAATTCTTCATTAAGTTTTTTCACCTTTTGTAAGCAATTTCCTTCCAAACTTTTTTTATGCGAATGTTTCATAATCAGATCAATGATCACTATTTATATACAAAAATTTAAATTATTTACTCGACTGTCTACATAATTGTTTACATATTCATAAAATTCAATTTTTATTACATTCTAGCGTTGCTTTTTGAAAAAAATGATTTAATATTTAATCATTATAGAAAATATCGTTATTTAATGGTATTGAATGTAATCAGCAAAAAATTTATTTCAAATATGAAAAGTAAACGCAAATTAAATATATTAGCACTAAAATTCGAAAAAATTGACGAATGTAGTATTAATCACGTGTGAGCAATTATTTTCTTCTTTCACTTGTGCTTGTGCTTTTATACGCCGTAAAAAATGGATATTCTACATATTATTGATTCATAATACTTTCCTAGTTTCAGGTCATTGATCAAATTGAATTACGTCCCATTAGATTGCTATATAGGATTAGTTTCGCAAGACTGAAACTTAAAATACTCGTACCTACCTGCATTGTTTGTGATGACATGAGCAAATTATAGTTACAACCTAAATTTTATTTTGTTCTCTTTTCATTTTTCTTTCCATCGCATTGAACAAAAAGCTACTCGATAATTAATGCATACAGCATTTCGGTAACGTCTCAATCGATTATGGCTTTGGACTTTGACGAGTATAATTCAACTTTCTTATTCAGTAATAAAATAATATGTATAATGTATTCCTTTCTTACAATTATAATCAACGTAATCTCATAGATGCAGTGGGTCATCAAATTAACGAAATTTGCAAACAATGCCTCATAAATAGTAATAAGAATTTAGTAGAGATGGTGTTAGGAATTTTTAGCGTGAATAAGGCAAGCAATTTAAACTGTATAAAGTACACTAAGTGTGTCTTAAACTAGTGGAATATTAACATTTGTTTTTTACAAACACGTGATCAATATGGCGCAGGTAACGTTTGTTTTATTACACAGATGTTCATTTGTGTAAGCGACTATAATAATTTGATCACCCGCTATAGACTACTTCTTCCACCGTAAAGCATAACAAAGAAGTCCGATAATGCTACAACACTTTGGAACGTTCCTGTTAATATAATTATAATGGGAAGTAACTTTCATTGTTCATTAGTAATGAATCATTACACAAGTAAACATCATCGGAATTATATTATATTTAGCATCATTTTCATTAGAAAAATGCCACGAATATGTTGGCGGAAGTCCCATATAAAAATAATAAAAAATAAAGAAGTTTTGTTATTGGATTAGTCGTGGTCTTCTAGTCTCACACCGATATACCCGACCGTGTTATGTTACACTCCTCGGCGGCGGCGGATCTCAAGCTTCGGCCCCTCACGGAGTATACTCCGCGATGGTGTGGGTAGTTCCAATGACTTTGAAACGCAAGGCTTGCGATGACTTATAACGGGAATTCACTATACATAGTTCTGGGACTCTTTCGCCTCGTTTTCGTGAGAAACGGGTTAAAAGATCCGTCGGGTCAACGAACTTTAGTATATGCAAGAAGTAAATTCGGTAGGTCATGATCAAACGCATCAGCCGATTCCTATCTAAACCACGGGTATTCGCTGATTTTTTAAACTCAATTTACTCGAAACCGAAGCGTCAAATAAAAAAATTTCATTCTTTCTTTTCGACTCGCTTTTGCTTGTAGAATTACTTTCCAATGAATTGTCAAGGTGTCAGTAATTGACATGTTTAACCAATTTTATGAGACAGTAAATGCTTCGCGTGGGGTAAAAAAGTTTCCAAACCTTAACTCAGCATCATAAGCGAAACTCATATGTTCAAAAGAGTGTATACCTTAGGATAAACAGTGGAAAATGTAATTGTTTTGGACGAACAAACATTTAATCTTGCTGGGTCAGATAGTCTAAATTTTATTGGTACGATTTAAGCAAAATCGAGACGTTGCCATAAGTAGAAATTTTGGTAGATGAATTGCAGAACTGCAAGAACTGCAGTGTCTCGGATATTGACGAAAATGGACTTTGAGAAGTGAATAGAACTTTTAAAGCATTTTAGGAATTGAATGGTTCCGATTAAAAAATATGCAAGTAATGCAGTGACTTACACACTCCCCTGACCTGAATCTAATTGAGAACCTTCGGGAAATAATATACCTTAACCCTTAACACTTGTCCTTAAAGATGGTATAAGACAAGCGTGGGCTAGCATCTTGACCCGCAAACGTCAATCGAGAGTGTAAAGAAAGAATTTTTTAAGTAACCCACAAAAAATTGTACCCGTACGTGTTAGTAATTTTTAGTTCATCGACAAAGTATTGTCTTTCATTGAGTAAATAAACAAGTGTATTTAGTATATTTAGTGTAATTACGAAAATTTTGCCCTATGATCTTATTAAGGAAAGGGTATCGCCGGACAAGGAGGTTAAAAGTGTCTTTGGGTTGAATTATATGGCCGACGGGTCATTCGATAGGGCATCAAGAAAAACCTTACTGTGTAAAATTTCAACCCTGTATCTCGATCGGGAGGGTAGTTACGGGGTAAAATCGTACAATCAGTTGTTGACCTATTTTTGCTAGTTAATGACGTGTAGAAATTCTGAAAAAATCCAAGGCATGTCAAGCACCCAAATGCATACTTTGCAATTCGTTTCAAATTTCTAAATTGAAAATCCTGCTTGTAAAAGATCAAAAACCTCAAAAAAATCGAAAAAATGCAGATTTCATATGGAAGTTCTAGAGATACAAAATCTATATTTTTACAGTACCGATATATAATGTTATAATTATGTTATAATTACGTTTCGTGCATGATAGTTAAAAAAAATAAAAACCGATTTTTTCGATGTTTTTTCCGCGAAAAACTAAGCTATCCTTAAAAATGTGACGTTATATTTATTCTGCAAGTCTATTGGGCACTAATAACCCTTGAACATTTCACAGAAATAATTAAGAAATTAAATCAACTTGATTCAACACAGTTTTACTGCGTCACAGCATTACATCTGGAAGTATTAACCATGTTCCTAACGACGAAGATGGTTCAGAGCGTTAGGCGTTCTACTAACTAGGATGTGCTTATACTAGGTTCGCGCCCCGCATACATCTAGTTTTTTTTTTATTTGACTAATCCTTTTTTTTTAAATTTCTTACTATATAATAATCAACGGTATTTTTGTAGAATTCTTTTCTTAATTGTGTCCTCTATGTTTAATGTGTATATTGATGTTGTATGTTGCAAAAATCTTTGCTAAAATAGAACTCAATTTAAGGTCTTCACCAAAATCCCTAAAGCGATTTAATGGACGTATATATTTTTTATTTTTGTAAAGACTGATTACGATTAATTAATTGTAAGCGTCGTATACTATTGAGTTTTGAAATTAATTTATCAATTTTAGATTCTAAATTTAAATTTCACGATTTAGGAAAAATAAAACAAATTCTAACTATATATTGTTCCTTTCTTAAAACAATTGTAGCATTCGTAATCCAACTTTGTTTGAAATATGAAAATAAAGTAATGAAAAGCATCATTTTTTAAATTATCAGTATCTTCTTATTATTTATGTGAAACTGCATTCTTTAAATTCCTCTGTTCAAGTTAAATTCATATTTCAGATTAATTTCATAACTATTCTGTTATTATTGATGGCCAATAGAAAGTTACATGCAACTTAAAACAATAAAATTATATTAAATCAAGTATTTATTAGTTTAGATGATTTGTAACTTGCTTCTATTAAACAGTTTGTTGAAATAAGCAACTAACAAATAGCTTTTAATTACAGCTCGGCTTCGTGTATGAAATAACAAAATAATATTATTTAAAAATTGTTAAATTAGAAATGTTAATATTACAACTACATTTTACTTTGCAAATTAAATTGTACCTTAATAACTACATTTTACTTTAAAAATTAAATTATACGATAGAATATATTTTTACCAAAATTTTTACATTTAGCAATTACTTGATTGCAAATTTCGAATCGATGCATAACGTTCACTATGTTAACGTGTAATTAAATCAGCTGCTATACAACTTTGTTTTGCTGGCGCGCCATTCACAGTTTAGGTTTCTGAGTGCGTAGAATATGTTAAATGATGCAATTTACAGTTCGAACAACAAATACAGTCGGACCATAAATGCTACTGTGCACTGCCCCCATTATGCTTCCCGACTTTGATCATGACATTTCCAATGTACATCATTCTTTTACCCTTTGGAAGACGATGCGAGGTAACGCTTCAAGAGTTCGAGATCGTATTTTATGTGAATTAGAATGGAAACAGTGGTTTTTCTGGGACCAGTTGTTTTTGATCTGACTATAACTAACTACCTACTGATTAAGAATCTGGCTGGCGCTGCCTCCAGTGCCGTATCACAAGAAACACGTAACTGCTTAAAGTATGCGATCGATGTTGAAAGTTGGCCTTTCTCGCCGATTTTTTAAACTCCACAAAACGGTTATCAACTTATTTAACCCTCCTATGCTCCTCCTACACAAAATATTTTCCTAGAGTTTTCATCCATGTTTGTTTTATACCGCAATTTGACAGTTTTATTCGTAATCTCGTATTTTAAATAAATATATTAAATTACAATACAATCATAGAGAAATAAGAAATTATAGAGTATTTAAAATTTAAAGTGCACGAATTTTTATTCGAAGAGCGAGTTATGAGGGTTAATTAGATTTATAAAGTCATTTTTCTTTAATACATATCGATCTTCTTATTCATATAGTTCAGCGAATACTAATTCAGTGTTAACGCTTCATATTGAGTGGTTGGATGACGTTTTCGAAATGCAGCAGTCTGTTTCTAACAGTGCATGCTAGGTCAACGAATCCCGAAATTGAAGTTGGCAAAATAAGTGGTAATGGTATTTACTTCCTCGTAAGTAAACGATTAGAAACAACTTGTTGAAGCTCATCTATATATCAATCATTTTTATGTATTTTTAATTTGTTTTTAATGTATGTTTTATAACTATTGAAAAAGTAATAAGAATGTAAGGATAGATCAAAATGTGCAAGATCACGAAGGTCAATGATTTTGAGTCGCAATCAAAGTACTGAGAATGACTCGGATAGCGAAGCAGCAGCAGCATGCTCGGATAGCATTTTGTTGAGTTTATTCATTTTATTCACTAGTATTATAATTTGTTTAAGTTTATTATTGTTAATTTTACATATGGTTCATTTATTATTAATTTTGTTCTAAACTTGTTAGTTTTTAAAAATAAAGTTAATTTTTAATAATAAATTTTTTTTTCTAAAAATTTTTTTTTTGTTAAAATTATAAACTATATTGGTAAATATAATTGTCTGTAAAAAATTTCCTCTATATATGCATTAATAACCGAACTACGAGAAGTGCCGAAAACAGGCGATTTGTCCGCACTGTGCGCCGCGGTGACTGAAGGACGCGGAGTATGAAGTTTTGAGGATTATTGCCTTGAAAAAATCTTATGTCCTTTGTGTATTCGCAATGTTTTTCGTTAACATTTTTTCTACAAAAATAAGCAAGATTTTTACGGTGCTCAAAGATTGGATAATTAAATAAGTAATAATGATCTAGAATTATGGTATTAAATAATTAGAAGTTCTTGCGAAAGTGAAACGTTAATCTAACTTAGACAATTCAACTAACACCATACTTACAGGTAGTCTATTAGTAGGGTCTAGAAAATCTTATTTTAAATAATAATTGCAAAACAAATTATTAGATTCTGTTATTAGGGGTTTTATTACTAGATGTGACTCGTTGGTCATTATCAAATTTTTTAATACTTGATTGTCTATATTTTGCCAAGGGTGACATGCACATATGATTTGTTATCTCAACACTGATGTCTGTCCACCAGCTCTAGCAACAAAAGTTGTCCGAGCAACGGTCGGTCGTGCCGGTCAGCGTCAGTGTCGCCAGACCGGGGAAATTGAGGGAAGTACAGTTACCCTCTCTCTCTCTGTGATTACTAGTCATGTGACATTGTGACACATTGCACGACAGAGATGAAATACATCACGTGACCGGACCTTGGTCGAAGCGTGGGGAAGCCCAACGCCGGAAAATGGGGGAATAGCGTCGTAGAAGGTGAAGGGTAGAGTGGGAGACAAGTCTTAATCTGGCGACACTCGTCAGCGTTCGTAGCGCGCAGCACCACCAGAATACTCCTCAGCATCGGCCCTGTCTCAACTTCGCGATATCCCGAGCGCAGATACGTCATCGGCGCCAGTATGTACACCCAGGGAGCCGCATTTAGACCGGGTTCACAAGCCAGTCTTTTTACGTTTCCCCTCTCTGATCCGGCATGTCAGACATAGGAGGGTGTTCGTAGACAACGGCGCTGCTCGTGGGCAATTTACAAATCGCGCGTATGGTCGCGGTCGCGGTCGTGGCGTATAGCGTTAGAGGGACGCACCTGCATGCCGCTCCTTGGCTCAGCTCGGCACGGCTCCACGCGCAGCTGCGACCTTCGACGCCCTTGTGCCGGCGGTCGTGCGACGCGACGCCCGTCCTCGTCATTTTTACGCCGGACGCACGTACGGCCACGCGGAGCACGTTTTTGCCTCCTCGAGTTTGGAGCTCTAGCTCGGTTCGACCCCCCACCCCCCTGATATATCGTCCGCGGAAACAGTGTCTTCGACTGCCTGATTGCCCGACTGCGGGCTGTAACAGTGTCCTCCACTTCCGGTCGCCCTGGACGGGCCCGCAACACCACTGCCAGGTGGAAAGTCGGTGAGTGAAAGCCGGAAAGCGCCCTTCAAGCTAGGGCTGCCCGCGTGCGCGCGCGCTACCGGGTAAACAGCATCCAGGGGCCGCACGGTCGTCGCGCAGCGTCGTCACGCTTTGAATTTTCGAATGGCAACAGTGTCGCGCACTGTGTACCCTCGCCTGCGCTCATGCGAGTCGGCCAGAGGGGGTCGCTCGAGATAGCTTGTCCTTTCTCGTACACGAACTTGATTGTTTTCTGGTGCGCGTGGATATGTGGCGACTGGTGGGGGCGATTGTTATTATTTCAGTCCCATGTGTTCACACTACCATCGTGAAATTTTGTCGGACTCTGGTGAATTTTTATTGATTACTTTTGTTGAGTTTCGATGAGTGAACTTTGTCTGTGGTACAGTTTGGATTTTTATGGTTTTTATAGCGCACTGATGGCTGAGCCAAAAGTATACGGCTCGCGTGGTGTTGTTTAAATGTGGTTTACAGTTCGGAGTTTTTGTTTCTTTTTTTTTTTCATTATTTAGTGCAATTGAGAGATAGTGAAATCGTGACTGTAAAACTAAGAGCTTCCGTCGCGGATAGCTTGGTGTCTTGTCTGCATTTTGACGCGTGACTAGTTGCTTTTGTTTTCGATAAGTATTTATGAAAACGAAGCCACTTTTCGTTTGGATAATGTTGGAATGTGTTGGCGAGGCCATCACTCTAAGTAGTGTTGTGGTGATTTTAATTGCGGGTCACCGTATATTAACAAATTATTATCCAAAAAAGCTTTTCAAATGTTTAGCTTGCTACTTCGTTTTTTAAAGCGTGGGTGGACCCCTTTCGTCTGCATCCCAACTTCTAGAAAACCCTAACCCTAAACGTAATTTTAGTTTAATGAATGCGTTTGGTTTAGGTTAGATTTTTAGTATTTACGAAAGCCACAGTTGATAACACATTAAAATATTATTCAAATTGGGGGTTGCTCTGTGTTTGTACATATTCACTGAGAACTTTTGTGACTTAAGTATAATTAAGATAAATCCGCAGATATGTAATTCATGCGTTTTTGTTCAAATTTATTTTTCCTTCGAAGTTACACAATGCGATTGCTTTTTTGTTTTATTATTTAAATCGAATACAACTTGGGGGCAGTGAAGCGATAATATTTAAAAAATTAGTTTTTGATGAACATAATTTAGTGTTTTTTATGTATTTTGACGCGTGCTTTTGTAATTGTTATTATAGGAAACGTTTCAACGACGCTTGAAATTTAGCTATAGCATTTACTTTGTGTTTGGTGTAATAATTCGTTCGTAATTAGCTGTGATTGATTACGAAATCGTTTGTTGAGCACTTAATGTGGCGTCATGACCTTATTCTTAGAAGTGTTTTGGTTTCAAAGGTCCAGGTTGCCTCAGTTGTTTAAAAAAATTTAAGAAGGAACCAACAAATATTGTTGTTTTATGAACAACTTTATCCCCTTCCCGTACTTTAAGGAGTCTGACTCGTGATGAAGATTTTGGCAGAAACGTAAACATCACGAGTAGGACTCGTGGTCTGAAAATCTGCCAAACGTAAACATCACGAATCTGTCTCGCAGGTATTTATATTTCGGCTAGTATTGCAACTGTTTTCGAGCATCATTCTGGTCTGATTACCGCACGTTGACCCTTACCGCTTGGGCCCGGATTTAGTCGAGCTAAATGGCACGGGAAGGGGTTAAAGTGTTAGATACCAAATGTGCATTTGTACACAAAAGTGAGCGTACGTACGTTTCTTAAATTTCAAAACATGAAAAAACAACTAAAAGATTGCATTAGTTTAGATTGTTGGTTAATTATCGAAGTAAAATTAAACAAATTAAAAAAAATGGCAAAGGTTTCTACATTTGCTAATCTGAAAACATAACTAAATTCAAAACATGAAACATAAAAATTATTATACACCCAACAGGGACGTATCATAATTCACAAAATGTATTATATTATGATTATTATCATTACTCTGATCATGAATTTGATATATTCAAAAAATGTATAGATTTTAGTGAATATGAAAACATCATCATTTATTTTGAGTTTGCTTAACACGTTGAATGCCACGTCACCCATATGTGGGTGACGGAGTTATTTGTGCAAGTTTTAAAATGAATTTTTACGTTGATATACAGTCGGTGTGGAAAGTATTCGTACAGTGACAAATTGAAAGTAAAACTGTGTATATTCATGCCAATAATAAATTTTATGAGGAAAAAATGATTAATAAATATTCTTACATGTTTGTAGAATAAGTTTTGCGTAAACAAAATTTTATTTCCCTTCAGCATTACAAAAGAATCAACAAAAACAGATAAATGTGCAGAAACAGACGCGTAGAAAGTATTCATACAGTCAAATAACAAACGAAAAAACTATGAAAATATACTAAATATTTAAGGGTTTAATATTTTGTGGGATTGCCTTTTGATTTTGCAATAGCTTCGAGCCTTCTTGGCATGGAATGTATTAAGTTGGATGTTGTAGCAGGCTCTATTTTATTCCACTCTTCTAGTAAAGCAGCTTTTAAACTTTCTTTAGATGTTATATTGTGATTACGAATCTTTTTCTCCGAGTAATCCCATAGATGTTCGATAGGATTAATGTCTGGTGATTGTGGTGGCGTCTTCAAGTATTTTGGTGTGTTATATAAAATCCATTGCCTAGTATTATATGCAGAATGCTTTGGATCATTGTGTCATGGGTGAATATAAAATCGTTGGTAAGTCCCATTTTATTTGCACTAGAATGGAGGTGATTTTTAAGGATGTCAATATAGACTCTGTGATCGATGATACCATCGATGAAATGTGAAGATCCCACTCCAGCTGCACTCATGCAACCCCATACTAATACAGAGCCCCCGCCGTGTTTTATCGTGGGTCGCAAATTTCTTTTATTGAATTCAGTACCTCTTTGTCTCCATACTGTGAAGTGATTTTTGGTCCCAAATATTTCGAATTTGCTTTCGTCTGTGAAAATTACCTTCTTTGAATGCTGCATTGGAGCGTTAACATGCTGTTTAGCAAATTCTAGTCGCTTCTTACGATTAACTTCATTTAAAAAATATTTCTTCCGTGCAACCCTACCGTGATATTCACTACTTCGTAAGTAATCACGCATAGTACTAGTCGAGACATGTATACCATTGTTGTTTTTAAGCTCTGTTGTAATTTGTGCGGCACTTATACGTGGATTTTGTTTAACTTTACGAATAATTAGTCGTCGATCATACTCGTTTATCTTTCGCGGACGTCCAGATCTTCTTTTATTTTGAACTGTTTTTCGAGATCCAAATCTGTAATACTTTGAACAGTAGACCTTGGTCTATTCACTATGCTAGCAATTTCGCTAAGCGATTTGCATTGATTGTGCAACCGAACAATAATGTTTCGCACTTCTTCCGTTGTTTCGGAACTTTTACGACCCATGTTGAGACCAATTCAAATTTTTTACTTTAATTCTACG
>CM052118.1:13617109-13659371 GCA_028454245.1 Halictus quadricinctus
CTGTAAATACGAAAGATATTTAGGTGTTCCCATTTATGTGGGACACCGTGTATATAAATGTATATATCGTACATGTAATGCCGTATTTTTTCTTCACTACGCTAATTGGGGCGGCGCGACGTTAGCGTGACAAGTTTTCACCCGGACGACCAGGGTTCAAGTCCTGCCTACTATCACATTTTTTTTTAAATTTTATTGTTTTATCATTATTTATTTATATTTTCAATTGATTAAATTTCACTCATAAAATTGCATTTTGTATTATAAATAACATGTTTTTATTTACTAACAACAGGATTATTTACTATTATTATATATTACTATTTATATAATAATTATATATTAAATTTTATAAATTTCCTTTGATTTTCCGGATTTCGAACAAGTTACTATTACGTTTGTGTGATGTTACATAAGTTCCCTACCTTTTCTTGGACAAGTGCGGTCTTTTCTCCCTTATATGATATTGTCCTTTCGAACGATACTGACATTTTTTCTCCCTTATATGATATTGTCCTTTCGTTGATTGATACTGACATCCTGGCTGATCCGTAATTAGAATTGCGAGGTGATATATTTTACTACTTTCCGATAATTTTCGGCGGCCTGCTATATTTTATCAAAATGAAATCGGTACTTATCATTATATTGAAGTTTACTAAAAATTGATAATATAAATATACAATGATAAAATATTAAAAATATTATATTATAATAATAAAAAATATAAATAAATTTATAATATAAATATATTATATAAAAACATAATAAAATTTAAAAAAAAATGCGTTGTTTGACAGTATTTGAACACTGTTCGTTCGTCTAAAAACTTGGCACACTGCAGTCGCGCCAAACCGAATCTTGTTGTAGCGTAGAAAAAATACGGCATGTTCCATGTAGCGAAACGTGCAAGGGTCAGAAACTTTTTCAAATTGCCGCTTCAATATTGCAACGAGCAGTTTATAATTGGGCAATTATCTTTCCCAAAGAGTAATTTACAATATTCGGCAGCATACATATCGTACATATGTAAACCTGTACTATCGATCTGCATTATCGACCGTATTCTATCTCAACGTACAGTGTTTGCCGGGGAGAGACCGTGGCGCTAGTAAGCGGAACCGCAAAATTGTGCCTTTTTTTCTAGACATTTTACGTCTTAAATAAGTAAGTAATCAATTAAAAATGCATACCACCGTGTTTGAACATGTCTTTGCTACGTCTGTATAAAGCCTTTTTTTCGATACGAACACTAAATCTCTTGAAATTAAGAGAATCTCTCAGCGGCAGCCATCGTGTGACGTCACACTTGCTTCAGAATTCGAATTTTCTACCGAATATTACAAATTACTCCACGATGAGGTAGAAATTCGCAATTTGGGCTCTATACAGACGTAGATTGGACTTTTAGGAAACCCAATTGACCACTTCTAAACTGCTCATTGCGATATTGAAGCGGCAGTTTGTCTAGATTTTGACCCTTGCATACGTATATGGATTTCAAAACATGCCGGCCCCCTTAAGGTTTGTCGCGGGCGGACCTGATGCGAAATCAGGGACCCGCTAGGATAGTTAGTAGCCCTCGCAATTAATATAATTTAATTGATACCATCCGAGCGGTAAGATTGTATCGTGTGGGAACGTTCAGAGAGCAATTACTGAATGCCTAATAGAATCTATACAGAACTAACGGAATCTATAAGGTTAAGATTTGATTCGAAAGGGACT
This sequence comes from Halictus quadricinctus, assembly GCA_028454245.1. Taxonomy (NCBI): domain Eukaryota; kingdom Metazoa; phylum Arthropoda; class Insecta; order Hymenoptera; family Halictidae; genus Halictus; species Halictus quadricinctus. The sequence goes on from CM052118.1 coordinate 13,618,838, forward strand.
TTAACCCGATCTCACTAGAATTGACTCTTACGCGTGTAACGCGACGTGACTCTATATGTGACTGCACGATTATTACTAACCGACTACTTTTCTAATGAGGCCTCAATTAGATTTTCGTCAAAAGGGTGTAATGGAAAGTTATCCGGGCTATTTCCTATCAGAATCTTAATTAACGGATGCCAGAAGGGAGTGTTCTAAATATTTTCATATAAAGAAGTCATACTGTATCTTCCATTCATAAAAGGGGGCCTGTTGAGACGCTTTTCGTTCTCAGAAAAGAGATTAGAACTTCTAATAGAAATGAACATGGAGAAAAACTTCTCCATACGTAACACTAGATTCAAAATCAGGGTTGTGATGTTTTGTCCGCCGGCCTGAACTGTGAGGTATAAATGGACCTTTAAAGGTCAACTACCTCCTCGTTCGTTCCCTTTTACGCTTTCTGCCCATAGGTTTATCAATAGCACAAAGTACAAAATCATTAGTACTACCCTACTTTTGTTGAACATATTTTTCAGATATGAGAGAACTAGGTATTTGCATTCTACATTCCTCTCTCGTAGGCTTTAAATGATTTCTTGTAATTTCGTACAACGTCATTCAAACATGTTATTTTTATTTTCAAATTGGTTAACATTTTCATCCATTTGATTTTATTGTTGCGACTTGTGCCTTTGGTATTTTTCCAAAAATTTGACGCCCCTGGATTTACAATGGCTTTTATAATGGTAAGAGAGTTTAACCAACAGTTTATGGATCTCACGACTTCCATTGCGAAAAACTAGTGCGTATACTAACAGTCACGATGTATCGATAACTGCAAAATGAATGTTCAATTGCTGTTATAAGACTGACAAAGGGAGCGCAAATCCTTCGGGTCACCGATTTAGTTCTAATTGGGCACATTTGTAAATTTTGTCTCTCGGTTTCTGGAGATATATGATTGTATGGTTTCTTTAAATATTTATAATGAAAGATTCGCTATTACTTTAAATTCAATTTTATTTATAATCGTTACGAAGTAGCTGGATGGCATGGCGGCGACGTACCAGACTTCATATGAGGTAAACTGAATAATTCTAATAAATTCTATTTAAAAAGAAAAATTTCATTCGCGGTAGACTTTTAATTATTTAAATAATAATAATAAATTATTGTTAAACACAAATAGTACAGATTTTGTTATTTATGTAATTTATGATTTTGTTATTTGTTATTTTTGTTATTTGTTACAAAACAATTTATTTGAAGATGATTTATTTTGTAATAAATATATACTTATATAAATAACAAAATCTGTACTATTTATGTTTGACAATAATTTATATTTTTATATTTTTTCTATAGCAAATAAAACTTTTGTAAGTCTTTTAGTAAGTACAGACATTTTAGTTTTGAAAAACTGAAAAAAATTATCCATCTATTTGGAATCGAACCCGTGTCTACCGCGTATGAAATCTTTTTTTTTTGTAAGATAGAATTTATTATAATTATTTGTACATCCTTATACATGTAGTAACACTCTACGTATAAACATGCTTAACAAGTATTTTGTGTCTTTCTGCGCAGTTCCTACCTATATATACGGTTTACCAGCTTCTTTCTTTCTATTACGAGTAGATTCGTCTACATATTGTTGTAATTATATATTGCATGCTGTTGGTTTTGCACATTAAATCTTTGATATCTTATCTTAGGTATAGGAAACGCTTATTATGTAAAAACCTTCCTACAGCACGCGTATGAAATCTGGTACGTTGCCGCCATGTCATCTAGCTACTTCGTAACGGTCATAAATAAAACTCAATTTAAAGTAATAGCGAATCTTTAATTATAAATATATAAAAAATTATTAAGTATTGGCCCATATAATCATATATCTCCAGAAACCGGAGGACAAAATCTACAAATGTGCAAAATTAGAACTAAATCGGTGACCCGAAGGACTTGCGCTCTCCTTGTGAGTTTGGAAGAAAACTGAGTATATAAGCGATTTGTTAAATTCAACGATACGAGGAAAAAAACGAACATTTTATGGTTTCGAAAGATAGCTTAGAGATAATTTAGAGTTTCATTTATCACGGTATTGGATTTACTACAACGATACATTTTTGCCTGAATATAAAAATTCTTGAAAATTTTATTAGGCGAGTTCAGTTTTCATCACATCATCTTGTCGAGGACTGTAGGTTGCGGGGGGTCCATCCAATTCGTTGCTGCGACGATTCGCGATTTAAAGGTCGACGAAAGCCCAGCGCGATCAATTGATACAACGTGACGCTGAATCGAGGTCGTCGTTCGCACTTCTCCGACTAGTTGCCCCGCGTGAACACGAACCTGAACTCACGCAGAAAAGGATCAGAGGTCAAAACAGAGCCCACCTCGACGACTCTGGCCGCAAGGATCAAAGACTATGGCGGCTGGCTCCTTTTTACGGTGTCAACAACCTGAAGACGCCAAGAGAAGAATTCCCAGCCGGCGACCCTATATACCTGGTCGTAGGTCGTGGACGGCCCGCCGAGATACGGGTAAATTTTATTCTCGATTACGACGTCCCGCGATATCACATTACTGCTATCTTGCCGAAGACCAGTCGGAAATATTTGCCAGGACATCGGATACCTGCTGCTACGACCCCGTAGCAGACTGATGAAAATAAGTTGAAAACTATGCACTCACTCGCAAAACCCCAGGCGCTGTCGTCCCAACCTCCTAAATTGCTAACAGTACGTTACAGACGTGTAAGATATCGAGGGACAAATATTTCAGGCATAATCTAGTTGCCGGAGAGAAAGAGATAATGCGGAGATTTAGTCGGTTAGGGGAGATGCTATTTATTTTTTTAATAGCGATTGTAGAATCTACCAGTAAATTCTGTTCAATTTAAGAAATCTTGTTTAATTCTCCAAGCAACGTCTCAATCTACTTTGAACCATCTTTTTAAAGAATGCATATATTTATTCAATTTGTGATAGTTGATTTCTGTCTTTAACTATTTATATCTAATAAGACAATTGATGTAGTTTAGAGAAATATATTTGAAAATATATCGAGAAAAATTGATAAACATGTGTTTGAATAAGTTAAGATATTGTTGAATACGAAGTGTCACTGCCATTCAAGGGTTAACAAAAATTCCTTTTATCACGTCATTTTGTCTTTAATGTAGTTTTTACAAAATTTTTGATCTCTTGAAATTATACTGTGGCTTTCCTAAGGAATTTCAACTTTCGAGACTCATATTTAAAAAATTAGAATAAGAGAATTTCGTCGTTGTCTCGAAGTATTCCTTGAGAATCGTTCACTAAAACAACAACCGCATTAACTGATTTCCAAACGAGGTACAATCACATTTACTCTATACAGTGTTTACTCTACGTACAGGGTGTCCCACATAAATGGGAACACCTAAGTATCTTTCGTATTTACAGTCCTATCAAAAAACTCACAGGACATAGTGACACTATTGCAGGGGGGCAATGTAATGGTGAAGAAAAAAATTTTTTATGTCGTGTTTTTTAATGAAACTTCAAGGTCACCGATGTTTTTTTAAATGGAATAGTATATTTTTTTACGATAGCATGATAGACAATAAAAAACTGAATTTAGTGGATACTACTTTTTTGATCTTGAAATGACCTTGAGCAGGATAATCATGTTGAAGCGGATGAAATGTGGAAGTTTAAAACTTACGTGTTTCAGCAAAGATTCCGCATTGTTTACGTCGTGTTGACCTTTACATATCATAATAAATGTTCGAAATGTTGACCATCCTCATTTATGCAGTGTTGCAATCTTTTAATAAATGATCTGTAGGCATTGTCGATTTCCTGAGACGTAATTGAAGCACATGTTGCAGTGATCCTTTGCCGCATATCCTCTGGCGTTGTGGGTTTATCTTTGTACACAATACATTTTAGCTTGCCCCACAGATAAAAGTCCAATGGTGTCAGATCCGGAGAAAGGGGCTGGCCATGGAATTGGTTCTCGTTGCCCAATCCAGCGTTCAGTATATTTCGCATTTAGCAGCGTTCTAGCAACTTCAGAATAATGCGCTGGACAACTACGACGGAAAATGCGTGTAACGAAGGACAAATACGATTCACAAATTTTTCACGATACAAACGTATTGCTTGCCTCAAAGATTGGTGGCTTTCGCCATAAGTGAAAACCATATCAACTCGTTTCTGTACAGTACAACGCATTGTTATCACTTTCACTTTTCGAACTCGAATAATGCAGAAGGAACAACATACTTATTCTAACCAATTAACCTTCTGTTAACGATTTCAATGATCATACTCTGACATAAACATATGCTGTTTACTATGAAAACTATTTCGAACATTTATTATGATATGTAAAGGTCAACCCGACGTAAACAACGCGGAATCTTTGCTGAAACACGTAAGTTTTAAACTTCCACATTTCATCCGCTTCAACATGATTATCCTGCTCAAGGTCATTTCAAGATCAAAAAAGTAGTATCCACTAAATTCAGTTTTTTATTGTCTATCATGCTATCGTAAAAAAATATACTATTCCATTTAAAAAAACATCGGTGACCTTGAAGTTTCATTAAAAAACACGACATAAAAAATATTTTTCTTACCATAGTGTCACTATGTCCTGTGAGTTTTTTGATAGGACTGTAAATACGAAAGATATTTAGGTGTTCCCATTTATGTGGGACACCCTGTATATAATTTATAATATCGTAATATGAGACATATATAAATATACATATACAGGGTGAGTCACCAAACGTTAGCACCTCAAATATCTTTGTTGTTTCTAAAGATACGTAAAATACGTAAAAGATACGTAAGGACAAAGTTGAATGGTACAATGGGGCTGACACGATGCAAAAAAATTTTGTTTTTATGTCATTTTTTTTTTAGATATCAAGGTCACCTTGACTTTTTTAAATGGAACCTTTTTTAAACACCTACAATGATAGTCCCTTTCATTAGGAATTCAGTGACTATAATTAGTCCAAGGGCATTCAAGGTCAAGGACAGAAAAAACGTATAAAACTAAAATATGGAAGCAGAATACCTGTATTTTATAAATGTTCGAAATGATGGCCGTCTGCGTCGATACATTGTTGTAAACGAGCTCTGAAGGAATGTTGAACTCTGATAAGTGTATCCGACGTGATATTTGTATATGCTGCGATGATACGCTGACGCATATCTTCAACTGTTGTTGGAGCATCCGTGTACACGGTCTCTTTTAACAGACCCCATAAGAAGAAATCAAGTAGATTTAAATCAGGCGAACGTGCTGGCCATGAAACTGTTCCTCCTCGTCCAATCCATCGGTATGGATATCGAGAATCCAACGTTTCTCTTGCTACTCGTGCATAATGAGCAGGAAAACCGTCATGTTGGTACCACATATCGTAGCGATTTTGTAAAGGGACATCTTCAAACAAAATTGGCAGATCTTCTTGCAAAAATTGAGCGCATTTCTGTCCCGTCATCATTCCGTGAACGAAATATGGTCCAATTACTTTGTCGTTCAAAATACCACACCACACGTTTACGCTCCATTGTCTTTGATGATCAATTTCTCGCAGCCAGTGCGGATTATCCACAGACCAATAATGGGCGTTCCGTAGATTAATTGAGCCATGATTAGTAAATGTTGCTTCGTCCGTAAACAAGACATTAGAAAAAAATGAATGATTTTGAAGCAATCCCCATTGACAAAAGTTAATTCTATTTTGAAAATCATTCCCGTGCAATTCTTGATGGAGCGATATGTGGAACGGATGAAATTTATGTCGGGCCAGAATTCGTATTACGCTACTTTGACTTATGCCTGCTTCCCGGGCAATTTTTCTCGTACTCACGTGAGGATTGACAGCTATAGCTGCTAAAATATTAATTTCATTGTCTTCATTAATCGTGGGATTCTTCCGTTTGTACTGTCTTGCATGTACACTTCCAGTACTTCGAAACAACCTGTACGTATTAGTGAAAGTATGTCTAGAAGAAGTGTTTCGCTCGGGGTACCTTTCTTCATAAAGTAGTCGGGCCTGCACTGCATTTTTTCTACATTCACAGTAAATCGTGATCATATCACACTTTTCAGTCATCGAATATAACATAGCGGAATCGCGTTTGGAAACATACTGATAGTAAATAAGAATGCTGAATAACATTGAAGGACCTTAGTATGTTTATTTTAACTACGACCATAGTATGTTTACTATTTCCTACAAGTCTCAACCGTGATAAACGTATTCTGCTTCCATATTTTAGTTTTATACGTTTTTTCTGTTCTTGACCTCGAATGACCTTGGACTAATTATAGTCACTGAATTCCTAATAAAAGGGACTATCATTTTAGGTGTTTAAAAAAGGGTGGTTCCATTTTAAAAAGTCAAGGTGACCTTGATATCTCCAAAAAAACGACATAAAAACAAAATTTTTTTGTATCGTGTCAGCCCCATTGTACCATTCAACTTTGTCCTTACCATATTTTACGTATCTTTACAAACAACAAAGATATTTGAGGTGCTAACGTTTGGTGACTCACCCTGTATATATATATAATATACATACATTATTACATTTATGCGCTTCGTGTCATAAAAAAAGCTGCTTTAAATTTCGTTTAAGTGATATTTGAATATAATTTTCTTTCTGACAGGTAATGAATTCCGGTATTATTATAATGATAAGAATAAACTGATTCAATTTAATATAAATCAAATGATTTCCTTAGCTTTTGCATACATGTGACCGCCATTCGAGTTTCATTTCAGAGATATTAGTGAAAAACTGCACAGGTAATGTGACAACGAGTTCTGCGTATATCTATGCGCCCGTGGCAATGTATGTGTTAGCATGTGTTGGTCGGCTGAATCGCGGGCTCATGAGACAGGAATCAGGTTCACGAAACGCTTGTACATTTACAGGTTTGATGACACGGCAACAGTGAGGCGAAGGATGATATGTGGCAACCATGTCTAGTCACAAGCTGTCTCTCTCAATTTTCGTTTCTCTCTTCTGCTACTACTCAAGTCGGCATTTCATATATTCTTTTTTAGCGGTACGTCGTAGATGCGACGTAGTTCCACACAGAAAATTTTAACCATTCCACAATCAGTTTTCCCTACTGACCGTTCGAGGACCGTTCGAGAATTTGCGTGACAGTCAAGGTCAAATGCCTGCCGGCTCCCTTAATCCAACAAAGATTTCTCCAACCTTGTGGCTCCCCAGTTTCGCATTGGGTGGGTCCACGAAAACTATAAAATCCTATCGGCTCCCTAATTTTGCATTGGGTTCTTCCGCATCCTACAGCTCCATGATTTCGCATCAGATGCGTCTGTGAGTCATCCAACGTCTGCGTTTGACTCCAACCTAACAGAGGCTCCCTGGTTTCGCATCAGGTGCGTCCTCGATATCTATTATCCTAGCGGCTCCCCAGTTTTGCATTGGATGCGTCCGCGTACCTAACTAACAAATTGAAACCATATTCCTGGGGTAATAACCCCCTCGCCGGCCTCTCGCGTTGCTCGCAGCTCTGGCTCGTAACACTAGCATTTAGGAGCGGACAACTGTGCTAGGCTAAATTTCCGAATTTTTGTCTCGGGACTGTCGGGACATTTGTCTCGAACGTCCGAGCATTTCCAGATGACCTTTCGAGAGCGCGTTGACAGTTCCCTACTGTGCATGGCACAAAAAATATTCTTAGGAGCTCCACAGTTCCTTAGGTAAACTATCGGAATCTCTCCTTTACAACATCATGGAGATAGGAAACGTTCCTGCCACTTGGAGAAACAGCATCACACATCCATCTATATATTATACGTAAATTATACATATAAAATTCTTCTTAAATAATTTATCATTTTATACGCAAATGTAATTTCTTAATGAAAATATATTATAAATATCTTTGTTCTGCAAATTTTACTACCGGTTTAAGTGTAAAAAATTTTAAAATGTGTTCCTATTTTACGATTCTTCCTCCTTGAAATTCCGTTTTTTAATTCGCGGGGCCTCAAAAATTGCAAATATGGGATACTTAGAACTGTTATAAAAATATATTAGGTTGGAGGGAAAGTTGTGTCGTATTTTAAAGAAAACGTTTGAATCAATTTATAAAAATATATGTTTAATATTATTCAATGATATACAGTGAATTCTCGTTGCGAGTCAGTGCCAACCTCGCGGTTGGGAGTCAGTGGAACTACCCACACAACCGCGGGGTATACCCCGCTCTCGAGCTTTGCTGTCCGTTTTTACGTGCAGTACTGTATCGGAGAAAGACATTTTTTCAGCCTTCTTGTCACTATCCGTGTATTTCAAATGCAACGCTCGGCGAGAACCTCAGATTTCGTCTAATTGTCAGTTACAGGAACCGTGCAACTGACTTATCACGAGAATTCACTGTAATTGTAATTATTTGTAACAACTTGTTTCCCTCCTTCAGGTAATCTGTCCATTCTTGTTGCCCAATGACTCAATAGCAACATGTGTTTTTGATTTAGAAGCAAAATTACCTGCTTATTTAAAACACGACAGAACTTTCCCTCCAACTTTATATATGATATCAACAATTATTTAAGATACACAGGAAAATAATAAAATGTTCATTTTAAGGAAATCAATAAATTCATTTCGCCGACGATACTTTGCAACGCATAATGCAGGTAGAAGGTGTTGTACCGTTCATCTGTTAGATCAAACCATTAATTTTATGACAGGTAAAGTCAGATGCTGGTCACCTCTAAAAATGAGACTAGCATAAAAATCAGCTTCTACGACGAGTTAATTACTTTATGACCACCGTCCGACGATCTACTACGTGATTGTAGGTGGTGGCAAGGCGCCATTTCGTATGGGTCCGAAGTGGTGACATTGTATTGATGCGCGGCCGATTGGATCAGAGGGGAAGAGGCCTCTTTCACAAGCCTTCGTTTCACACGCCAGTCCCCAGGGCTGTTCTGTATGGAGAGGTTTATGACAGGTCTTTACTGTTAGTTTCTCGCCGTTCCAAGGGTTAGCAGGACATTTTCCTGCACGTCCACCGTCAACGTTTTTCAGGATGGCAACCAATCAGAACGTTCAGAACCTCCGCCGTGTTTACTTCAGTTGTTTGACAAATTGTTTCACCGTACAGATTGTCAAATGATATACTTTTTTTCTTGTTACCATAGTAATAAATTGTTATTTTGTATGTTGTAACGTTTAAATTCCTTAGCATCGTATTCCCCACCTGTTACCACGACGAACTCTGAAAAGTTCTAGTTAATAGCTTTTTAAATCAATACAGCGTCTTCATTCTGCCTTCGTGCCGCCGCGCCACTTGCCGGACAGAACATTCTCGTCGAGAATGTTTGCCACGAGTCTGGCAGGCTCTAGCGTAGACATCTCCTGGGGTGTAGAGAGGAGTAAACGGTTCTGGGAACCCCTGGGGTTCTAGTAGCAGACAACCAGCTGTGCCGTTGTTCCGAGCATCTCGAACCCTCTCACGTGACTTTCTGAAACTTCAAAATACGTATAAATGCGAAAAAACCACGTCAGGCACATCGGACTGACAGGTGTAAATTAGGCTTTATAAGAAGAGCTGAGGTGTTAGAGGTAGCCCCTAGGCGGCAGAAGTATAAATCCGACACTGTCTTTAGGATTGTCATATTTCGATTTTTATCTTTGTTAGAGCGGATGAAAGAACTTATTCAAAATCATCTAAATAGATCATTTTTAATTTCTTGACAATAAACGACTCACGATGAAACGATGAAAGAAAGAATGAAAAAAATTGTGTTTTTAACCGTTAAGTGGATCCACCATAACTATGTATTTATGCTGGTAATTATTTAATGTATTTTGATAGAACTACTTTAAGATTTAGATAACCTTTGACGGAAACAATAATTTAAAACTTTTAAACATTGATTAAGTCTTTCAGTATAAAAATTGTCTGTTGATATTTAAAACCTAACATCGATACCAATGCAAGCATTTATTCTTTTTGCTTAAAATTCTATTGAGTATTACTGTACCAAAATTTCTTTCGAAATTTGAAGGTCATCGTAGTTTCTTTAGGTGAAGCTACATGTTTTCACTATTTTTATATGATATCCAAGGTTATGGCGAATTCAGTGGCCTATAATGCTAGAACAGTCTGATGACGTTGAGTACAAAGAATTCATAACGGTTGAGTGACGGATGAAAATAGTGAAGTAATAACTATTACTGAAAAATTAATGTAATCAGAAGCTTTCAATGAGATTCTTGCAATATCAGAAAACATGAAAAAATAAATCAGAACCTCATGTGCTAACAGCTTAAACATCAATGAACAAGTTATAACGGGGGTTAGAGAATCATTCATGAATCGTTTCGAATGCTTTGTATTAATCGCACATTTGAGGACTTGAAAAATCAAAACAAGTTACGGAGAGATAATAATATTTTGTTGTCTTCCTGGAATTGGGTGGCGTTTAAATGTAGTGCTTAACTTAGTCGTTAACTTAGTCATAAAAGCATAAATACTGAACGGATTTTTAAACCTGATTGTTTTGAGCTGAATTTGATTCTATATTTTTTTATAAGAAATCACCTCGTCTCCGTGTGACATGTAATTCGGCCGCACAATGTATTGGTATACGGAAGATACATATTGTTCCAATACCTTCGTTACTTGAATTTTTGCCAGATGGTGTTTGTTGTTTTCGTCCATTTAGTGGATTTAGTTGGATCAGCGAAGGTTACCTTGACAGGGAGAGTTGCGTCCGATCCATAATAGTTTATAGTTCACGGAAGACACCCGCAAGCGAAAGCCCCTCCCACAAACCGTCGCTCCACGTAGTGGTTTGAGTTGAGTTTCCGGTCGATGATCCAGAAAGGTCATCGACAAGAGAACGTTCTACTCTTCCAACTAGGAAGAATGACTTACGGTATCGCGACGTAAAGATTTAATTTTGTTTCGACGTTCTTCGAACCACATTCAATAGTTATACACTATTCTATTCATTAAATGTTGGTTAAAGATCATATCTGCATTTCTAATGTAAATTATTAAAATATTTTATTCCAATGTGATTCTAAAAAGGTGAAAATTTTGACTGAAATTACCATATTTCTTAATATTGTGCATTATACGTTTTGCACTTTTAACTGAATAATAATGCAACTGTTACTATACTATTAAAATATACTTATGTCTATAATTTTGAACATCATCACAAAAACAACTACAGAATTCTACATATCTTATAATTTATAAATGTAAAAATTTTTAAAAATATCAAAGTTTACTCAATATTGGGGGATGATAAATCAATTCTTCAAAATAACAATATTTGTTTACCTGAATATTGTAATAATAAATTGTATACCTACATATATTCTTGTGTGCTTTCGATTTACTCATGAAATAAATTGCTCTGTATCTGTTTTTCGTTTGTTTATATTATTTTGTAAGTATACATAAAAACACGGGCATTTGTTCCGAATCTGACTAATTTTAAGTCATAAAGAAATTAATGTAAAAAGTTTGATATGTTTTTCGAATAATAAAAATTTTGTAAGTATTTAGGTATACATACATGTATACTTGTTGATCGAGCTTGAATATGGGTGTCATATTACACGTCATATTATAGATTGTATCATTTTTAATTGAAACAATTGATTACAAGTAATTGAGTTTTAATGTACAGAGGTTTGATTAGGTTACGTTCATTTACTTATCAAAATGCAATGTGCAGACCGAACTGTCCTGAAATTCAACTCGTGATATTGTGTGAAAGAATTATACATATTTGCCCAAAGGCTAGTTACGATGAACAATTGCAATAGCGCCTTATTATGTTAAACTTTAATTGAATTATAATGTCATTTAATCTAACGTAATTTAATCATATTATACTTTAATTTAAGTTCATTTCGTTTCATTACACTATACTTTAATTTAATAATGATTATTTCAAAAATGATTTTTAATTCAATTGCGAATTACTGTAATCGCCAGTGTAATTGAATTACAACGTGCTTGAAATACAAAGTATTTTTTAAGAAATTATATTGAAAACAAAGAAGTTCATGTTTATTCAGAGATTGTGAATTAATAAATAATGACATAATCATCATTAATCATTTTTTCTATTTCACACTTTTACGTAGTTTTTTCGACCTCTTCTAAATCACGATATGATTGAATTACGTCGTAATTATAATTCATAGACTAATTCATTTGTACTTCTGTACAACTGTGTTTTTTACTGAACAACAAACATAACATACTCTTGTTTTTACCTACGCACCTGACCTGATATATATTGTCTACATGTGTTGCCAATTTTGATAGATAGATAGATTGGATGACCTGAAAAAATCTTATGGTTTGTTTCCTGTAGGCATTTCAATGATTAACTGTGAGCTTGCATACTCGTCTTGTTATGCACAAAAAATCATGAGTAGATCGTGAATTTTTTTATACAATTCTCAATTGTCATAGTTGATTTCGCTAAACTGAGATTAGGTAAAATTTCTTTTGTTAAGTAAAATTACTTGATTGCAAAAATAAATTAAGTTGTTGTTAATTTACATATGTATATGCCCCCTTGTGTTTTTTAAATCTGCACGTGCCGTATATGCATGAAAACCCGTCGTTCAATGATGATATTTCCCAAAACGAAAAAATGCTGCGAAAAATTACAACGGAGGAGCGACCCTCAGCAGAAGTCATTGGCCGTTGCAGTGAAGCAAGACGCAACAGTATGCAACACTTGTGTTTAGGTGCATACAGTTCGTATGCGTGTGGCATGCAAGTAAAATCTCGAACCCTGAATACTGCACGGGAAACACACCGCGCCCTTGTAATTGCTGTTACTTATGAGAATTACCGGTCATCATAAATAACGAAAAATTAACTCGTCGGCGATCCGCTGCGAGGAAAACTTAAGTGAAACACACCAAGCGTTTGGCTTAATTGGCGCAACTGGGTGCGTATGATTAATTACTAATACTGCACGGTGCTTCGACTGACAATAATTGAGAACAGGGGTGAGATTCATGATCGCGAAGATATAAATTATTGGGAACCAGTATGTTGAGTCCGGTTGTCGCGATTGTTCGTTCGCTGCTTATAAGGCAACTGAGATATATTTTTCCTTTGTAAAATACATACACTGGGCTCGAGGAGTATTTCAACATTAAATTTCCGATTTTGCAAAATTTTGGATCTGCAATTTTGCACATCGTGAAAAATTGTCTTAGGTAAAAATGAATGACAGCTCATGAAAGTAAAAATCTCATTCTTTAAAACGAGACCAAGTTTATTGTAGTACTATTTATTTCAACGAAATTATTACAGTTCGATGATTGATGATTTTTTGCAAATTGGAAATTTAGTTGTTCAAACATTTTTTGGGTCTACTGTAGAGGGTGTTTCAAAAATAATTTTGACATATATATGTCGCGACCACTATAAGTGTGATTCTGCACCTCTCGATAAAGTTGACCTGGACCCTTTTTTCAAGGTCAACAATTGTTGTCTCAAGTCAACCGTTCTCTTAACAAACAACTTTAAAATTGCATAAACTATTTTATTCCATATGTCTACAGAGAATCCCAGAATGGTATGAACGCGGAGGGGACTTTTATATCTTACAATAAATACTTTTTGTTGGGACTTTGGAATTGTATGAATTAATACAATGAAACATACATATGTATATAATACTATTGATTTATGAAGATTGAAGTTATGAAATTACGGAATTATGAAAATTAAAATTATGAGGCTACAGAAACATTATGAACATTATGAAAATGAAAATTATGAGACTAAGGAATTATGGAATTATAAACATTAAAATTATGAAATTATGAAACTACAGAATTATGGGATTATAAGGAAGATAAAAGAATGAGTTTTCCATGGAGTTATGTTGGTAACAAAAGATTCGCTTTTTTTAAGGAGGAAGATTGTTTACTTTCTTTGGCGCACCCAATTCCTATTGAGTGTTCAAATCATTCAAGGCGATACACAAGTAAGGTTAATTCTTTGTCGGCATTGCACACTTTGTCGCATGTGTTCTTTCATCTGCTCGTGCAGTGAGAAGGACTAATTAAGCGCGACCTTCGAATCAATGTACCGATAATTTAAACCTTTCCGCCTAACTACTATTACTCTTCTAGAGTAGTAGACATGTATTTCAATTTGTCAGCAACTGCCAAGAAACCGAGTACCAATAGAATCTCTGCGGAATAATAGTGTTGTCCTGGACAAGATCAAACTATTAAGCACTGTCAGATGAAAATGTCAACATTCAACTGAGTGTCGCTATCTAACCATTAGAGCAATAAACTATTATGAATTGAATAACAATCACTACAATTATTCGACTGCGAATTTTAGGCAGTCATAACATCCATGATTGTATATATTTCAGCATGATGTAGTATTTAATAATACTTGATAGAATGATTAGTTTACTTCGAATCTGATAGAACTCTTTATTTGACTCCAGTCTCTATATATTCAGCAGCAGAAATTAATATTTCTATAAAAATTCGCTGACTTAAAACTTGATCACGGTGTACTAAAAGTGACTATTTTACAATGCTTCACAAAAATGATTCATTTAGATTTTTAGCGAGTTTCATCACAATATGTGCTTTAAGAAATATATCTATTGAATAGTCTATTTCACCTATGTACGTTATCTACCTATCTACCTACCGCATGCAGTGTCGCCAGATGAAGGGAGGGAGCACGAATTGAGGGGAAAAAGTTACCCTCTCTCTGCCAATACTGAAGTATACCTGACAGAGTCGAAACGCGTCACGTGACCAGACCGCGGCGGAAGCGTGGAAAATAGCGCGGTAGAAGGGAAAGTTATAGTGGGGACAATGTCTTTTCGGTATCTGCCGACACTGATCGCATGTCGCCGTTTATACGTACTACCTGTTTCCTACCCTCTTTGGAAATCACATTACCTTTTTTTATTTTTATGAATCCATACATTCCTAAAATCCTATTCTAATGATTTAAACAATTTGTTTATATTCCTGCCTCGCTTCCACTTCTACTTAAATCCTCATCTAATCTAATATTCGCCTTTTTAGCGCTTTTCTATTGCACACTCTCTCGCACGACCTTCACTTATCCACCAGCAGTAACCAAGTCTCTATATCTATTGAATAGATTCCTCGTAAATGCGTCTTCATAATTTCAATAATCCCAAATAAGAATATTTGAAACACGTCATTTTAACTGGTTCCGTAGTTTTAAGATTAAAGTAACATAATACACAGTGCATTGTAAAAGTTTATAGACTATCATAAATTAAAACTGAGACGTAATCTTAAATTAAATTTTATTATTTAGTGATGAACAAGCATCTCTTCTCTGTATACAGACTTTGAAGTGCAGCGCAGACTACGGACGACGTGAGAATACTCTTCTTTCGGAATTACGTTAAAAACTTTTGCCATCGGAAGTTTCTTGGCACGATGGTCATCGTTGGTCATAATTTATTTATTTAGTGATTTATTTAGTGGAACAAGAATAAAGGAGTTAACATTTATTATCTTTAACCACGTTTAATACACTCGATATATTAGCATAAAACTTAATTGATGAATGTAGGTAATGTTGGATGACCAATCCATGATAACCGCCAACACCGCGCTGGCCTAATGACTCAGATGTTTTCGATCCTTTTTAACACTGAATCACCTCCAAACCCTGAATCACGACGGTCAGGGTTCAGCTCTAAGGCTTGGTCATCCTTGCCCTTTCCCTTCCGCTTTTCTAGGTATAAGTACGCGGATCCCTAGAATTAGTGAGCTTCATTTTTTCCACGACTCTTCTGCGTGACAGTCTGTCATTTTGTTTCCGCGAAGTATAAACATAGTATCCAGAGCTGTACATCTGAAACGTCGGAAATATATTTGTAAGTGTACCAATCAGCCTCTACGTTTCTCACCTGGATCCCAACAGTAAATATATAATTACTCTCTCATATGAGTGATGATGTATTGAACGCGTTAAAACCGCCATATAATTAAAGTCATCGTTCATACAATTCATTAAATTAAAATGTAAATTTTTCAATGCTCTTACAAGGTAATAGATAATATACGCAAGGTAATAAACGTAACAAACTGATTGCACTTGAAACTGTGACGTAAATAAACACTTCACGATATTTGACAAAATCAATATGAATAATGAGCCCAATTAGCAAAATAAAGATGGTCTACTAAATCGTCTGACAAATAATGCAAAAACAAAGTTTAATGACTAAACCACTAGTAAAATGAAAATCATGCCATAATTCAAGAAGTTCCAAGCTATGGAATAAAACGGTTTTTACATACACAATGATTTGTTATTTATAAAACTGTGAAAGAAGATATAGAGGGTGTGTCTGAAATCACAGTACAAAAGACTGGGTAATAATCCTACACGCATAAGTTGAAGGTAAGTTGAATGGAAATGATATTTTTTCTCTTAAAGCTTCGTTTTCGACGAAAAAGTGTTTGAAAATCCGTTAGGTTCGCGTGTCCTAGTATTTACAAGAAGTAGAACCGGTTGGTCATGATCAGACACGTGAACCAATTCCTATCTCGAATAATGAAACTCCATTTTCTCTACAACGAGGCGTCAAGCAAACAAATATTATCTTCTTTTTCACTTATTTTTACATATAGAATCACGCCTGACAGTTTGTAGCATGATTTCGGTAACACCTTGCAAAATGCTATGTACTAACAACGAATTTAAGTTGATACATTCTATAAAACAAAATATATAGTAATTTATAATAACGTATAACAGATAAATAAAATAACTTATAGTAATATAAAAACGTAAATAAAACGGGTAATTATTTACTTTAGCGATTCCTCACTTTTCCTTTAAAAAAATTAAAGGAAATTAGGATTTCCTTTCCTTTTTTTTTTTTCTTTGGGAAATAGGATTTGTTCCTATTTTTCTACGAACCCGAGAAATTGGGTCAATTTCAAATGGTCATAACTCCGGCAAAAATTGTTGTATCGATATCGTTAAAAAAATCATTTCAAAGCTTGAAGTGTCTACTTTCAGGAGAAAGGCTTTTTTCAAATTTTCAGCTACGTTGATTTTTAACACAGTTATAGCGTTATAAAGAAGACTTTGACAGTTGCAAAAAATTTTATTCAACTTCCAGACATCACATGGGGAGAGATCAATTTTTTTAATAAATCGCGTTACCCATCATTTGAAAGTGCCTGCGCTAGAAGCATACTATAACAAAAAATTGTATGATTTAAGACAACTATTTGGTTTTCACAATAACACAAATACTTTAGCTTCTGCAAATTTCAATATACCCTAAGTACCAGAAGAAAGAAGTAATAGAAATGACAAAATATCTTTGGAATCTCTTTATGTAGCCGCTACATGATCAACATAATTCGATAATGTAAATTAACCAAAAAAAAAAAGAAAATTGCAAGTGAAATGTTGTATTCACGCAACGTTAGGCATTACGTATACTTTGTGTGTGTACTCTGTAGATCAGAGCTACTCAGCGTGCCTATTAGCGGCAAAGGCGCCCGCCGATGACCGTGGGCACAGCTACGGGCAAATACATGCAGCCCTTCCCGCAGGGGCGTGGCTTCGTGCCTGCTGTTCTGTGTATACGCATGGCAAGAAAATCGCTGCCCGTACGGGCAGTCGCTGAACAACTCCGCTGTAGCTCCACAACTGGTTTGAGTTGCAAGACCCACACCGTATAAGAATGTACTTATTTTAGCAAAACTGCAGCAGCTATTGCCAAGTTTGAACCTGTCGCAAGTACAATAAGTTAGATTTTTAAGCCGATGATCGTGAAGCGTCCGAAATATCGCAAGTCCGTATGTCGAACTTCGCGGGGTCAAGGTTCTGTATGTACAAGGTTCAGGTTCGAGTCGAGATAGATGGACGTGTTTTCGATGCGAGCGATTTTTGTGTTCTAGTCGAGATAGACAGACGTGTTCGAGGAGAGCGATTATTGTGTTCTAGTCAAGATAGATAGATGTGTTCAAGGCGAGCGATTTTTGTGGTCTAGTCGAGATAGATAGACGTATTCGAGGCGAGCGATTTTTGTGTTCTGGGGTTCGGTGTCGTGTCGTGTATAATGTTAACTCTGAGTCTTCTTCTATTGGCTGTTTTTAACTGTATGGGGTGACTAAAGGATTCCTAATTGGTGAGTGGGTGGTGCATTTTGGTCGTCGGAGTAGGGATGCGTTTTGGTAGAACTGTGTTTAGATTGTATAATGAATTGGGTGCGAAGGATATGGGAAAGATGGTCTGGAAAACGAGATATTTGTATATTGCCCTGTCAATGGGCTCGCTCACGGAGGTCTCTAAGTGGTGTCCGATGACACCCAATAATTTTGGGACCGTCGCGTCGCGTCGAGTGTCCCGGCTATTGCAGCCAACCGTGTTTATATCTCACGTTCGGTCTACTTGAGACCGAACAGATCGATAGGCAGTAGGAAATATGAGTTAAGCTCCGTGTACAATGTACACTGTACAGTCTCAGAGTATCTTACGGACCACTAACACAACGTGTTTTTTTCTGTTTACTGCCTCTGAAGCCTCGAGATCCTCTTACTACATAAGCTTCACGACCGAAACAAAAAATATTACCATTCAATTATCAATTAATCTGCTGGCTATGCAGGGCGATCGATAACTGGCGGTACAATCGAAAGAGAGGTGATTTCACATCAAAGAGATAAGTCGAAAATGTGGAATAAAAAAATTCCTCAAGCTCAGCATTTGTAATGGTGGGTTTAGACCAAACGAACGTTATGCCCCCCCCCCTCCTACTTCAACAAGTTACTATAGCCGAATTCGTGCTTTGCACCCCACCCCAATTAATGTAACTCGGACCTAACCAAATGACCAATTAAAAGGGGCAGAATTCGCTATAGTGGATGTTCGTAATTTTTGTAAATATCTCGAAAACGGAGGCCAAGGGACGGCAACATGTATAGGAAGAAAATGTTCAGGATGGTGACCGTGACAATATTTCAAGTTCATTGAAATCGAAGAGGTGTCCTCTTTTCTGTATGATTACCAGAAATGGTAATTGCGGTTGCAAGTTTCGTTATTAATTTCATTGTGATCGACTAAGCATTCTTAGAGCATTCAGAATGTTCGGCGAATACTTTCACGAGCATAGACGAATGCTCGTTTGAATAATAAAAGCGCGCGTATTCAACGAATTTTCAAACTCGATTTTCATCGAAAACAAAGCCCCATACAAAAATATTTTATTTTACATTTACGACTTATTTTTCCATGTAGAATCACCCCCTTTCAGTTTTGCGATCATCTTGTATAATTTTTAGCCCGACAAAGTATTTGCACGTTTCGTTCATACTACAATTTCAGTTTTGTACTCATTTTCTGTGCTAATAATTTTAATGCATTACTATTATTACTGCAAAAAATATTACAAACTATTTCTCGCAATCGTATTCCGTGATTTAATGATGCAATAAAGTGATTTCAAACGAGAAAATCACAAAGTGTAAGACACGTGAAGTAGGAAACACAGACAACGAAACATTGACTGTTGATATTGAAGTATGTTAATGGACAGATGTAAACATAGGATTACTTTTTCTACTTGCAATTAGGTAACCGGTGTGTTGTGCCGCTGGAGTGTTGCCACCCTTACAACTGCGTACAAACGAGTAGACGCGTTACAAGACGTTTATTTTCACGGGAGATATCAGGCATTCTCAAACGAGCTATGGCTGATATACGTTGCGTTACGCACGATAATAATCGGTCTTAAGAGAGCGAAGAGATTTTTCTCCCTTTGCGCTGCGAGACCACACCCTTTGATATCTGTATACCGGGTGTCTTCATGAGAGGGGATAACATAACGCAGTCCGTGGGGCGATATTGGTTATTTTTTTGAATTTGTACCGTCTACAAAAAGTTAGAGATTAAAGAAATCGTCAGCTGACCGTTGAAAATGGAACTCGTTATCTCCGTACTGCAATTGAAATATTTAAGTTGACACGCAATTTCCGTGAAATAACGATAAACGAATGCAATAAATATAAGTAATTATTCGTGTAGTAACGAGAATATATAAGGTGACTTATTTATTTGTAATCCCATCGAACATATTTTTCAATTATCAAAACACATAATGTATTTTATAAACAATTTAAATGATACTAAATACTCACTATCTTGCAGATGATTCTTTCAAATGTTTTTCTTTCGAAGTTCATCCAGGTCATCCAAATTTTCTTCGAAATAATAATATATGATTCTGTTGCGTTGTTTGCGAAAATGAGCAAAAACCGCAATTTATATTACCGTCACAGACACGTAACGTGTCCGACCAGACAAATATTCTCTAATGCATTTAGATGGAAGTGTTTATACTGACCGTACCGCACAGTCACGTATCGGCAACGACCCGACCGCCCAACATTCTCGCGAAGAATCCGTGCCGGGTCCGGTACGTATCGGTGCGGATAGTATGCACGCGTTCCGGCACCGTTCCGGCACCGTACAGACACAGACACAATCGTGACAGCGCGAAAGGACTTCTTTACCCATATTTATCAATAAATATACCGAGATTTTTGTATATCTATTCATACCGTAACCGGTGAAATGACCGACTCTGAAATAAAAGTTATTTTTTGCCAAACTCTATACATATAATAGCGAATTTGCTATACGAAATGATAAACAAAACAACTTTTAGATAATAATAAGAGAAATGATTAATTTTTCATCTGTGGCTTAACGGCTACAAACAACCTCTCTGTTGTCCGTGCACACTGGTGTATGCCGCACAGTGGGCAATTTGGACGAAATCGGATTCAAAATCAAAGAACTTTCGATAGAAATGAGGTAGAGCGATGAAATTTTTTTAAATTAAAGCTGAAAATTCGTTAAACTTGCACAATTTCAAGAAAATTGTGGTTTTTCCAATACCAGGCGCGGAAATAAATTTTTTTTAACATGCTACACATCATTTCCCATAGATTTTTCCACGCTGATTTCAAATCTGTTCTCAAAATTTGTCTACGACCTCAGGGTTTTGCAAAAAATAGATTTTTGTGACAAAAACTAATGAAATCAGTTTTTCTTTGAAATGATTTGATAACACACTCGTTTGAAGGTATATCGTATTCTCATATATAAAACACAATAAAAATAATAATAATGAAGTATTTGAACGTTTTGAGTTACTTACGAAACATGAAAAACTTCACATGTCGTCATCACTTGACGTATCGCTGTCATTGGCACTTTCTGCAGACTGTGTGTGGCTGTAATGTATTATAAATTAGATATCTATTGTCCATATTTATATTTTCATTTACAGAGGAAGTAAGGTAAGTATTTAATCGACTATCGGTGCCTCGACGCATCGTGTTTATATTGCTATCTGTGTTGGAACGGTGCCGTGTCAGATACGTTACGTGTCTGTGACGGTAGTATAAATTAGGCTTTTTAACACTTAAAATTTGTACTTCAGAAAAACGCAAGCTTCGCGATAGACTGGAGCATCTACAGGATAAGTCACCTAACGTCTGCTCTTCAAATATCTTTGTTGCTTTTAATGATACGTCAAATGTCTTAAGGACAAGATGAATGGTTCAGTCAGACTCATACGATGCCATAAAAATATTTGTTTTTGTTATATTTTAGAAATCTCAAGGTCACCTTTATTTTTTTAAACGGGACGACTCCTTTTTAAAGACCTACGATGATAGCCGCTCTCATTAGGAATTCGGTGACTATAATTACTCGAGGTCATTCAAGGTCATCAAGAAACGTATAAAATTTAGAAAGATTATTTTTGCTAAAAGATAGCATACAGATTAGTTCCCCAAAAATAGTTGAACATATGCATCAGCGTATCAACACAGCATGTACAAATATCACCTCGGATGTATTTGTCAGAGTTCGATATTCCTTCAGAGTCCGCTTATAAAAATGTATCGATGTAAACGGCTATCATTTCGAACATTTATGAAATACAGTTATTGTGCTCTTATATTTTAAATCATATATGTTTGTTCTGCGTGGGACTCTGTATGATCTTGAGTAATTATAGTCATTCAATTCCTAACGAAAGGAACTATCATAGTGAGTGTTTAAAAAGAGTGGTCTGCTTTAGGTCAGGATTAAGCATTCTGCTCTCATATACAGTGTGTCCCACGAACTCTGTTCACTTGAATATCTTGGTTATTTCAAACAATTACGAGAAAATGTTACTTACAGAAGTAGCAGGGTTTAAGAAACTACATAGTATGGTATAAATGATATTCTTGCAAGTGGAGGCGTAGAAGATCACCTGTGTTTCACCTATGGTCACCTATGTTTTTTTAAATGGAATGTCCAAATTTTTATACTCGATTTCGAGATATTTGACTGTTTTCATGAAGAATGTTCTTCATAAAAAGCCTACCAAGGTTTACATTTGCCGTAGTGAGCATATCTTTGCATTCGTTCCATAATGGAAGTAATAGAATGAAAACAGTAAAATATCTCAGCAATGGTAAGTTTTAGGAAAAATACACTTTAGTACTTTTATACTCAGAATACGCCAATCTATCGAAATCGAGCATATACAATTGGACATTTCCTTTAAAAAAAAGGTGACCTCTATATCTTCTCTACGCATCCACTTGCAAGAATTTCATTTATACCACACTATGTAGTTTCTTAAACTACCTTTCTTAAACTATAACATAGTAACATAGTTAAACAATATTTAAGTGAACAGAGTTCGTGGGGCGCACTGTATTAAATCTTATACGTTCCCTCTGTATGTGACCTTGAATGACCTTGAGTAATTATAGTCACTGAATTCGTAATGAAAGGGACTATCATCGTAGGTATTTAAAAAAAAGTGGTCTCATTTTAAAAAGTGGAAGTGACCTTAAGATCTGTAATAAAAATAACATACGAACAAATATTTTTATGGCGTCGTGTGAACCCCATTGAACCAATTTCTCCTTAAGACATTTGACAAGCAACAAAGGTATTTGACGTGCAAAGGTAAGGTGACTCACCCTGAATAAACCAGTAGGTCATGCTTTTCATAATACACGGAACATTCAGATTTCTTCGTGGAGAAAATTAAAACAAAGTGTTCATGATGGAGGAATGGCAGCTTTCGAAAATATAAAAGGTAGAATAATGAAAGCTTGTGCTGCTAGCGACACCGAAACAATTGAAATATTGTTGCAGTCTGTTATTGTGCGTTTGAGGCCATGTATCGCGGTAAAAGGACAATAGTTTGAACATCCTTTAAACATTGAAAAAGAATATCATAAATACCTTGCAAAATTTATGGTCAATTCATCTAGATTCTAGATGCTTTTTGTACTACACAACAAGTTTTGTACATATTTACAGGTTCTCGCATCTCTCGCATAACACAAAGAGCATTAGGATGAATTGATCTTGAACTTTGCAAGGCATTTATGACTTAATTTTATTCAATGTTTAATTTTCATATGTTCAAACTGTTGTCCCTCCACTGTGATACATTGTTTTAAACACATAATGACATACTGCAACGATCTCTCAATTATTTTAGTGCCGACAGCAGCAGAAACTCCCATTATTCTACTTTTAATACTTTCGACCGTTGTCAGTTGTTCATCATAAAGAATTTGTATTAATTGTTCTACTAAAAATTTGAATGTTTGATGTCGTATAAAAAAAAACATTTTTTACAGATTTACAGGTGCTCGTATCGCTTTGGCATAATCTGCGTTCTTATGGGGTTCGAATATTAATTTTGGCCTTCAGTTACAGGGTTTAAGGTTATTTGAAGGTCATACCATAGTATTTCTGAATGCCATAGCGTATCTAAATGTATTGTTTTATGAGCTACACGATGTGATAAGAATAATACGTAGTTATTTGAGAATAACATTAATGACTATTTTATGCGTTTTCACAATTAAAAAATATATTCGTGGGCGTACGCTTAACTGGGACACCCTGTGTATAAAGTGACCTTGATGTAATAGCGAATCAAATAGTTTTGCTGCATGTACATTAAATAATAGTAAATTAAACAAATATTTTCTGATTTGTTCGCATCAGAGATCAAGTTAAAAGGAGACCAAAATGTTATAAATTATAAGTACAGTGATTTCTCTAGATATGTCGACGAGGCATAGCTGATAAACGTCGCGGGATTATCCCCATTACCGTGGAGTATACCCCGTGAGGGGCCACGAAGGTCGAGAGACCTCGGACACCGAGGAGTGTAAACATAACACGGGTCGGGTATATCGGTGTGAGACCAGGAGTCCCAGGAGACCACTACTAATCCAATAACAAAACTTCTTTATTTTTCATTATTTTTATATGGGACTTTCACCAACATATTCGTGGCATTTTTCTAATGAAAATGATACCACATATGATATAATTTCGATGATATTTACGTGTGTAATGATTGATGAAAGAATAGTGTCTCCTGGACGATACACGAATTGTCTTTCCATTGGGAAAGATACGTGTTGCTGACAAATATCGAGAATTCAATGTATATTTAATGTACAGCTTTCAGTCTCAGTTCTTATGAATAGTAACGGCCTATTTAGTATTCTGACTAGTGATATTTGCGATATCTCTAACTGATATTTATTTAATATTACTTGTGCACAAATTATGTTACAAATTATGTTTAGAGTTGTCACAAATGTTGATTTTATGTTTACTCTGTGCTGTTAACACAATATTTCAAATTTTTTCTTATTTTTTGAAGTAATTTACAAACGTTAGACTAAGATATAAATATTGTTTTTTTTTTTCGTGAAATATTATTTGAGTCGAAATAAGAGAAATTTCATTTGAAATCATTGTAATTGTAATCATTAGAATTATAAACTTTTGAATCGGCTGTTTCCTAAAGTTGCCTGAGCTAAATTCAAAAATAAGATTTAACATTCATGTTGCAACATGCTGTACCAAGACCTCCGATACTTTAAATTGAATACATAAACTGTGTGAACAGTTAGAATTGATTTCGATTAACAGAAGGATTGTAGCACAAAACACAGCTCGTTGTCTATAGTCGAATAAACGAGTCCGACGAAATTAAGTTTCCGTTATAACATCTTTGATGCATTCTAATTTTATTGAGCATAGCTTATGCCCTAGCCTATCTTCTATAATGAATCTGTTGGGTATTTAATTGAAGCCACTCACGAATGTATTTGAACACACTTAACTTAATACTTTATTGTTCAAAGAACTGCTTATGAATATAACAACAATATACAGGGTGAGTCACCTAAAGTTTGCACAGGAAATATCTTGGTTGTTTCTAAAGATACGAAAAATATGGTAAGAACAAAGTTGACAGGTACAAGGGGGTGACATGATGCCATAAAAAAATTTTGTTTTTATGTCATTTTTTTAGAGATATCAAGGTCACCTTGACTTTTTTAAATGGAACCACCCTTTTTTAAACTCCTACAATGATAGTCCCTTTCATTAGGAATTCAGTGACTATATTATTCTAAGGTCATTCAAGGTCACAGACAGAGAAAACGTATAAGATTTAGAATATGCAAGCAGAATACCTGTATTTTATAAATGTTCGAAATGATGGCCGTCTACGTCGATACATTGACGAGCTCTGAAGGCATGTTGAACTCTGATAAGTACATCCAAGGTGATATTCGTACATGCTGTGATGATACGCTGACGCATATCTTCAACTGTTATTGGAGCATCCATATACACGGTCTCTTTTAGCAGACCCCATAAAAAGAAATCCAGTGGATTTAAATCAGGCGAACGTGCTGGTCATGAAACAGTTCCGCCTCGTCCAATCCATCGGTTTGGAAATCGAGAATCCAACGTTTCTCTTGCTACTCGTGCATAATGAGCAGCACAACCGTCATGTTGGTACCACATATCATAGCGATTTTGTAAAGGGACATCTTCTAACAAAATTGACAGATCTTGCAAAAATTGAGCGTATTTCTGTCCCGTTATCATTCCGTTAACGAAATATGATCCAATTACTTTGTCGTTCAAAATACCACACCGCATGTTTGCGCTCCATTGTCTTTGATGATCAATTTCTCGCAGCAAGTGCGGATTATCCACAGACCAATAATGGGCATTCTGTAGAGTAATTGAGTCAAGATTAGTGAATGTTGCTTCGTCCGTAAACAAGACATTAGAAAAAAATGAATGATTTTGAAGGAATCCCCATTGACAAAAGTTAATTCTATGTTGAAAATCATTCCCGTGCAATTCTTGATGGAGCGATATGTGGAACGGATGAAATTTATGTCGGGCCAGAAATCGTATTACGCTACTTTGACTTGTGCCTGCTTCCCGGGCAATTTTTCTCGTGCTCATGTGAGGATTTACAGCTATAACAGCTAAAATATTAATTTCATTCTCTTCACTAGTCGTGGGATTCTTCCGTTTGTGCTGTCTTGCATGTACACTTCCAGTACTTCGAAACAACCTGTACGTATTAATGAAAGTCGGTGTAGAAGGAGTGTTTCGCTCAGAGTACCTTTCTTCATAAAGTAACCGGGCCTGCACTGCATTTTGTCTACATTCATAATAAATTGTGATCATATCACACTTTTCAGTTGAATTGAATAAGACATAGCGGAGTCGCGTTTGGAAACATACTGATAGTAAATAAGAATGTTGAATAACAATAACATTGAAGGACCTTAGTATGTTTACTTTAACTAAGACCATAGTATGTTTACTATTTACTACAAGTCTCAACCGTGATAAACGTATTCTGCTTTCATATTCTAAATCTTATACGTTTTCTCTGTCTGTGACCTTGAATGACCTTGGAATAATTATTGTCATTGAATTACTAATGAAAGGGGCTATCATTGTAGGTGTTTAAAAAAGGGTGGTTCCATTTAAAAAAGTCAAGGTGACCTCGATATCTCTAAAAAATGACATAAAAACAAAATTTTGTATGGCATCATGTCTGCCCAATTGTACCATTCAACTTTGTCCTCACCATATTTTACGTATCTTTAGAAACAACAAAGATATTTGAGGTGCAAACGTTAGGTGACTCACCCTGTATAAGGAAAACGTTTTACATAGTACATGTGCGATCTCTTCTATAATACATAACGAACAAAAGACAAAAGAAATCGGCGACAAGTGAACGAGCGACCTCTTTGGTTATCCTGAAAAATGACGCGTAATAGCGGTGGCGTCGATTTTGGTAACAGCGAACCGATTTGAATTTATATATGGAGTTCGCCCGTTATTGACAGAGTTTCAACAGTGTCATTTGTAATTGTTCGTCTCTCTGAATATAATAAGAAATTGTGTACAAGTATCACTAGTTGTTTAACTCTGCTTCGGGGCTTCTTTTCGGTCTGTTAATTTTTTCATTTCATTAACATCATTAACTTTCCGCAAACCACCTAACCAGACTTAATTTTACTCTAATTTCACCCTAAGTCTTATCCATCTAACAAATATAATATTTGATTTTTTAATAAATTAGATATTGTTAGAGTATATGCGTGGATATATATTTTCACGAATGCGTTTATTCTAGTAAAGATTAAATTAGATTACGGAAACACGTGCTCTGCACGTTCCGCGTTACGAATCGCCATATTGAGTAGTCGTCTATTGTTCTAGCGCACGCATCTAGCCCTCCTACACACTGGGGCTCACGTCAGATGACTGCCGAATATATAAAGGCGCGAATTACAATATTACTCCTTCACACCTCCTCCTAATGCGCGCCGTACATTAGTATCGTTCATATTATTCCACAAGTATTTATATACGGGTTACATCTCTTAAACCTATCGCATCTATACAAAAATAGTGCTTATCTTTAGTTAATGGCTTGGTTAATACTAATATTAATATCGGACGGTAAGTATTCTACGGAGAAGGTTCCTCTCTTTAAGACATCACGCAAGAAATGGAACCTTATATCGATATGTTTGGTTCGCGGATGAACTTTCGGATTTTTCGCCAGCAGCTGTGCTCCAATGTTGTCGCCATAAATGGATATCTTTCCGAATTCCTCCAATCCGATTTCTTTCAAAATCTCCTGGAGATAAAGTCCACCTTTCACGGCCTCGGTCAGCGCCATATATTCGGCTTCCGTGGAAGATAACGCAACCGTGCGTTGTTTCTGGGACTTCCAGGTTACGGGACCTTGTGAGAACTGGATCATGTACTCAGTATTCGATTTTCTATCCACTTGGCATCTTCCCCAATCGGCATCTACGTATACGAATGCACCCTCATCCGAATTCCTAAAAATAATGCCATGATTAATTGTACCTTTTAAGTATCTGAGGACCCTCTTCGCTGCTGCCCAATGCTCGTCTCCGTAACTGTCGTTAAACTGGGCAAGGGCGCTGACAGCATGCGCTATATCTGGTCTGGTAGCGATCGCCAAATATATAAGGGCCTCGACCAATTCGCGATACGGCCTCCTCTTATTTCCATCACCCTTTGCCTTATTCAAAATTGCGTTTTTATCCATGGGTGTGGCCACAGGATTACAGTCCGCCAAACCGTATCTCTCGAGGTGGTCCATTATATATCTTCTTTGAGACATATTTATGTAGGTTCAGTGCGTGTCTGAGAATGATTCGAGTGCCGCGCGTAAAAGATAAACTCTCGTGCGCGGCTGTGTCGTTTCCGTGTGCCTTCGTTCCGCGCGCGTTCGGCGGCATCGTTTAATGTTTGTCGGCGGGAATAAAGGACTCACGCGGACCCAGGCGGCCCGAACGATGCCATAGCGTTGCGACAACAAACAATGTAGACGAGCTAACGAGTTTGAGAAACGTTTGGCATCGGGCAGTTCGCGTCGAGACGTGGAGAAGCGCGCTTCGAGGCGTCTTTGCAATATCTCTGTGTGTCCCTTGTCTTGTCTTTTGTTTCTTTATCGTTAAATATATTCATTCGTTAAAATACCAAAGGTTTTTTGTCATTTCGTGGTCCGTATGATCCTACATTTATCTCTTGTGCATCCTGCCGAATTTCAATACCTAAGCAATAATTTACTCGACCAAGATCCTTGATATCGAATTCTTTTGCCAGCTCTTCTTTAACATTCTTTATTCACCCTTTGTTATTTGATACAATCAGCATGTCATCCACGTATATAATAACATACAACCTATAATTCTCATGCTTTCCGTGGTATAAACAGGGATCTGCCACTGTCGCTTGCAGTCCCAGACTTCTTAGTTTTTGACTAAGTTTCTCGTGCCATTGTCTTCCTGCTTGACGTAATCCGTAGATTGCCTTATTCAATCGGCACACTCCATCTTTACTGCGTTCCATTTCTTTCAGTAACTTTTGGGCAGTATCTTTTATCCTTGTTGTTTCCTTTTTATCCTTCACAATTTTTTGTAAGCAGTTTTCCAGTTGTTCGGGCTTTTCCATGAATATTTCCTCTCGAAGGTTTCCGTTCAAATATGCCCCTGTTACATCAACTTGTTCCACGGTCATATTCATTCTGACCGACAAGGCCAACAATAATCTAATTGTCTCCAACCTAGCCACAGGAACAAACGTTTCATCGAAATCTATTCCCGGACGTTGGGCGAATCCTCTTGCCACAACCCTGGCCTTGCGTTTTTCCAAGGACCCATCCGCTTTGTACTTATTTGTAAGTACCGTTCTTGAACCTATAACCCTTTTACCTTCTGGCCTTTCGACAATTTTGAATGTATTATTTCTTATTAAATTAGTTATCTCGGACTTTATTGCATGTTTACATTCTAATTCATTTTCCCCTTCTAAGGCGTCTCTTACCGATATTTCAACTATGCCAGCTGCTTGTTGTAAAACTAAATTTGCTTCCTGGTCTTCCATTTCGTCTAGTCGACCTTCGGTCTCGGTTTCTCCAGTATCAGCAGACCCAGTTTCATTTCCGCCCCTTTCTGCGGTACCCTCTTCTTCTTCGTTGGGTTCTACTATTCGTGTTTGGTATAATTTTCTGGGATGGCCTCTTCTTCCTGTTCGAATCACTCTTGGTCTTCCCGGAGCTCGGCACTGGCGCTGAGGTATTTCTGTTGCTTCTTCTTCTAGTTCCACCTCTTCTGTATTTGGCGTTTCAGGAATCTCTATAACTGATTCGTCTGTCCGCACCGGATCATCGGAACTATTTGTCACACAAATCAACGGTATCTCTCTCGACTTCAAACTTTTGTCTTCTTCTTGACTATACTTTCTATTTTCATGGATATAGTCATCTTCGAGAACCCTTATATCCCTAGAAACAACCAATTTTCTTTCATTAGGTAACCATATCTTGTACGCCTTTGATATTTCCGAGTAGCCGATAAATATTCCCATTTTCGTCTTTTGGTCAAATTTCTTTTTCCGAGGATTCTTGTTTAATAAATATGTTTTTGCACCAAATGTCCTCAAATGCGCCGATCGGGGTAGCCTCCTGGTCCACAATTCGAATGGAGTCCTCCCATTGAGAGTCTTCGTAGGATATCTATTTCTAATATAATTTGTTGTGTCCATTGCAGCTGCCCAAAATCCTTCCGATAATCCAGCGTGTAGCAATAAGCATCGCATCATTTCGACGAGAGTGCGACTCTTTCGCTCTGCTACCCCGTTTTGCTCGGGTGTATGCGGCACAGTCAACCTTCTTGATATTCCATTTATTCGCAAGAATTCCTCAAACTATCCATTAAGGTACTCTAGTCCGTTATCAGTTTACAAACTTTTCAATTTACAACCTGTATACGTTTCCGCGTATTTCTTCAAATCTTTAAACGCACGGAATACCTCATCAGCATTTTCACTTCTGGCTATATACATTAAGTCCTTTGCGTTCAGGTGACCCAACCTGTTGTGCCATAATTGAATTTTTGAATTTCCTTGTAGGTTAGAATTTTCTTTAGAGGTTATAATTTTTTTTCCATCTTCTGCTTCCTCACATAGGTAGTACAAATTCCTTATACGCTTTGCTTTTAATCTAACTCTTCCTTCTGGATCATCTACGATGGCTTCGTTTTTTCTGAAAATTACTTCATGATTTTTCTCCGTTATTTTCTTTACAGACAACAAATTCGTTCTCAGATCAGGTACATATAATGTGTCTTATAAATCAACTTGCTTAACATTGTTATTTAAAATTGTAGTAATGCTAACATCTCCTTTTGCTTCTACTGCAGCTGAAGCATCATTCGCGAGATTTAATTTGTCATATCTAGAACGATTCACTTGAGCGAACTTGAATTTGTCTTTACAAAGGTGGGTTGTGCACCCACTATCGAGACACCAATATCTATGTTCAGGGTCTTCGCTGATTTTATATACATCCTGTACATTTACATAATATGATTCATATGCCATACCTGCTGTAGATTTTTGTTTACCCCTTTTACTCCAGCAATCAGCTTCACGATGACCCAATTTTCCACACTCATAGCATATAATTGGCGATTTCCCAGGGGCATATGTTTTATTGCCACCTTTGTCTCGTTTTATTTGTTTTTCGTTTTTCCAATGGTTGTGTTTGATTGCCATCGCTCCGTGTTCCTTCGAACGTTTCTGCAATCTTGTCTCGTATTCCTCCAATATTTTTATCTTAATCGTATCCAAATCAGGAAGCTCGTCTCGAGACTCCATAGCGCATCTGAAATTCTCGAAGCTTTCTGGCAAACTATTCAGCAAGATAGCGCTCTGCAAGTCTTTATGTATTTCAATGTCCATCTCAGCCAGTTTTCCTACAATTTCAATAAAAGAATTGATATGTTGTCGGACATCATCGCCACTCGACATGCGATGGGTTGTGAGCCGTCTCAGCAACGTGTCCCTCTTGGCTGGCCCTTGCGATGCATACGTTGCTCGCAACTTTTGCCAGACATCATGTGCCGTCCGACACCCTTTTAACTGATTTAGTTCTGATGGACTTACGCTAAATATTATCTCGGCTTTGGCCTTTCGATCACCTTTGTCCCATGCCGCTGCCGCTATCGTCGCATCTTCTTCGTCGACCACGGGTCGTTTCATCGTCCCGGCTGCATATTCCCATCCATCGTTTTTAACTAATAGTGCTTCTGCTTGCATGCACCATGTGTCGTAATTGTCCTTATTGAGGACGTCAATTTTAGACACGCTTCCAGTTACGAAAGCCATGCTTTCTCTTGCACTTATTATTATTTTGTTTTTAATATTCAACACAACCGGCACACAAAAAATATATATATTCCTGGGCCCATAACCTGTTAGATTATATGCGTGGATATATATTTTAACGAATGCGTTTATTCTAGTAAAGATTAAATTAGATTACAGAAACACGTGCTCTGCACGTTCCGCGTTACAAATCGCCATATTGAGTAGTCGTCTATTGTTCTAGCGCACGCATCTAGCCCCCCTACACTCTGAGGCTCACGTCAAATGACTGCCGAATATATAAAGGTGCGAATTACAATATTACTCCTTCACAGATATAAATAGATTTATCATTTATAGATGATGATTTATCATCTAAAAATGAACGGCTTATTATAAGAAATCGTAAATATATGTATTAGCTTCTAATGAATTGAAAATTAAAATATTACTTTGCGACTGATGGTCTCAAGTTTTTCGAAGTACAAAAAATGGTTAGCGAGAAGTTAATGGTTGTGACAAGTACGTGTAAATATAAAACCTCATACAGATTAAATTATCGTTTTTGTAATTCGAGTATTACAAGCGACATTTTTGTGAAATTGACGAAGCTCTAAAACATAATAGCTGTCTTTGAATTTAATGAGGTAATATACATAGTATAAACACAAGTTTAAACGGCATTTCAAGAGGTTTAATTCTATTTATTCTCAACAATTAAGAAGACGTATCTTTTATACTGATTGCACGATCGTAAATTAATATTAGTAGTAGTCACCTGTCTGAAGAATAGTGTCAGATTTTAGAAAATAAGAATGCGAAGATGTTTTATTTAAAAACTTGCCTTACTTTAAGATAAACCTACAGTTTTGTTAAAAAAAAATAGATTATTAACTTGTAGTTTGATGAATAAAATTATAATATGTGTTTTACACACTTCCTTCCAAAAAATATATTGCTAAGAAATTATAGCAAAGATTTGTAATATGAAAGCAATTTTGGCAACGTTCAATGCACGTGCTATTTTGCATGTACTTTGATCGTAGTATGATTATTCGTAACCATCGCTCGATTTGTCAGTGTTTTGACAGCCATGATGAATACTACGAAATTATGTTAAATATTTGCAACAAGCCAACATGATCGAATAAAAATATTGAATAACATAAACAACAGGATATCAGCGTAACATGAAAAGAGTGTTATTCAATAATGACCACAATATCATGCGTATGCATTACGATGACCCGGTCATCGGTGACGGTGAGATAAACATACTATTGATAAGAATGTAGTCTCATTTTACCATATTACGAAATATTCTCTCGTTATATACTCATGATAATTCAAAATTCGGTGTGTACATAGTACAATGCGCATGAATTCACAACATCTCAGTAACTGTACTTCTCAGGCATATTTGTATATTTATCCTTTTTTATTTATCAACATTTATGTATTCGTCAACATATTAATATATTTATGAAAAAATTACTTTACATAGATCGTCTATGAAATTTTGAAGCTTTTTCAAAAATTATTTTTAAAATTTAGAAATCAGTAAGGTGTTAATGAAAAATTGATGAGTGTTTAAATTTTTATAACTACGTGAAAAAATTTTACAATAATCCAATACCAGTTTAGGTTTACTTTGAATCCTTCAATTTCTACAATCCCGAATTCATTTCTTCAAAGACGTTTCTATAACATACAGTCGGTAGAAAAATGGAAACGCGTTTTCTTATCGACAAATTCAAACGTCTTTAAAAATTTGTTTCACAAACAAAATCACCATGGTCTTGAAAATTGATGTCTCTCCTTCATATTGACCTCAAAAACTGTCATGTACGATTTTTACGGCGTTTTATTGCTCTTGGAATGAAAAATATGCTGAAATTAGAATAATCTAATTGTAAAGGCTCGCACAAACCTGAACATTTCGACGAACATTGCGCCGAACAGCGGCCGAAACGCTAAATCGCGCCGTTCGGTTCGCAGAAATGAATGTCGATTTTGCGTTTCGTTCGCTGTTCGGCGCGCCGTTCGGCGCAATGTTCGTCGAAATGTTCTGGTCTATACGAGCCTTAAGGTAGATTAAGAAGGTTGTAGCTAATTATTACTATACGGTGGATGTTATGCATTTATCACAGAAATGGGTAGGTAAAGTAAAAAATTTTAAAAAGGATAGGGAAATTGGCAATTGTTGAACAAGAGATGCTCCTAATCTATTTTGATTGGGCCTAAATTGAAAATTTAAAAAAGACATTATTGAAGATGTTGAAAGTAGTTGTTTTTCACGATTTTCGGCCTCTAACTGTAGTAAATCTAAGAATTCTTACATATTTCAATGCCTGTCGTTCGTTTTCGCATCAACCGATTTTTATGAAATTTTCTTCATGATATCTTTAAATGGAAAGACCTACTTTTTGTATCCTGAATCGAATTCTGTGTAAAAATGTACTGGCCTTCATATGTCCTAGGCTTAATAGTTAACGAGATATTATTGAAATAATTTTCCATATGTACTCATCATTTTCTATTGTAGTTGAGGGACATCAGTTCGAGCACCTATTATCTTCCAAGCAGATTTGGGCATTATTTGAATTGTTTCGGATAAATATGTATCTAAAATAATTATTCGGATTATTTTTAGTCAAATATTTTATTTGAATGTTGATTGCAAAATTATTAGAATAATGTGAATAATTGTTCTGTTTTTTTTTTCTATGCAATTTTATAAGAATGTTTCAGATCAATTTTATCCTCTACGAATAAAATCTTATTCGGATAAATTTTTATTCAGTTGGATATATATTCGAAAGTGTCGAATAAAATTTTATTCGTTAGTCTTAACCCCTTGTCCGTTATCCAAATAAAATTTTGTCCAACTTTGCTTCCAAATGTATATGGGAGGTACGTACTGAAAATGATTTCGACAATATCTCGTTAACTATTAGGTTTAGGACATATGAAGGTCAATACATTTTTACTCAGAATGTGATACTCTATTGACATGCGATGCAAACAGTAAGTATTTTCATTTAAAAAAAATGAAGGTTACCTTGAAATCTCCGAAACGCCACTACTTATAAAACCAATATATACATTACATAATCCCTCCAAACTTTCTAACTGTTTTATACAAAACATTTTCGTACAATATACATATAATTTTTAAGTTATTCAGGATGAACGAGTTATGTGGGACTCCTGTATATGATGCATTTTGTAAATCTGTATCAATTATACATATTCTGTAAATCTCATGATTACTTCCTTTTTGCGGTTGCGTGAGAGGTTGACGTGTGTGAAGCGAGCAGAGAAGTTTTTGTAAAAGAGAGTGAAGGTTGAAAGGTGTGAGAGGTGAGAAAGTGGTGGAGAAGGGAGCGTGAGGAGCAGGTGCAGGTGGGGAAAAAAGGAGAAGGGCAAATAGTGGAGTAGGGAGTGCAAGGAAGGTCAAAGCTCAGACGAGGTATAGGGATAGACCTATCATCTTACGGGACTTCATGTCTCATGTTCTGAAATATCGACTGTTCAAAAAATCAGAGGTTTTGGTATGCCCTCTACGATATAGAGTGGTGAGTTTAGGAATTATATTGAATTACAGGTATCGAAGGCGTAGTTGCCAAATCACATCCGAGAATATTCGTCGCATAGTTGCCAATTTACTGTTACTGTCGTGTAATGCACAGCGCGTATTTCGGCTATTTTCCAAGTTACAGTCGTAATTCTGGAAAAGTAAACGAAACGAACCATTATATGATTAATTCAACCTTCACGCTTTCAGTTTCTATACACATTTTAAAGCTGAATAAATGTTTTCCCAATTTATATAAATAAACTTTCATTTATTGATAGTAAACAAAATAATAATTGTTGTTGAAAATTGATATACATATTTAGCGCTATTTTTATCTTGAAATTGATTCATATAAAATGTTGTTGGCTTCTTTGAACTTTCTGCTACCAAATACAATTTTCAAAAGGACGGAAAAATATTTAAAATATTGTCAACAAAAATTTTAATGACAGTTGTTATGCGAGGTTCCATATTCGTTACAAGTTGCGGCGTGTCTGTTATTATATGTTAACATTACATATGTATACAATTATTAGTTCTTTTTCCCAAATATTTTCATAAGTTGTACAAGAATTTATTAATTATAAATACTAAATCTGTAGAAAATTCTGTTTATTGCTGATCTGACTTATCGTTATATCGTAAAAGCATACAGGAGTTCAGATTTAGTTGATCTTTTACCATTATTGCTATCAGTTTTAAAAAAATTGTTTATCGATAATAATTATCGATAATAATAGACATGCTGCAACTTGTAACGAATATAGAACCTCGCATAACAACTGTCATTGAAATTTTTGTTGACAATCTTTTGAATAATTTTCCGTCGTTTTGAAAATTGGATTTGATAGCAGAAGGTTCAAATGTAAATAATATATTTTATAACGTTAAAATAATTTTAATTTCTGTCGTCCGTTTATTCCAATCCTACTTTTCCCTATTCAATGTCCATTAAATGTATATACTTATTCCGTTCTGCAACGGAATTTTCTGAGTTCTTTTTCCTGGCATTCTTCGACACGGCTCATTAGGTTCTTTTCAATTGAAAGTAGTGTACAATTTCGATATAATTTTTTTAGTGCAAGACAATGTCCATTCTTCAAACGGACGCGGACGGACGGTGCGCCCGTTGAAACTAGGTCTTCTCACCTAGGACATTAGAGTACCGAAATCATTGAGGCATTGGGCCCTAGAGTTGGGCAAAATTTTTATCTAAATAAAAATTTCGAATAACAAATAAAAGATAAAAATTTTTTATTCGTTATTCGAAGGTTCGAATAAAGAAAGTATCTTTATCCGACAAGTATCGAATAAATAATTTTATTCGACGAGAATTTATCCGACGAATAAAGATAATTTTTTTTATTCGAAGCTATAAAGCTTATTCGTATTAACAATATCATTCTGATTAAAAGTATAAAAGCTTAAATTGCTAATAATGCTCGATTCTCCATCTGCTTACATTGTATGCCGTTTGTCAGTCGCTGAGAGGAAAGCTGGTTAGTCGAGCAGGGAAACGGGCAAGGGAGGTAAAGGGGTGGGAGGAAAGAAGAGGGGTATGGAGGCAAAGGTGGCTTTTTGGAATGTGGCGGGATTGAAGAACAAGGATGAGGACTTCTGGAAAGGGCTGGAGGAATGGGATGTGATAATGCTGATGGGGACGTGAATGGAGGAGAGGATGGGAACAGGTAAGGAACAGGCTGTCAAGAGGGTATGTCTGGAAAGCGGAGTAGGCAAGGAGAGAGGAAAAGATGGGAAGGGCAATGGGGGGAATGTTGATGGAAATAAGGAAGGAGATCGAGACGAAGAGGGGAAAAGTGGGAGGGAGGGATGGAGTGATGATGATAAAAATGAGATCAGAGGGGGGATGGTGGAGGGTAAGGGGGGTATATATAAGTAGGGACTTGCAGAGTAAGTTGGAAGAACTGGGAGACTGGATAGAAGGGAGAGAAATAGATGTAAGGGTGATTATAGGGGGGGGGGGTTTCGATGCAAGGACGGGAAGAGAAGAGAGTGAGGTAGGAGAGGAAGAGGATGGATAAGGGAAGGGGAGCAGGAGATCCAAAGATACGAAGATAAATGCCTTTATTGGGGGTAGTAGAGTGGAGGGTGAGAAAGGGAGGGTCAAAAAGGAGAGAGGAGGAAGGAGAAGAGGAAATAGAAATGGGGGAGCTCAGCAGGGTGGTAAAGGGTATGAAAGAGAGAAAAGCGGCAGGGGGATGGGATACCGAACGAGGTGTGGAAATATGAAGGGGAGGAAGTGGACGAGTGGTTATGGAGGGTTTGTAATAAGGTGTAGAGGGGGGAAGGATGGCCGGATGATTGGACGAAGGGAGTGGTGGTGCCGATAGCAAAAGAAAGGGAAAGTAGAAAGGTGGGGGATTACAAGGGAGTGACACTAACGCAAACGGCGTACAAGATATACGTAGCGGTATTGGCGGAGAGAGTGAGAAAGGAGATGGAGGAGAAGAGACTGTTGCCTATGAGTCAGACGGGATTCGGGAAAGGGTTAGGGAGTGTGGACAACATCTATGCGTTGAACCACTTGATGAACAGGCAGGGGAGGAGGAAGGAAAGAAGGATCGTAGTATTATTTGTGGACCTGAAAGCTGCATTTGATTCGGTGGACAGGGATATATTGATAAGGGCGATGAGAAACAAGGGGGTGAGGGAAGGGTTAGTAATAGATGAGGTACTGGAGAGGGGGGGCTGGCGAGGGGTGAAGGTGAGAGGAAGGAGAATTTACACCTTGGCATATGCGAACAATATAGGGATGATAGGTGTACTGAAGCGCTATATGGACGAGAAAAGACTGCAGGTGAACGCGGAAAAATCAAAGCTTATGTAGGGTTATGAATGAGATACTGTATTAGAATGATTGATAGAGTGACTGTGGCCGCGACATCGTGGCGCCAACGTGTTTGGGTCCGGCGTGACAGGGAGTTTGTTTGGGCCGAAGTGTGAAAGAAGAGTGTTTGGGTCTCGGTGACTAGAGTAAAGTGTTTAGGGGCGCCAAGCGCAGGGCGTACGTGACTCTTTGGGTTTTCCCAATGGATGTGAAACTGATTGATAGAGAGAAAATGAGAGTGCAAGAGAGTAAGAATGAAAGTGGGACTTGGATAAAAGGGACGAATGCGAGGGATGTAGTGTCAGTCGGTAGAGCGAGAGTCGCGAGCGAGTAAGTTGACGAGATATCGAATACTGAATTGTAGTTTGAGAGTAGAGTTGTCGAAGTAGAATAAAGTACTTTAGTAAAATCGGTGTGACATCACTCCACCCGTTACGTCACACCTAAGACGTAGGAGTTTCCTCTAAAATATTCCTACAGTTATGAGGTGTAGGACGGAAGGGGGAAGGTGGAAGAAGGTGACGTGGAGGTGGAAAGGTAAGGTACTAGAGGAGGTCAGTCAATATAGGTATCTGGGGTACATAATAAAGAGGGATGGAGCATGGAACATGCTGACCACATGCTCAGGAAGAGCATGTGGCGGAAAGGATAAGGAAGGGGGCGGCGGTAATGGGACAAGTATGGGGAATAGGGAACAGGAGATTTGGCAAGGACTGGGGTAGGAGGATTTGGTTGTTTGACAACCTAATTTGGTCGGTGATGAGTTATATGGAGTGGAGATATGGGGGTGGAAGGAGAGGGAAGGTATGGAAAGGCTGCAGGAAAAATACTTAAAGTGGGTTCTAGGAATAGAAAGATGCACACCAGGGTACATTATTAGGGAGGAATTGCAAAGAGAATTGCTGAGGAGAAGGGCGGGTTTAAGAGCATGGGGGTACGAAAAGAAGCTAGGAGAGGGTAAAGGAGGGGAGTTAGCGCGATTATGTTGGGAAGAGATAATGGGAAGGGAGAGGAGGGGGAGTAGGGGAAGGGTGGGAGAAGGAGAGACGGGACTTCTTTGAGGAGAGGGGTTGAAATGATGGAGAAGTGGAGATAGAGCGAGCGAGGAATTGGTAAAAAGGGAGAAGGAAAGGCAGAGGGAGGAAAGACGGGAAAAGATAAGAAATTCAAAATATAATAAATGGTATGGAATGATGAAGGGAGAGGGCCTGCCGGGATACCTGAAGAAAGGATGGGAGAGAGTAGGTGGCAGAGGGTGGCGAAATTTAGATTGGGAAATGGTATGAGAGAGGAGAAATATTGGATGGATGAGGAGGCGAGAAAGTGTAGAGTGTGTGGATGGGTGAATGAAACGTGGGAGCATGTATGGGAGGAATGCATGCGGCTGGATGAGGAAAGAGGATGGCAGGAGAAGAAGTAGGAAGTGTTGAATGATGAGGCGGGATGGGAGAAGTGGATGAGGAGAGTGGAGGAATGGAGGGAAGGTGCAAATGGAAGGAGAGAAGGGAAACAAAGCAGAAAGGATTGGGATGGATGAGGAGTGACCGGAAGAAGGGGTCTGCTGGTTAGGGAAGGGGAGGCGTAGGTGTGTGTGTGTGTGTGAGGAGAGGTGAGTGAGAAAATTGATACGTTTTTATTTTTTTACATAATGTATTTTATTTTATTTCTTATCATTTTATTTTCATTTTATTTTTATTTAAGTACGATATTGTAGGAAGTAGAGACATTCAAATCGAACGACGCGACGGTTGGACTAAACACATACGAAATCCGATCTAACTGATCAGCGGTTGACCGCCGACAGTTAGAACCCGAAATGTAAACACGCGGAGAACGAGTGTGGATGAGTATGAGAGGGAGAACAATACATTAGATGCGATAACTGTAAAAGCCGTGTGTGACAGTGTAAGAGGGTACGAGAGATATACTTTGCGAGGTAGGACGGGAGAGAGGCAGTTCTTAGCTGAGACAGA
>CM052118.1:13659471-13697762 GCA_028454245.1 Halictus quadricinctus
AGGAAGGAACGAGGAGGCGAAACGTATTGGAATTGTAACCCTGAGGGGAACAAAAATAAACTACTACTACTACTACTATAAATCTCATGAAAATCGGTTGATGCGAAAAAGAACGGTAGGCACTGCAAGAATTCTTACATTTATTACAAGTTAGAAGTCGAAAATCGTGAAAAACAGCATATTTCATCATCTTCAATAATGTATTCTTTAAATCTTCAATATAGGCCCACATAAAAAGTTGAGAAAACAACTTTTAGTATTTTCTTAAAGGTTCTGACTTCTCAAAAAAGTTCTATGGTCCAACATTAAAAAGTTATCTTATTAATTATCTTGAGTAAATGTATATATCCAACTATACTTTTACATAAAGTTTATTTCAATGTCAGTCGACATGATCGTCGTGTATTTTTTTTTTTTATATGAGTGAGAAAACGAGTATATTAACGATAACATTACATGATGTTTAGTCCAAATGTGATAGTAAATGAACGTGCTGGTAGTCAATAATAAACTCAACAGTATAGATGACAATCTAATAAATGAGAAAGGTGAATACATATTCGAAAAACTCGTCTTTTTGACAATGTAAAACTATTACAATGCTGCGTACTTTAATCAATGTTACGTTGCCGCAACACACGAAAGGGTTTTCTGTGAAAGGGTTAGGTCCTTGTCCCGATCGGAGAAATAGACTCGGCGCAAGAGTTTCGTAGAAGAGTGATTTATTAGTAAATTATCTGAGTCGCGGACTTTCGTTCTACAAAGCACTATTTCGCAGGGTTGTGTGTTCGTAAAAGTTCTGTATGTCTTGTGGTGTCGTAGCGTTCTGCTGCGTTCTTGTCGTGTTTGAATTTATGTAAACTCGGTTTTTTTAGAGATTGGTCAGTTACAGTTTTGGGTGGAGGAAAATTGTATTTTACCTCTTAGGGTGGGAAATTGTCGAGACTTTTGTTTCGTCTTGTCTCGTCTTGTCAATGTCGTGATTTA
Source organism: Halictus quadricinctus (assembly GCA_028454245.1). Classification (NCBI taxonomy): domain Eukaryota; kingdom Metazoa; phylum Arthropoda; class Insecta; order Hymenoptera; family Halictidae; genus Halictus; species Halictus quadricinctus. Next base: position 13,660,459 of record CM052118.1, read on the forward strand.
CAATCACTCAGCCGTCGCAGCTTACTGTTGTGTCGCACGTGGTGTCTAGGTGTTTTACGATGACCGTCGAGGTTGCTACGGTGGCCATAAAAATTAGCGGAATTTCGGAAACGGTCCGCAGCACCTCTGCGCCTGCCGTGCAGTTATAAATCTTACGTCCGAATTATATAATTTATAATTAATTTAACTAAATAGTAACCGTACTAATCGTTCGGCACGTTCTTCGTCGTTGTTGCGATCCGCGACGAGTGGATTGGATGTAACAATCAATTAGCTTTATTTAGAAAAAATTATGTTTGTTTAAAGTTATTTTGAGTAGATTATAATTCGAGCCGCGAATAGTATTAGGACCTACCGCAGCGCATCGCTTCGCATACTGTATGCTGCGTTAGGTTGATTACAGTGAATTTTCGTTACGAGTCAGTTCCGTCGTTCTGGTGACTTACTCGTATACGAAATCGGAGGTTCTCGCCGAGCGTCGCATTTGAAATACACAGGCCATGCTGGAACCTAAGAGTCATATCCGCCTACTAGTCATAAAAAACCTATGACCATTAAGCTATAGTGACAAGAAGACTGAAAAACGTCTTCCTCCGATACAATGTTGCACGGAGAAACGGACAGCGAAGCTAGAGAGCCGTCGCCGCCGAGGAGTGCGCCACAACATTGTCGGGTATATCGGTGTGAGACCAGACGACCACTACTAATCCAATTACAAAACTTCTTTATTTTTCGTTACTTTTTTTATGAAACTTTTTCCAACATATTATGGTATTTTTCTGATTAAAATGAAACCAAATATGATGTAATTCCGATGATGTTTACTTGTAGCTGCTATTCCGTGAAACTGGTAGTGTTGAAAATAAAAAATGTGCGAAGGTGAGGACTTCACGGCTAAATGAATGTATAGCAGCTCAAGGGAATATTTTTGAACATTTTGCGTAACAGAAATAAAGCAATTGAATCTTACACGTTGAATTTTATTTATTCCATTTTTCTGGGTTGAAGGTCATTTGTAGGTCATATTGTGTTACGTGGATGAATTCGTTATTTTGTCAGCTACAACATTACGTTAACGAAGATATATCATTCCCTTAAAAAAAAACATCGATGACCTTGAAATCTCATAAAAAATGACCTTGAAAATTTTTTCCCTTACACCGTTATATGTGGCCCTTCGAACAGTGCAACTTTGTCCTCAGAAGTTATTTTGTACAACGAAAAGTAACGGAGATATTTAGGTGTCCTGTTTCTGCAGACTCACCCTGTATGTTTCCGATTTTTATTTGGTGCACCTTTGCCAATTAACTCATGTTAATGAAATTAATGTTAAATAACATCGTAATTACAATGCCGGAACATTGTATAAACCATCAGTATTGGTACTGAAATAAATTCGATTATTTTAGAATTTCTGGAATGCAGAAGGATTGAAGTAGTGATTAATACGACGAACTCTCTAATTTCAGTTTCATTAACTAAATTTCTACGATTTAGTGGAAACTTTTAGGATTGCGATTCGGTAGTCAATGTTATATAAAATAGAAAAAGTATGAGCTGGTTTGTGTGCCGCATTATCAATCTTGAATTTTGACTGCTGCAAAGTTCAAGATTTAGATGCTAATCGTGCTACTTCGTCGTACATTGCCCTACACGTTATTGTGAACTTAATAAAATCAGTAGTGAAACTAGATTATACAGGGTGGGGCAATAATATTGTGACACAAACATTTTCTGCGTGGGTGTAGGCATAGAGGAGATTTCAAGGTCAACTCTATTTTTTTAAATGGAATGCTATGTTTTTTTTTATCGCGATGTGATAGCCAGTGTTGAGACGAATTCAGCGAGATATCATTGAAGGTCATGCAAGGTCAAATATGGTAGTAAAATAAACTTTATTAGAATACGGGAGATGCTCGAATTGATGACTGTTTGCGTCAATGCAAAGTTGCAATCTTCGTATCCCTGCATCACGTGCATGTCTTATCGTTTCTGAACTTATTCTAGCACATGCTGTATTATTTCATAGACCCTCACTTTTACATAAACGAATGGTTTTGTAACATTGTTTATGTTGTGGCAATATATCGCGTATAGCTAGAAATGTAAACATCTCATCAGCTCGTAATGTAAACATCTCACCAGTTCGTAACATTAACATGAATCAGTCAGTCACACTCGGTCTGACCGTACACATCCTTCGCACCGAACATTTGGATGGTTGTGCAAAAAATTAAAAGAAACCGGAAATTTGGGTACTCGTAAGAGCAGTCGTCGTAAAAAAGCGACTGATGAAAGAAATGAAGTTGGTGTTCTTGCAGTTGTAGCTCATAACCCGCAGATTAGTTCCCGACAGATTGAACACGAGTCGGCTATCAGTAAAAGGAGCGTGCTACGAATACTTGCACGGTATAAATTTCATCCATACCATATTAGCCTTCGTCAAGAGTTACACACGGTACAGATTTTATGAATCGTGTCGCATTTTGTCAGTGGACTCTACACAAAATACAAATCGATGAAACATTTATTTCTTCAATACTGTTCACCGATGAAGCTACGTTTACTAACCATGGAAATCTCAATTTGCATAATATACATTATTGGAGTATGAATTGGACCTTGAATTTCAAGGTCAAAGTCAATTTTGCGGCAATTCCTTTTAACAAATCTCCACCGATCCGAAGATGTACAACCATTTGCCAACACCATGACACTAAATTTTGTTACACCCAGTACAGTGTTATCGAATAGGTTAGCGATAACAACTCACCGATTGCATAAAGTGCCAAATTTTTAAACTGGAATGGTTGGATTAAAACAATATAGAACCACTTTTAAAGCTTTCCTTCATTGATGGTTAATTAGTCGTTAATGTTCATTGAGTTTGATTTTCTGGACCATTCCCCTCGCTTTGCTTTGATTGAATCTATTCACTACGCTGACCGACCTCATAAAAAGCTCGTAATCATTGAGAACAAAAGTTCCTAATAATGGATAATTAATCATTTTGGATGATCGAAGTATGTATATAATAATGGAACACTGATCAACAGATTATTTGTTTTGTGTTTTGGTAACCCGTTGGTGATGTTCGTAGAGTTTTAACAACGCATCTAAGAACCATTTTCCCCATCATTTTCAGGTGTTGAGAAATTTAATTTAAAGAAACAAGTCGAATTTTTACATTCAAAAGTTTCTTATGTCTTAAGTGTGGAAGTTGCGCATAAATGTTCCTTGCACAAAACGATTCTACAGAATTTCCCAAATATAACGATACGTTTGTTTTATAACAAGATTATAGACGTGTAATTGTGTTCGACCAATGTTCAAAGCAAATAGGATATCGCAATGCAAACAATTTTCTCTGATATTTGAAATTTGTTTTGAAAAACAGCAGCTTGAAACGAAAGTTAACTAAATTTTGTGATAGAACGGACTTCCTTTATACGAATACCATCAAGGAAATCCACAAAGCAGCTTCTGTTTTCGATTGACAAAGTAAAATAGCTCTGCCACAAATTCACTGTTTATAAAAATAAAAAATGTAATATTAGGATGAATCTCGCAACTGTAAGTAAATAGTGCAAAGTGGACTATACAATACACTATAGTATACAGTTCATGCGCTATATTAGGCCTAGATAACCTCTTCCTCACCGTTGCTTTAAGACTCCCATTACCAGTGTGCGGGTTCCCCCACCATTGGTTCTCCCACACTCCACAGGAGCTTGATGGAGGGTCTCAGAAGTGGGAAGAGGATTCGCGTGTGGCTCGCGAGCCATCAGTTGCCTTAACCTGTACTGCACAGTGGACTATACTTTCTTTGTAAGTGCAATAATGCATGTATGTTTTGCACTTATACTATTTTGCAAGCAGACACCTTGTTTTTTGTGTTAACGTGACTTAAAATTATTAGAAAAATGATTATTTAACGAAACTATTTTTTAAATGGAAGCTCTGGTTTTTATACGCATTTAATACAAATTTAAAACAAGGAACTTTAATAAGGACACACAGTGGATTTTGCAGACTGAAATTCAAGTCGAGCAGCAGTTGTCAAGTTATAATTGGAAACTGTACGTACAATGCAATTTTTACAGTGGACAAATATACATAATTACGAAGAATATTAGACGAAATGTTCATTTTTCGAAGTACATATCTTTCGTACATTCCAGTATATTACGTAACAAAAGTTTGTAACATAAATAAAATTGTATTAAAACTATAATAATAACAAAAATATATTTTTTTAGTATTCTGTGGGAAAGTAAAAATATTGAAACAGGATAGAATACTTTACTTTTATTTTCACGATTATTATTATGAAATAAATTAATGGAGGCTCTGGATATTCATTTTAGTATACACAACATAACAAAAACACATAACAAAAAAAAAATGAGTATAACGAAAAGGGTTCAATATCGAATTCATAAAAAATTACTGTTATTATATATATAATGATGGTAATCAAACAATTACCATCAAAATTATACAAAGCGTGCAGTTACATTTGAGATAATGAACAAAGAGAACGGAATAAAGTGAATTAGCGTTTTATGTCAACTGCACGGGTCTTGACGTCCATTAAGTGAGAAAGCTACTATTCTTTGACCCGCGCCGAACGTAGAAAAGAACAGCGATACTCTCTGCCAGTTAACGCTCGCCGAGGACTGTAGATACGTTTGTCTTATACGTTATAGGTCAAAGTCACAGCGGGGAAATGCTGCCTACGAGATCCTGCTATTCTTTGAAGCAGTGTCGAACGTAGAAAAGGACAGTGAAGCTCGAGAACTTTATTTTTCATTATTTTTTTATGGGACCTTCACCAACATATTCGTGGAATTGTCCTAGTGAAAATAATATCGTAGTATTATAAAAAGTAGCTTCGTCAGTAAAGAGAACGTCATACAAGAAATGTTCATTTCTTTGTATTGCTGCAATGTCCATGTACAAAAAGCAACACGATTCTCAAAGTCGTTGCCATGAAGCTCCTGATGTAAGGAAATATGGTATGGATGAAATATATAGCATTGTAATATTCGGAACACACTTACTTTGGAAATGCCTAAAGAATGTCCAATTTTTCGACAACTTGTAGTAGAATCAATATTGACTGTAGCCAATACAAAAGTTTCGGCATCTTCTCTAGTAGCACGCTTTGATCGTTTTCTGTTCAGTGATTTAATACTCCCTGTCTTACAAAACAATTGAACTATGCGGTCAAAACTTTGTAGAGAAGAATGATTTCTCTCAGGGTATTTTTCTGCGTACAATTAAGATGCTTGTACTGAATTACTTTTAGTCTCACCATAAACTAAAATCATTTCTATCTTTTCTGCACCACTGTACACCATTGTTTCAGAGAAGTAACTATCTTTCACAATCTGATTACTGATTAGAGTCACTGAAACGAGAAGAATTTGTATCAGCGTTTACAATTTATTGTGAGTGTGTTTACAGTCATTAATCAAGGTTCAAGAACATTTCTTGAAACCCTACTTTTATGATTTTCTCGTACTCAAGATCACGTGAAGGTCATAATATTACAGGTCGTTGGATTCGTCTTGACCTCGGCTATCATATAGCGATAATAAAAATATATCATTCCATTTAAAAAAATATCGATGACCTTGAAATCTCAAAAAATATAACCTTGAACAAATTTTTTTGCCTATCATAATATTTGCTCTCCTGAACCAACTAATGTTTTCCTCTGAAATTTTTTTCTATTATAAAAAACAAGCGAGATATTTTAGATGCTCGAATTAGGTGAAACACCCTGTATACCATATGTATACTCTGTATACGTATAAACATGTACAGACATTTAGACTGTAGAAGTTAAACGTGACAAGCATTATAAATTACATAAAAATGAAATTTCTACCTTCGTTAACTAATGTAGCGACACGATATTGTACATCGAAAAGAATTTCTTCCTGGTTACGAATAAAATCAGTGACCACCGATAGCGAACTCGTACATTGTACGAATATTTTTGTTGTTTCCTGTACCCGAGCATTCCAGATGCAGCATTTACTCCTCATTCAAGCCAAGTCGCTTTAACTTTATCTTTGTATCTCGGCTGCATACCGAGACTGTTTAGTTCTACCGTATATGTATTGGTGTAGGTCGCGCGTGGTTCAACTGTGTACAGTGTACAGTGATTACGAACGCATAGGCGTTTCGTACTGTCCCGATAAGATGGATGAAACGGCCCGATAAGATCGATAGAAAATCCTCGGCCATAATAGCAGGAATTGAGAGCGCGCATGATTTAATAATATTGCATCCTTCGTTTGATTTACGATCGCCCGACGACGCATAAAATGACCCTGCGCGGATTTTCCTTTTTGTGGACGGCTACGAGCGACGTGCTAGTACTTGACGCGTCGGCCTTGCCATTTTCTCACAGGAGGTATATACTAACATTATGTGATCATTACGATTTTTCCTTCAATTTTGGATTTTTGGTGAGTTCAACGAACATTCTTAACGGGTCTATCCGTGGTACGGGTCTACTTGTGGTACCTAATTGAAAACAAAATCTGTTCAACGAATTCGTATTCGTGAATGTTTGAAGAGTATACAGTGGCAGACAAAATAAAGTTTAAAATTAGAATTTCTGTTGATAACATCCAAACTTTTCTTGTTTATTCGTCTGTTTTTACAAGAGCAAGGGACCCAATTACAGTGTGGATGCCAATTACTGTGCCTATATCAATTGTACTTGTTTTTAAAGCATAATGAATATTAAAAAAGGGATATTAAATTTTTTCATTAGAGTCAGTTAATATATATGTTATATATCTCTTTTTTAATATTCATTATGCTTTAAAAATAAGTACAATTAATATTGGCACAGTAATTGGCAACCCACACTAATTGAGTCCCTAACCCTAGTGCGTTAACAAGCCAGTTTAAAGTCGTTACATTGTAGTAAAAATATTAACAACTACTTACCTAGTACGCATTTATCGATATTTCTCTACATTTCTGTGAGTGGGTTAACTTTAACGAATATCTGCATCCCTAATTGCGTAGCTGAATAAGATCATATTGATAATCATATTGACCCCATGCACACTTCAAACATGGCATTGAAGTTGTTTGAAAAAAGTATTTAAAAACTCGAGTGCCCACTATAGTCCACTAAGGACCAGAAACCCGCTTTTTGTGACCAATTTTTCAAAATTGACAGCTCTACAAACCTTCACAATTGAAACAATTATTCATTTCAGATAATTTTGTAACGAAGGGTGACGTTCTGATGACAAAATTCTGAAATTCAAAGCGAAACAAATTGTTGTGGGTACTCATTATAGAACATCAAATCATGGGTTTAAATTAAGCATTATATAATTCACGTACAAACAAGGTAATACCTATACTATTTTCAACTTCGAGATCGGTTTTCAAAAAATGATTGAAAGTGATAGGCATCGGACATTTTTAAAAATAATATTGGCCGTTAAAGACGGGTTTCTGGCCCACTATGCAATCCTCGGATCTAAATCCCACTGTAAATCTGTAAACAATTTCAGAAAATAACAAAATGTTTTAAAATTATAATCACAAAACTGTAGAATTAAACTTACTTTTGTTCAATCAAATTCTTTACTTGTTTCATTGTTTTAAATAAACTATTGTAACGCGACGATGAACAATAAAGCGTCGAGACCCCTTGTCAGCCCCCCCCCCCCCCCCGATGTGACAGAAGAATTGCGCCGAGACAGCGTGACCGGCGGTTCAAGGGGAACCGCGAGGTCTGGAACCATCTAAACCCCTAGTAACGCATTATTGACATAGTTAGCAACGAATCCGTATAAATATCGGTAGATTACCGCGGAGCGAGCACTTTTGCTGCACCTGTGGGAGAGGACGAGGTAAGACCACGGCCGCCCACAGGATGGGAGAGTACGAAGCAATGCTATCGGACGCCCAGCAGCCCAGGAGAGGACAGGGGTTGCACCTGGACGCCTCTCTGGGTACATGGGAGAGGACGGCCATGAAGGCCGGCCGCCCGCCGAGAGGAAAGAACAGGAGGGTAGCTTCCTGGCCGCCTGAGAGTAGGGACGCCTGGTTCCTCTGTATGTTTCGGAGAGGACGGCCATGAAGGCCGGCCGCCGATCGGACATGAGAAAACCGGCGAAACCGCGTCGTCGTCGTATCCCCAGAGGGAGAGTACGGTTGAAATAAACCGGACGCCCGATGGTGGTATCGCGTATATTATATAAAACCCTTTCTTAAATTATTCGTTGCTAACTTTCTCTCACTCTCTTGAAGGAATCTATTTTATAACAAAACCTATCTCCCATCCTTTGTACTAACATCTTGGAAAATATATCCTATGTCTCCAGATATTCCGACTCCTGTCATTCCGCAACCACCGCAATCCTTACGTTACACTATCAATTTTCTATCCCCTTTTGTAGCTCTCTCGCTTGCATTATCTTATGAAATATAGATATTTATAAAAAGTTTATTATTGTTTTAAATTAAAATTTCAGTTCGTAAAAATTAGTTGTTGTATACATTACTATTTAAACTTTCATTTGTCCGCCACTGTACAATAATTGTTATAAGTTCTAGAATTTATTCAATTTAGACATGCTATTCCAAACATAGTGTGCTATAAGTTACAATATTTTTTGTGGATTGAGGTCTAAATAAGCGGTAACTTTTAGTGATTAATTAAAGTATTGCAGATATCATTGTGAAACACTTGTAGTTAGATTGAAGGGAACCGTGTGATTGAGGATGGTATTATTGGATATCACGGATTAATAAACATCACATTTTTTTCATAGAAAATTAAATAGTAGAAGTTACAATGACGTCATGGATGATCAAATAAACAAATTCGCAACAACAATTGCTGGCGAAAGTTTCATATTTCAGCAGGATAACACCAGAGTGCATACTGCAAAGGCTAAATTAGTGTAAAGCACTAATTTAATAGAAACAAATCGCTTTATCATGGCCTATTGGTTTGCTATAGGTTTCACTGACAAGAAGTGTTTATGAAAATTGCGGATAATTTAATAATATTATAGAGTGGAACATGTGTATCGAAGAAAAATGGACTCAAATCAATCGTAAATAACTGAAAAAAATATTTAAGTCGTTACCCAAGCGTATGCTAGACGTACAAAACAAAGGGAGATATACAGAATAATAAAAACATTTTTTTTCATAAATAGTATAGACGGATAAGGAGGTCAAAAATGCCCCCAAACTAAATTGAATTTGCAATAGGCCATTCGACAGCTTATCCAAAGAAAATCCTTTGTGCCAATTTTCAACTATATACCGACATGAGGGGGGGGGGGGGGGTAGTAATGGGGTGACAAAGAAAATCAGGGTTCTCCGAAATTTCTCTTGTCCTCTATAATTGAAAATTCTGAAAAAATCAGGGATATTTTAGCTATTAGAATGCACATGTATGAATTTCTTCAGAATTTTTACTTTCGAAACCGAATTTTAAAAAATAAAAACTTTTGGAATGCCGATTTCTTGTAGAAGTTTTTTGGTCAGATTTCTGTCAGAGTGCGTTCCGGTTTGAACTAATCTAGAGGAGCACTTTGCAGGTTCTGCAACGTTATAAAACTAATAATGCATAAATTAATACAAGAGTATATTGTTAAGATCAGTGCTAGACATTCGCGATGTGTTGGGTGTAGTTCTTCGCTTTGGAAGTCATTCAAGTAAAACAAAAAAAAAGGTAAAAATGGCTGTTTTTGATTTTTTTTAAGTATGTGCCCTCACATTGAAAAATCTGAAAAAATTATATGTTAACAACCATATCGAGATGCTAAAACCGTCAAAATATAAATTTAATATCTCATCACTTTTACAAGAAATCGACGCTTCAAAAATTATTTAATTTTTTCAAATTCGGTTTCGAAAGTAAAAATTCTGAAAAAATTCATACATGTGCATTCTGATAGCTAAAATGTTACAGATTTTTTCAGAATTACAGTATCAGTTTTTTATTTGCATGGCGTTTTCAAGGTCATTTGGAGGTCAACTTTACTTTTTCAAATGGAAACCTATATTTTTTATTATGGGATGTTATTGTACCTAAAAAGGCCAGCAATTTTAGTAGGATACTGTTTTTTATCCGCCCACTAGTTTCGAAGATATTTAAAGAGAAGTAGAGCGAGGCATATTATTGTGTAAAATTACTTGACGCAAATCGTTGATGTTTTCCAGTTGTACTAGCACGTACCGTTTGAAAACAAAATTGTCTTCTATTGATCTCTTGTTTATGTTGTCTGACATTTCAATATAAGATTATACTATTTAGTCAAGTGTGAATCATCGTAATAAGAGATACTATATCGTAGTGCAATTGGTTGTATAAAATGGTGTATTCTTTAGAAGAACGAGTAGAAATAATTTTTATTTATGGAGCTGATGAGTGTGCTCGTCGAACTGTTGCTACGTTTAATGAGAGACATCCCGATACACATGTTTCTCATACGTACGTGTTACAATTAGTTCAAAGTTTAAGGAAACAGAATCAGTGACAAAAAGAAACCAGCCAAAATTCATGAAACAAGCTGATCAAATCGAAATTATAGGACAGTTTATTGTGAATCCTACTAGTTCAAATCGATAAGCTTCAATGGTAACTGGTGTATCAGTGGGATCTGTGCCCAAATTACTTAAATATAACAATCTTCGTCTTTATAAAATGCAGTTGCATCAAATGTTATTGAAACATGACTTTGACAGGCGGATTGAGTTTTATGAGGAATTAACAAATACGATCAACGTCACTCCTAATCAAATTAAAAACATTTGTTTTTGTGACGAATGCACTTTTTTCTAAAACGATGCTGTAAATCGTCATAACTGTCGTTATTAGAGTGGAAAAATCCACATCTTATTAGAGAATGTAATATTCAATGGCCGAAAAAAATAAATGTTTGGGCAGGCATTTTAGGAAATGCTATTATAGGTCCTCTGTTTTCCAAGAGAATTTGAATGGCAATCTGTATTTAAATTTACTGGACAACATCATTGATCCGCTTATAACAGAAAATGTTGAAAACCAAAGCGTTGAAAACGGCAATTTTTTGTTAAATGAAGAACTTTTGTACTTCCAACATGATGGTGCTCCCCTGCATTACACGTTACCAGTTCGCCAGTGGTTAAACAATCGATTCCTACTAAGATGAATCGATAGAAAAGGTGTTATTGAGTACCCACCAATCAGGGTTGGGCAGTATCTCAATAAAAAATTATTTAAATAGCTTTCAGATACAGATACTCTGTATCTTTTGTTTTTATTCGAAGTCGGATGAATCGCGAGAAGTTATCTGTATCTTTATTCGTCGAACGTCTGGTTTGGAGAGTTTTATTCGATCTGCCTCTCGGATGATTTTCTGGTTATCTTCGGGATTTATTCGAAAGTCGGATACAACGCCACCATTTATTCGACGGATTTATTTGTAGATACTCGGTGACGCCGAGTATCCGACCGATTTTAGTCGACGAATAAATAAAAATTCAGAATTTATTCGAACCTAGATGTCGCGGCGAGATTTATCCGTAACTTTTATTCGTTATTCGAAGCTCGATTTGGCCAGACGATTCATTTGACGATTTATTCGCGACGAGTATTTGGCAGAGATGAAAATCACATGTATCTTTTATTCGAAATTGTATTCGAGGCTCGGATAACCGACCTTTTCATCCGACGTTGCCAAGTCGTAATACGTAAATACGTACCACGGTATAGTGACTACCATTAATAATCGAACACTTTTTATCGTTTAAACTTTAAACGATTGTTTACACAAATAAATTGTTATTATTTAAACAATTGTTTAAACAAATCAATTTTTATTACTGAAACAAATGTTTACACCATTACATTTGTATTATTGAAACAAATGTTTAAACCAGTACATTTTTATTACTTAAAGGATTGTTTAAACAAACACATTTTTATTACTTAAACAATTTACGTCCTGTTTTGCAGTGAGTAAAAGTCTTTTCACCATTGGTACTCTGCTGGATATTAAGTTATTAAGACAATTTTATAAAGAACTCTTTACATTATGTATTATGTACAGATACACGTTCATAGGCATTGCATGTAATGCATTTTTCTGTCTACGGTTCTGAATTACCGACTCTGTAGAACATGCTCTGGTACGGCAGTGGACTCTATAAAATTCGTTTATGAACTTCGAAGGAAACATTTCAATACTGGCACCGTCTAACTTATCGGATTTGTGACGTGTTTAGACTTGTTTTCATCAGCAAACTATTTGCAATCGATTAATAATGTTCCCATGGCAGAATTATGAATTGTAACAAACATTTTATTGTTTTTAATAAGTGATGGTGAAACGCTTATATTGTTGTCTCCAGGCGACACACGACGCGACGCTCCATATGGTCGTGATTCAGTATCAGAGGCAACAGTAGCGTATTGGCGTTTACCAACTAAATCTAATATTATTTCTTATTAACGTTATCATATTGATATCATTACCTACCGATTGAAAATGTTTTCCTGAACAAAATAAGCCCAAATATGGTACAAATCGGATGATAATATCATCGGATTGTGCTGCCTTTTTGTTGCGCCTTCGGCCACGCGGCCGTGTTTGCATGCTATCCTTTTCTATCTACGTTCGCCGCAGTCGAAGCGGCCACAAATATGTACATACATATGTGCAATCACAGCAACGATATACATATGGATATGTGTGCAACGACAGACGTCGATCCCTGTCGAATGATTCCGAGAGTAGAAGAACGAAACATGTGTTACTTTCTTTTGGCTGAAGGTGTGCGTTGTTTTCAACAAATGCAATCTTTTCATGGAAGGGAACTTTTTAAAAATTTGCAAAAAAAAAAGAGGATCTAGCCCCAAGTGTCCTCTTTACAGAAATGTTTTTAAAAGATGAACATTTTAAAATTGACGAAATTAAAATTATCTGAAGCGAATGCTGCATCGCGATATACAGCCTTGGACGGCCGGACACTGTGCTGAACCGTAAAAGATATGAGGAAGAAATGTACAGTAAAATTTATTAAAAAATTATGCCTATCCACTGATAATTGTCGTCATAAATATATATTTTCAGTAATAATTTTTTAATTCATTGTTTCAATTTTATTGTCTTAAAATAATATTGCAAATGGTTAACTTGTTATCTATTTAGTATTGTTCCAGATAATTTAAATCATCGATGTCTTTGATTCTAAATTTCTGCATTTTCTACAGAGTCGGCAATTCAGAACCGTAGACAGAAAAATGCATTACATGCATGCCTATGTACGTGTATCTATACATAATGTAAAGAGTTCTTTATACAATTGTCTTAATAACTTAATATCCTGTAGAGTACCGATGGTGAAACCCAATGACATTTTCTTTTATTATAAAGACTTTTACTCATTGCAAAAGGTGACGTAAATGGTTTAAGTAATAAAAATTTGTTTGTTTAAACAATCGTTTAATTAATAAAAATGTACTGGTTTAAACATTTGTTTCAATAATAAAAATTCATTTATTAAACAGTCATTTAAATAATAAACGGGATATAATTAATGGGAGTCACTACACCATAGTACGTACTTGCATATTACGACGTAAGTATTACGACTTGGCAACGTCGCTCGGTCGGTTATCCGAGCTTCGAATACAATTACGAATAAAAGATACGTGTGAGAAATTGAATAAATCATCTTCCCTACCATCGAGCTTCGAATAAATCTCAAAGTTATGTCGAAAATCATACGTCGAAAATCAAAGATGCATTTGGGTTGAGAGTATCTGTCGAAATTCACCGTCGAATAAGTGGTGACGCTACCTTGGACTCTTGAATAAAAGTCAAAGATACTTTGAAACTCATCAGTTGTATCTTCGAATAAATTCTCTCACATAAATTCTCACTGCTAGAGACGTCGAATACGCATAGCCGTTACTTCGAGATTCGGATAACCCACGGATGACAAATGAAAATCGTGAAAAGTATCTGGCGGATAAACTGTGGTGAATATGTATCCGAGAAAAATGAGTTCTAATAAAAGATAACTTTCGGTCATTTGTATTCATAATTTTTAAATAATTTTTTGCCCAACTCTGCCCACCAAGATCACCAAATCTAACTCCAGTCGACTTCTTTTTGTGGGGACACGTGAAGTCTGTTGTTTATAAAACACAACCAGAAAGCGTCAACGATTTGCGTCGCAGAATTGTACAGGAATGTAGAGCTATTCCAACAGATACCTATAAAAATGTTCGTTTAGAATATGTGAATCGTCTGTATTATTGTTTAGAAAACAACGGAGAACCTTTTGTAAATTTTTTATAGTTATAAAGAAATTACAAACATTCTCACAGTTTAAGTATGACTCGCGCTACTTCTCTTTAAATATCTCCAAAACTAGTGCGGAGATAAAAAAAGATTACTACGAAAATTGCTGATCTTTTTACGTACAATAAGATTCCATAATAAATAATATAAGTTTCCATTTGAAAAGACAAAGTTGACCTTCAAATGACCTTGAAAACGCCACCCAAATAAAAAACTGATACTGCCCACCTCTTTTCCCCTCGAAATCCTTGGACACGTGTTTTACACATTTCTAATATCTTTCATATTTTTCGAGATATTCAGCTGGAAAGTTTCCAATGAACACCTTGTTTATGTGTTACGCAGCCAATGCAACGGAAAACCCAGCGAGAAGCTTACTGCCTCACGCCCTAACCGTAATTCCAAAGTCATTAGTTTATACATACAATCTGTTTATTACAGGCAAATTTTCAGACATTTCATAGCCCCCAATAATCATAAAAAGGAGACCCCACCGATCGAGTAAATTGCGAGATACCTGGAGTTAAGGTTGTATGAGTATGACCCAGGTCATCTTTCATCCCATCTGGCAAAATTTCATGGCAAACTTCATTGTCAACCAGGCTGCCAATCAACACGCAAAATCACGCTGATTGGCTGTCCGGCGAAGACGAAAATCCGTATAAATATGCGTCCGCCGAAAAATAGAAGAGAAAGCAAAAGGACAAGACCACGCGCGTCCACCATTCATATTCTTACACGACCATTCCGCGACTCCACATTGTACATTGTTTCTTGTCAAAGTTTGAAATTATATTCTGTTACTCAAATCAGACTGTTATACGTTAAACAATCTATCAGCCCTATCCCTATAACTAGTGATAAGGTCCAACGCGTTTCGCGACAACGGAGAAAATTCGGACGGAGATTTACGACCTTCGTCGACTTCGGAAAAGTCTAGCCGCGGATGCGTTCGCGTAACAATATGCCATCATTTTGTCCCGCCAATATTTTATTATTTCTGTATACACTTAAAAATAAGACTTTTCCTTTAAATACTTTATATTGATATGTTGTATTCTGCAATTCAAGTATGTGGTGTCGCGTCGATCCCGGAATTGGGAGAAATCGGATCGCGACTAGGTAAAGGTTAACGGCGAATGAATGTAGAGTCAATCTCCGGAGAACTGGTCTTTATTGCGATGTGGCAAGACTTGGCTTGCTGTTAGAATTTCGGTGTTTTTAACAGTTCGGTTTTTGAAACAGTTCTGAATTGGTTACAATCGTATAGGAATTATGAAAGCTCGGATGTGGATGTGGTTTTAGGAAGTTGTCTATGATTGGTTGAAGGATGTGTTTTTGGAAGGTGTTGAAAGTGGTGGAAAATTAGGAAGAGTGGGAGTAGAAGGTACTTTTGGTTACAGGCGGC
The DNA here is from genome assembly GCA_028454245.1 of Halictus quadricinctus. Classification (NCBI taxonomy): domain Eukaryota; kingdom Metazoa; phylum Arthropoda; class Insecta; order Hymenoptera; family Halictidae; genus Halictus; species Halictus quadricinctus. The sequence continues at coordinate 13,676,221 of CM052118.1, forward strand.
TACGGCTATAAAACTATAAATCTAGGTACAATAGTGGTTTACAGTTCAGCATGTGCTGAGTTTTACTCGTATTTTCCACTACGCTAAATTATGCTGGGTTTTTTATGGCGGTCATGGTCATTATGCCGCGGGTGGCTAGTTGACCTTCACGGTCGTACAGATGTCCCTTCGCAGAGGGTTTTTACGACGGAACAATATTCATTGAAACGTATTACTTTATTACGTGTAAATGACGAAAACCTTAAATAAATCAGGTATGCCATCTTTTTGTCGCGGAATGTATAAGCACATATTTGTGTTTGTGTTAAACGAAAGATTTTCAATATGTATAAATATAACGTGTGAACTAAAATAGATTTTTTAAAAATTTGTAAAAAAGAAATGGCAAGGTCTTAAGCAAATGTTTCAACGCGTAATGGAAAATAAGATACACTAAATTTTAAATAAAACAACTTCAGATACTGTTGTATAGTTGTACACTAACAGTGTACAACTTCAGATAACTTTATCAGTCATGTCTGTTTCGAACATTTTCAAAATAAATAATTGAAAATCATTGTGAGTCTGTAAGTAAAGTGATGTTTTTTGTGATTAAGTACTTTTATTCAAACGTCGAATCATTTTTTGAATATGTAAAAAGAGTTGTAACTCAATTGGGATGAAATAATAGTTTATTTAAATAATAGTTTATTTGACAAAATCTTAAAATTTTACCTTTCAGATGTTTATGCAGGTTCGCCAAGCTTAAAAGCTTGATATGAAGTGTGCTCTTACAAAACTCTATACAAAAAAAATCTACAGTAAGCCCTGCTACAAAGCGGTACTGTCATAAGCGGTTTCCATACATAGCACGGATCAAAAATTGGGATTTGATTGGTATCAAATTTAATTTAATTTGATCTGATTTGTACTAATTCGGAGTTTCTTATAACGCGGTTTTCGCATATCACCGTACGAATTAATTGTGTTATAGGAGGGTCGATTACATTAGGTTAGTGCATATGAAATGTGTGATGTTTGAGTGCAAACGTAAATCTCTCGATATTTATTTTAAACTTCGAAGCTGACTTTTAAGGTCCTATCTCCAGCTTTCATTTAGTTGTTCACTTTTAATTTTAAATATAAGTTACTTTTATGTCAGTCAATATATTCTTTTTATACGAGTGGAGAAGTAAACATATTGACCCCTCATGAACCTAACCACAACCAACGCCAAATCCGTGAAGTCGTAGATTTTTCATGAGTTCACAAAAATTATATTTAATTTCATACGATTTTTGAAATAATGAACAGAATGTAACCAATGAACAATTGACTCAAGATATTAATATTTTATGTTTAACTATCCTGCATTAACACTTGCAGAATCAACTGTACTCGTAATCTCGATTTATTTTTCTCAAGTTTTTTACGAATATCACGGAAACCAAGCCGAGCGACGGATGCAAATATAGGGAAAAATTGTTAAGAATGTTGACCTCGAAAACATATGTAAAGATCAAGGTCATTGGAGCTGCGGCGTCCCCTTTTATCAACACTTACCGAAAACAGTTAAATTAAATCGAAATGAATATGATTTATATACTTGAAAGGGCAGACATTGTTGTGTTCCGTTTAATTATTTAAGAATATGGCACGAATTTCATTTAAGAAAAACTCAGATGAACGTCTAAAAATACTAACTTGGGGGGAAAGACGCGTCATTTTAGTTAAAAAAAAAGAGATCTCAGGATACTTTAGTAAATAATAAAATGTACGTACCATTTAAAAAGCCATACATTTTTTTAAGAAACCATTACTAACCGGTCGGCACCAAGTGGCACGATTCGAATTTGTAGAACAACAAACTCACTCACATAAAAAATGGAAAATATTCATTATTGCTGACACAAAAAGTTTTAATTTAGATAAATTTAACGATTAAACTTATTACAGTCAGTCACATAATTGATGGCACACACTGTACATCAGAATAACTTTCTTATAAATGGACCAAACGATTTCAGTTTTTATACTCATCACAGAGAATTGGTTTACTAGATAACGTGTACTGATAATTTTGGAAAATTTGCATTTAGTAGGAATTACGAAAAAAAAAAAAATAGTAAAAGTTGCTTTTTACAACTTTTTTATGTGAGCCTGTAACGAAAAATGTGTTTTGTAGATTCATATATGTTATACGCATGCTGAAAATTTCGTTGAAATTGGTTAATTGGTGTATGAGACATAAACGATTAAAAATTGTGAAAATTACAGTTTTTCGCAATTGTCAGCATATTTTCGCCGTTTTATTCCATTACTCGGCGATTTTCACCATGTTTGATCGTTTATAACTCATAAACCAATTGCCCAATTTCGATGATAAGTTTCAGTATGAATCCTACAACATACATTTTAAATTTCTGTTACAGGCCCAAATGAATAATTCGTAAAAAGTAACTTTTACTATTTCTTTCGTAATTCCAACTAAACGCAAATTTTTCATATCTTTAATTATACGCCATCTAGTAAACTTCATTTATAATAAAGTCATTCTGATTTAAAATGTGTACAATTTATTATTAATTGTAACTAGGTGGCAATGGTATTATGATATAGACGATAACAGGATATAATATAAAAACAATTATAATGTTTATTCGCACAAAAATGAATAGTACAACTATAAAAAGATTGTTGGAGATTACAAAATAATAAAGGTAGTTGTACATGCTGCCAACAAACCATAAAAATAAGGTATTCGTATTCAGTTTTTATAAAAAACACTATGTACGCCTTATAAGTTTCGTCACAGCTAAAAATAGTTGTCTTTAGTTTTATTAGTCTCATCGTTATAGTTTACCAAAAAATATTCCTCATGAAGTAAACGATAACACTGTACAACTTATATATGTACCATATATAAGGGAGGGATAAATTCTTCTCGTAACACAGATTTGCATGGGTTTTTATAGTATCTTATATTATTGTCGCGAAATGTAAATGATTAAAAGGAATTCAAAAATGGTGATGACAGTCTTAAAAATGATGAACGTGAACGACGAAAAAATTCAATTTCCATGATAACATAAACACGAAATTTGTAATTCGTTGATAGAATTTGTTGATTATAATGGTGCTTGATCAATGAGCTTTATTTAGAAAAAAGGTTTTGTTTAGTCAACGTTACTGTTAAAAATCAGACGTTTCGTATGCAACAACCTGATACCCTAGTAGCATTTATGGTTGGCATTTTGTTGGGCCTCCGCTGCAGTATTGGTTGGCCAACCGTTAGAAATGTCGCCTTTTATGCAGGTGGGCCAACAATCACGGCCAACGTAGAACTAATGTCACTAATATACGAACGGCCAACTGGCCCCGCTAACATATTATTTTGATCTTTCCTTTCACGATTGTTTTTACAGTACATCATAAATAATATATAAACAATATAACTGCACGGTAAAAATTGGAAAAAAGCTTCATACCCATGTCGGATTTAAACCCGAACCGCCTGCGTAGTAAACTAGATACGCTACCACCGAACCTACAGAACTGACTTGAGAGTAGGTGCTATGATATGGGCTACTAAATACGTCAAAAATTTGATATCAAAAAACGAATGCCCATTCTGAAGAAACCCAAAAGGGTTTTGTTACACTACATGAGCACTACCCGTGTCTTCCTCATGGAAAATGAAATAATTAAAGAAATAAATAAATTCCAAGGCTGCAGCACACAATAAAACTTTAGTGGACGAACCACTACGCGACAGTAACAAATTGAGAGTGTATATCCATAAATAAAAAAACAAAAAAATCAATTAAGAATATAATAATTAACAAGTTTTTAGTCGTAGCAACGTTCGTAACGTCTGTAAGACGATATTTAAATGTTGGCAGATTTTCGTTTGACCAATGTAGTATTGTCGTCGTTTTCATGTCAATTAACCGATTACAATAACTGTAGGCCCAACGTTGGATATTCGTTAGCAAATTTACATAATTTTTAGTCGTAGACCCTATGTTGGGGATTTGTAGGTAAAACCACTAACTATATCCCAATTAACTCCCCAATGGCTCCCGTTGGCCACCGTTGGCAACCATAAATGCTACTAGGGTAATAGAGACTAGCATTCGTTAGCGAGAAAATATGAAGTCGTTGGAAAACGTTCTGATACTCCTCTGCAATATCTATGTAGACGGTTCGCTATTAACGCTTTATTAAACCAGATTAATGCGCAGCATGTCGCTGTGACTAACGCGCCATTGTATTCGCGTCGTGAGAAAAGTATGAAGGATTTTTCAGTCTAGGGATCCCGCTATTCCCATTAGACAAAGACAAACGCAATTTAGCATCGGCGTTATTAGCACACGAGCTCGGTGTGGCCACTGCCGCCGCCGCCGCGCCAGGACGATCTGTCGGTCCCAACAGAATGCAAGAACTTATCAGTCGTCTTACGAGCAGTTGCTATGCGTTATGGAAGGGGTCCCTGCAGTCACCTACTAGCTCGACCAGTCAGAAGTCAGTGTGTGGTAAGCCGGCCGGTCGCACCGGCTCCTTTTCTCTCTTTGCTCCGTTGCACTTTCGCGTCCCGAAAAAAATCGCACCGTTTCGGTTCATTCGGATTGGCCGCGGATGGATCATTACGACCAAAAATTCACCCGGAACCAAAGAATCCACGATTTGAATCGAAAACTTCTGTATTCGTGATCCTACCGAGTCGTCAAGTGTTTGCACCCTATGCGTGACAATTTCGGACCCGAAACTGCCACCTTTGTCAGGTCTCCGTGTGAAAACTTATTTCCTGCGAAATTCGAGGACAATGGAATTTTAGATTGATAGGACCCAGTCGGTAGAGCAAGTACACTATGATCGATTGTTACGAGAAGATCCTATCGAAAGAAGCTGAACGGTGATTATAGTCGGCAGTTAGCAGTCATCTAATCGCAGCGAGGAACCCGAAAAGACTGTTTCGGAAGGAGTAGACATGAATTTGTTTGGTGTTCGAGTTTTGTTTGTTCGAAATTGAGTCGATTGACTTTTTCACGAGAATATCGAGCGTTGTCAATTGATTGTCGCGACGTGAATTTTCGTTGATAAATTGATGGGTGGAATTCGGAAGAGGAATCTGGGTACCCGAAAATGTGAGAACGAAGATGCGTGATATATATCGGACAGTGCAAGAAGTATTCCTGTCGAAGGTAGTTTCGTTTTGGTTGCGTTCGATTTAGGAGAGCAAAATGATCATGACGCATACCGAGGAGACCACAACCACATACGAGCCGAAAACGCCGACAAAACAGATGAATGGACATACGTTGGTGATTAAACTACGATTTTTTTTTTACTTTTATGCTTAAATAACATCGCGCCCATTTCATAGGTTTCATTGCTTTCGAAAATTTTTGTTTCACCGGTTCTATGCAGACGGTTTTTTTGTTTTGAGATAGAAATGTCAGTAATAGAAAATTTTATGCATTTAGACCAGACGCAAGTGTGTGAAATTCTTAATGGTACAAAATTTAAAAGAGTATAAGTAAATTTTGTCATTTTATGTGGGTCTTAGTATAGTTTCTAAAGCAAATAAATTTTTCCGCACTGTAATCATTAACGTGTACTTATAAGTATCTCTCGTTTCGTTACACAAATTCACCGATCAGAAAAGCATCCTGAAAAAAGATAAACATTTATTTCACATACTAAGGGATATCTCAGGTAAAAATGCAGTGGGAATACCGTTAATGTTTGTGTATGTATATTTTGTCTTGTATTTTACAAATGGACAAACAACATAAGTACATAAAGAAGAAGGAAAGAATTTGTTTCACTTATTGAAAGATTTTTCAAGGTGGACATTCAGAAGAAATATTATTAATATTTACTTGGGAAGATCCTTGCATTAGTTTTACAAACAACAAAGTGACGTAAACATATAATATAAGCATTGTACACTTCGTTAATATATAATAATAAAAAGAGGTAGAATAAAATATAATTATTTATTGAAAAGAAAAACACGATCGATGTTGTCCAGTTTTTTAAATTAATAACTTCGCAAAAGACATCTCATAATCAGAATCCGGCAATAAATATCGTTCATATTTATTAATGTAAATGTTTTCTTCCACTCTAGAAATCTTCGGGTGGTGTAATTGCAATCCACTAATTAAAATCGTATAAAATAAATGAAGTAGTATATTACTGCTGAAATATCATAACTTAATTAATACAAGGAGAGAAGAATTCAATTAGTAAGACAATTTGCACATACGACGAACACTTTTTGCGGTTCAATTAGATGTGAAAGAATTGTTCCATCTATCAACTGAATATTTTTTAAGTGCTTCAATATTGCAATCGATGGAAGAAACTAATTTTATTAAATATTTGTTTTAATAATCTTTTTTTAACATGTACAAACAGTCACAAAAGTTTTAAAAAGCTTTTAAAAAAAGTGTTATTGCTTTTTATTTTTACGCTACGCATCTTTATACGAATATAAATTTTAATAAACAAACCGACGAAAAAGGTATCGAAAGAAATATCTTCAATCCGTCAAGAGATTTATCATATCCTAAAGGAGACAAAATTTTATTTCGTTTTTCAAACAGTTTCCAATGTGGAATTTTAAAAAATCAAAATTGTTATAAATTTTTTGAAAATTCACAATCTACTTATTATGGTAGACTGTTCATATTGTGCTCGATTAATCATTTACAAATAGACGAGTAAAATTGTTCTTGCGAACGAATTTTTCGTGAAAATCGCATGGACTCGGCATGTTTCCTTGATCGAGGTTGATCGTTAGACTATCATCGATTTGTTATAATTTCGTTCGCGAGCATTATCTCGCGGCACGTCACGTTTGGACCGGCTGATTTTCATTGGCATTTGCTGGCTTATCTCCGGTATATCGAAAAGCCGCAGATAACTGTTATTTATTCTGAAATTAAAACGTATCTAATAAGGAGAACATTTATATTTAGTTTTCTCTGTATCGTATCGCGCGTGACATTCGGCGCTCACTTCGCTCTGCGACGTAGCGGAGTACAGTGGCGGACAAAAGAAAGTTTAAATAATAACGTGTACGATATAACTGCCACAATTTTTACAAACTGAAATTTCATTTTAACAATTGAAAATTTGTAAATATATTAATACTCCTATAGAGAAATTACGATTTTTAACTTTCTTTTGTCTGCTACTGTACGTTCAACGCTTCATAAAGCACTTCAATCGTTCATTAATTAAGTGATCAAATTATTCGAGCTATTTATATAAATTCAAACAGTTTTAAATGAAAGTCTAGCTACACTGAGTTTTTATCATTTATCCATGAAATATTAAGGCTTGCAAATTACAACTACACATTTAGGAACACTGCAGACAATATTAAATGTCACGGGAATGAAATATTACAGTTTTGTACTGCGACAGTTTTTCCAAATTTTTATATCGAAGTTTATGTTAGCAGATGTTGAGGTAGATATAAATGAGTTTATGTATGTTAATATTACTTAATACTAGAAATACGAAACTAAGAATCAAATAAAAAACTTTGTTTGATATCAAAAGTTCTGAAAATGGTATATAATTTGGACGATATTAAAAATAATTGAACTGTATTTCTAGTATATTTCTGTTCAACTTGTCTTATTGTTTTATATGTTCTTCAGTGTATGATTAACAATAAAACAGAAAAGTTAAGAAGAATATTAATAAAATAATGAACACTCTTATTCTTATACCAGATATAAAATAGACCGTCTACAATCGTGTAATAATTATGCAAATACTTTAAACGATGAAGATTTTAGTATGGAAGTTTCTCAGTTTATACCTTATAAAAAAAGACCTATTGGTTTTAAGGAATATTTTCCACATCAAATATACGTATAATTATATTGATAGTCATAACTATCAGATAATAATAACATGTTCAATCTTAATTATCTGATACTACAAAACGTGACTGTTTAAATTATTATTTAGAACCACTCAGTACAACTTAAGTACTCATTCGCTAACTCGTTCGCAATATGACTTAGTAATTACCTTATTCAACCAAATTTAGTCTGTATTGAATTATAGCTTTTGGATGTAAAATGTTAAAAACGTAAATTACAATACTTTTCTGGTGGTTGAAATATAAAACACTGTAGGTACTATTACTTTCGTTAAATGGACAATACCTACCGCATGCTTGTGTTTAAAAGCGAGCGCGTTCATTGGAGTAATTGATCGAAGAGGATTTTTCATGGTACTTGTGGTCGGTCAGGTTATTCCCCTTGTGGTGCGTGCCATGAATGAATTAACGTTTCACTGGAAAACGAAGGCCTCGTCGATAGCGTGCATTTTCTGGAACACCTTGACATCGAAAATGGTCTGAACCGACAGACTGTATTCGGTCCCCGCCTATTGCGATCAGTTACATTTGTACGACGAGTCTACAGGGTGCCTCATAACCGATGTCCCACGCGTTAATGGATCCCAGAATATTCTACATGCGAAAGTTTTGTTAAGAGGAGGTTTAGGTCTACGAAGCTAAAGAAACGATTACATTGAGGAATTTTTTTTTCTAATCAAATAAATAAAATAACTATTTTTGTCTCAATTGAGCTAAGGCCGTTCCTACCATAGCGCCCCCTGTCCCCTCCCACTAAGCGCCATTACAATGTGTGCTGCATGAAAGAGAGGTTGGTGGGAGAAGCAGACATTTGACCAAGTGTATTCTTAAGCTGAAATTTTCAGCATGTGTATAATTTATTCGAGTCTATAAAACATGTTTTAAATTTTCAACACAGCCCCAGATACAAATGTTATAAAAATCAGCATTTACTTTTTTTTCACCATTCCGATCAGTTGCAATTTTTACATCTCATCTAATAAATTAATTCCTCTAACTTCTCAAAGACACTCGAGTTATTTAGTCTAATTACAAAAAAAATTATGCTGTTTCAAATGGTGTTGATACACATTTGCTCTTTACTGTATATTTTTTGGGGCACATAAATCAGGGCAACAAACGGTCAGCGCGATTTTGACGTGACTGCCCACTTAGATTTTCAGAATCGTTTGGAGCAACAAACAGTCAGAGTGACTGAAAACATTCAGAGCAACAAACGGTCAGCACGATTTAGATATGACTGCCCACTTAGAGTTTTTAATCTTCGGGGCAACAAACCGTTACAAACTGTTACGAACTATCGAAAGAGTTCGCTCTTTTATAGTCACGTCGAAATCAAGCTGACCGTTTGTTGCCCAAATGAACGATTAAAGTTTCGGGCACAAAGAAGAACAGCGTATGGGAAAAAAGAGACACGGAGAGTCGAAGCGTTCGGGAAAGATAAAAGACTGGCGTAAGCTCAGGTCTTTAAATAAAAAATCAAACTTTTTTATTATTAATTATTGTTTTATGAGACTTTCACCAATATATTTGTGGCATTTTTCTGATTAAAATGATACCAAACGCGATATAATTCGGATCATATTTCCACTAATTTTCTGTTAATGTAATTGTAATGGGAACTAACTTTCATCGTTCATTACACAAGTAAATATCATCGAAATTATATCATATTTGGTTTCATTTTAATTAGAAAAATACCACACATTTGTTAGTGAAAGTCTCATAAAAAAATAATGAAAAATAAAGATGTTTTGTAATTGGATTAGTAGTGGTCTCCTGGTCCCACACTGATACACACGACCCGTATTATGTTACATTCCTCGGCGACCGAGGCCACTCGAGCGTCGTTGTCCTTTCCTACGTTCGGCAAGGTATGTGTTCGGCAAGTGTATCAAGGAATAGTATCTTCTAGCCGATATGTGTCCCTGGGTAGACCCGTGTTGTGGACATTATATCGAGAAAACACAATAGTTTCACTTTATTAAAATCAATAAAGTAAGAAAGAAATTAATACTTGGCTCTTGTGTCTTGCAATTGATGTAAACAATTTTTAATTTCCATAATAATTCGCAGTCTAATTATAAGTGTCAACGTCGCTTTCTGTAGCAGCTCTCGAAATTTTCTCTTCGAAAGGTGGGTCGTCTAGCCCCTCGGCTCTAAATCATAAACACAAAAAAACAAATATATTCTTAAACTGCATGAAATTTCCGAGCAAGTGAACCTACGAAACTTGCAAAAAAAATGTTTATCCCTTTTCTGATACTTTAAAGATAGACATCATTTTCGTCAAAATTTTTTCACAATTCTAGATTCTTTAATAATGAGTAAAAGACAAACTCAAGATATTGGAGGTTCACTGACTTGAAGGAAGTATATTTTTTAATTTAAAAAAAGATTCATTCAAATTGATTAGTTAGTTTTCGAGATATTTGTTCCATCAGTTCGAAAAATGATGTCTTGAGAATAATAACGTGTTTAAAGTTTTGCGTGAATGTAAAAAGCCAATAGAAGGCAGCCGACACTCGAAAGCCTACAGATTTGGAAATTTTTAAAATTTCGAAATTTTGTTTTAACTACATATTCTTTACAGACCAAAGAAGTAAAAACTATTAAGAAAACTATTTTTTCGAATATTGCGGTTTCCAGTGTTGGTATCGTGTTTTCACCAATTTTTAGGAATTTTTTTCAGAAGGACTATTAAACTTTTTGTATTAGGATTTTCTACACATATTTATAGGTATTTTAAGTGCATAAGTTATTTTTTTTGTGAGTGAAAATAATCAAAATCGTAACATGGGAATTTAGGATTCAATAATTATTGCAAATAATTATACATCATTATTATACATCATTGACTATATTGAGAATTGGCTATATTGAAAATATACAGGGTGAGTCTCGTAACGTGACGATCTCAAATAACTCGTAAGTTATTTGTTGTACGAAAATATGTTTCCAACAAGAGTTGCATGGTTTTTTACGGGACATACGGGTCTAATATTCTTTCTCAAATTCGGATAAATTATGAAATTCTGCGTAAAAAAGTATTATATAAAGCGGGACTTAAAATGAACAATTATGAGATATTTTGAAAACAAGTTTTGTTTCAAGCGGTGTTCAAAGTGCTGTCCGTTGCAGTCAATGCACTCGCGTAAATGAATTATCAGTGAGCGAAAAACTTCTTCCAGTGTTTCTGTAGTTATTTCAGCACACGCACTAATAATACGTACTCACATATCTTCGGTTGTCGTTGGTGGCTCGCAATAAACTTCATTTTTTAATGTTCCCCAAAGGAAATAATCGAACGGCGTTAAATCTGGCGAGCAAGGTGGCCAACCAATGTTACGGCCATGTACGATCCAACGATGTCTCCCATCCGTCCTACTCAATCCCCGTCACGCACGCGCAACGTGTCACATATTACTCTGGTGATCAGAGAGAGGGTACATTGTATTCCCCTCGATTTTCTCGATCTAGCGACACTGATACGACATCCTTCATTATTTACAATTTCACGATAAATTTTACGTTTCTGTACGTAAAAATATCCACGTTCTTTGAGTTAAATTCTGCCTTAAAAAGGTAGAATGCGCTGGCTGATTTCCGACAAGATACTTAGCCTGGTATAAGAACTTAGCTCTTATAGCATTTTCTTCACGCGCATCATAAACAATTATCATATCGTATTTTTCACTATTACTGGACATCGTAATAATAAATGTAGCATCTTCCTTAATACGACTGTAACGTTTACTAAGATACTAAATATTCAATTCATGTTGATAATTTCTAACATAAAAGTATTAACTGATAAAGGTATTAACTAATTAAACTAACTTTCGACGGCTCCTAGGCATATAAATATAGTGTTCTCTCCGAGAATGATAAAATTTTATCCCCACTACTAGGGGGTTCCTCTTTGGACGCTCGGTCGAGTTACGATGTAAGAGGATACGAGGCAGGATATCGGTGAGGCAATACTAATGCAATGATGAAGCTTTATTACTTTTAGTTATTTCGTTACGAAATCTTTACCAACGTATTGATGAAATTTTCCTGATTAAAACAAGACCAAACACGATAAAATTTCGATTATATTTACTCATATTATGGCGAGCTATGATCACTCATTAAATAAGTAAATATTTCTTTAAATAATATTTCTTTTTTATATTATATTATATTATATTTTTATATTTTTATGTTATATTTCTTTTTTTTTATGACAGAGTTGAAATGTTCTTCATTACTTAGATAACATTCAGTACGTTATTCACATTAAATAATACCTAATTACATGAACTGATACGATGAGGTTACATACAATCGATATACAAAGTATTCGTGCACCTTTTAGAAACAAATAAATTGTTTGAAATTGGATCAAACGGCTTGAATTTGTTGGAAATGTTAGAAGGATTAATTTACTAAGTAATGCATAAATAATTTTTCTTTTGAATTGCTATTGGCCGCGATTGCGAAGAAAGAAGTACAGGTCACGATTTTTAAGTTTTTTATCTGTGTCTGTAATGAAAATTTAAAAGGTTCCTTTTGTAGATCTAAGTAAGTTACATACATGCACAAAGTTTCATCCCAATTGATCGAGGTTGCTATGAAATATAATTGTTTGAAAATAGCAAAAATTGTAAGAAACTGCGATTTAAACCTTAAGTTCAAAGATTTTTACATCTTACAATGCCTATAGTTTTTTATACGACAACCGATTTCAATGAAACTTTGTATGTAACTTACTTAGATCTACAAAAGGAACCTTTTAAATTTTCATTACAGACACAGATAAAAAACTTAAAAATCGTGACTTGTACTTCTTTCTTCGCAACTTCAAAAATCTCTGTTACTTCCTCTGGCCACTACCCTTAAATAACCTTTCTTTTCTGTTGCTGCCTTAACGACATCAGATGACACTAACATAATCCAAAAGAGATCTTAGTTAACTCTTTCTCTTGAAATCTTGCAAGTGTTGTAGCGTCTTAATCTTCGATATTCCTTGTGATTAGCCTCTTGTGTTTCCTCGGATAATTCTCCGATTGGTAAAATATGTGAACCAATAATATATTCACCATTAATATATTCACCAGTATTCTGTGTACAGTTGAGGTTAAATTTTTTCCGGGATATGTTTCTTTAAATAAATTTAGGGTAGATCTTGCATATACTCTTGAATATAATTGATCATATTTTTAATATTTTTAAATTTTGTAATAATTTCTTCTTTTATATTTTATATATTCGCTATAATATCAGAATTTTTGAAAACCCGTGTGGCACTATTACCCCCGTTCGTATTTCCGAAAACTTGTTTTGGAGGATCTATTATTAGACCTAATCTGTTGTTAGGAGCCAGGCCTGCGAGCAACGCGAGAGACCGCAGAAGGCTTACTACCCCGGAAATATGGTTCTAATTTGTTAGTTAGATACGCGGACGAATCCAATGCAAAACTGGGGAGCCGCTAGGATAATAGACGTCGAGGACGCACCTGATACGTAATCAGGGATCCTCTGGGAGGTTGGAGTCAAGCCCAGACGCATCCGATGCGAAATTTGGAGTCACTAGGTTGGAGAAATCTCTGTTAGACTATGTTTTGTCGCGGACGAACCTGATGCGAAATCAGGGAGCCGCTAGGATAGTTAGTAGGCCTCGTAACTAATATAATTTAATTGATACAATCCGAGCGGTAAGATTGTATCGTGTGGGAACGTTCAATTATTAGGTTAGAATATTGGGCAATAATTAAGGGTTTTTTTAGATTGTGCAATTTACCAAACAAAACAAATATATTCCGAATTAAATGTTGTTATAAGTGTTGGCTTCGCGATTGAATTGAAAGTAAGTGTACAATATACAATGAAAATATTGTAACCTAAAGGATGATCGGTGTTCACGCACTGGCAATGCGGGATCTAAGAGTAATTGTTAAATGCCAAATAAAAGTTTTACCGAACTAACGGAATCTATAAGGTTAAACTTTGATTCGAAGGGGACTTTAACCCGATCTCACTAGAATTGATTCTTACAAATGTGACATGACGTGACTCTACACGTGACTGCACGATTACTGACCGAAGAGGACGAAAACGAGCGGGTTTATATACCCAAAAAATGAATGGGGCTCTGTTTAAATTCTTGTTTTATTCTTCTTTCTTCTTTTTCCTTTTCTTTTGTTTCCAATTTTGCCTCATCACCCTGTATGCGTTCAAATCCAATAGATTTTTCGTATGTCACATGTAATAAAAACTTCATACACCGAATCCTTGCGTGTGAAGGAGATACATAATCCGAATTCGGCATTATGTTTATATCGCACACATTTAGTGGTCGTTGAAGTTCCTGAAGCATGTTGAGCGACTTTTCCGTCAACCATTGCGAAAAAGAGTTTGTGTTTGATTTTCATATGCTGTCCGTGTATTGTCGTCGTTGTTTCCTTCAGCATATTTATCTGTTTTTTCAAATTAGTTGTTTATTCAATATCTTTTAAGTATTGTAACATTTAATGATAGTCGATATGATTACGTGATGATTCGCCTTCTCACCGACGAGAATTTCCTCAGTGGCCTTCTGCACCGACGAGATACCGTCGGTGGCTTAGACCATATAAATCTATAGACACGGCACAGATAATTTTCCTTGAAGAAAAGATAACAGAATTTGTGACGTCACAGCTTCGAAAGATGTATAAGCTATGCTCATTTAATCACGGACCATGTGGGAAGTGCCTACGCTTGGCTTATGGGAGGGAGGGGGGGGGGGGGGGGGCGCCGTGTACGAAGTACACGGAAAGAATGGACAGAATAATTTCAAAGAATTTGGCAATTTATCATAAAATAATCAATATATAAAGTATATTTAAGATACAAATGCTTTTTCTATATATTTTATTAAGGTATTACAATGAAGTGTGAAGTAATAATTGTATTATGTATTAACTATTTTAGGAATCGATATTTGATTCTGAAGATTAACAACTTTCGCATAATATGCAGGTTACAGAATGTTTTTTGCGGGTCCCGTGGAAATCACCGACACCATTTCACCGACTCCAAATTTGACCGACAATAACTTTTGCCCACAACGCCTTTAAGGGAGACGGCAGGCATTTGGCCTTGACTGTCACGGTACAAAATATTAATTTATGAAAACAAGATTTATATATAGTGTTGTATACTTAGTTTTGATAGTGTCCGAAAATTTTCGTGACATGAAAACGAGCGTACTTTCCATGTTTCTTTTTTTTATTTATGTAATCACTTATGGTAAATAAATATCTCTTATGTTTTTGATAACTATACACTGCATAGTAACATACGTGAAACCTCTTTTTATTTTTATTGCATAAATTTCTGAAGTACGGACTATAATAGTCAAAACTATAGTGGTGTCCGAATATTTTCGTGACCCACTGTATGTTAAGCTGTGCCTTTTTTTCTAGACATTTTACGTCTTAAATAATTAAGTAATCAATTAAAAATGCATACCACCGTGTTTGTACATGTCTTTGCTACGTCTGTCCAGAGCCTTTTTTTCGATACGAACACTAAATCTCTCGAAATGAAGAAAATCTCTCTGCAATATACGTATATGAACTTGCAAGGGTCAAAATCTTGACAAATTGACGCTTCACTATTGCAATGAGCAGTTTAAAAGTGGTCACTTGTGTTTCCTAAAAGTCCAATCTACGTCTGTCCGGAGCCCATATTGCGAATTTCTATCTCATCGTGGAGTAATTTGTAATATTCGGCAAAAAACTCGCTTTCTGAAGCGAGTATAACGTCATAAGATGGCTGCCGCAGAGAGATTCTCTTAATTTCGAAAGATTTAGTGTTCGTATCGAAAAAAAGGCTCTGGACAGACGTAGCAAAGACATGTACAAACACGGTGGTATGCATTTTTAATTGATTACTTAATTATTTAAGACGTAAAATGTCTAGAAAAAAAGTCACAGCGTAACATAGCGTGACAGTCAAGGCCAAATGCCTGCCGGCCCCCTTAACCGAAAATGACTTTGATTGCCAACGGTTTTGACCAATAAGGAATTTGATGGACAATAAATTTTTCCGGCAACGATTTGACCGGCAACCATTTTATCCGACGACAGTAATAACACACAATAACATGATTTACAACGTATGCATATGATGTTTACTAACAAGAATGTACTAACTCATTGATTATGTAGAAAAAGTACAGTTTTTACATATAAATCAATCACATTTACGAAATTTTGAGGTAGTACTGCTGGTTTTACATAAGTTACATATACCTCGGTTGTGATTAGTTATTATTAGGCTGCGGATCTCTATGGATTTATAGCAAAATTGGGTAGATGAAATTCAAAATTGTTGAAAAAATAAAAAAATTTAAGATCAATATATGATTTTCCTTCTATTAAAATCATTAAGGGAAGAAATAACATTCAATGCAGTTTCTATTTCTTGGGATCGACAATGTGTAATGGCGTGGCGGCGTAGTATCGGCGTCGGTCTGCCATGTCAGCCATTTTGAAATTATGTTAGGAATTATCTTGTGACGTCACAAATTCAGAGCTATTTGTTTCATTGGATTCTCGGCTTTATTATACACATACTATACCTATGCCGGGTCTATAAGTATTGTATATATGGTCTAAGGTCGCGTCGTTGGCCTTCTGTTTCTTACTGATTCTTACTCCAGCCACAATATATCCTAGAGGGCGTTAGAAAACACTGTATTATTTGAGTGATACAATCTCTCGTAAGGCTGCCAGTTTTTAACAGTATCTCGTCGGTGGTCTGAGTTAGGTTTTAGGGTGGGGACAGGTGCAAGGAGAGGGGCTTCGTCCTAAAACACATGCTCCATCAATTAAAAAGGGCAGAATTCGCTGTAGCGAGTGTCCAATAAGGTGGGAAATCATATCAGTATGATACAAAAATTTCCCAAAAATTCTTTTGGGCATCATGTTTTTAATGCATAATTAACCTATTCACTAAACTTCAGCTCAATCGGATTGGACCAATCGTCGGAACTTTAGCCAAATCTTCATTAAAATCAATTTGTCTGATTTGTTTATTCTGTGTATTATGTGAAAACAAATATCTTCATTTTTATAGTAATATTTTCTTTATACATGACAAATTTTATTACTGTATTCGCTGCTATCGTGGATGGAAATATTTTCCACATTGAAAATATGAATAATTACACTGGTAGACACTTGATTTGTTTGATGGAAGAATTTTTGCCAATGATAGGTAGTATTTTTTCTATCTCATAGATAGATGACTATGTTTCTAAATGAAAATCGTAGAATGGAACATTTTTTTTTCTTCAATTGTTACAATAGAAATAAACGTGGTTGTCTCCCGTGGAACGAGACGAGTTCGATTCCGGGGGATTCTCTCGATTCCCTCCGAAGCGATGAGATTACGCATTCATAGAATTTTCCACATGGCAGTTAGTCATTATGTTCCTCGACTGACAATGAATGAACGAGAAAGCTTTACTTTTTCTTTCTAGTGCAACGCTTTTGTTAAAGATAATTTACAGATTTATTGCTGAGCGGATGCTCGAATCGCGCGTAACTCTGATAACTTCGTCTCCGAGGCTGCGAATGATAGTACTCGTACATATTAGTATTTGGCGTTAGCCTGCGGGGTCTTCTGTTAATTATAGTCCACGACTCCCCGTTAATCGTTTAATAATAAACTCAACGAAATTGAACATTTTTTCAAGAAAGAGGCATGATTTCAAACAGAAAATGTGGTAATTTTCAGTGAAAGGGGATGAAATGACAACATCTGTGCAAGTTTGTAGCATAAATAGACAGTTTACATTTCTGTCAATTGTTTAACAATGAACTTAATAAAATAGTAACTTCTCAACGTTCACGTCTTTATTAATCATTTAATAATAAATTCATGAACGTTGTTTTGCGAAGAAAATTGTGCTTCTAAGAACAATGCGTGGTAATTATTTTTACTGAAACTAGAAGACGTAGGGTAAAGGACCCAATTACAGTGGAGGTGCCAATATTAGTTCCTATATTAATTATACTTATTTTTAAAGCATAATGAATATTAAAAAAGAAATATTAAATTTTTTTCATTGAAATCAGTTAATATATCTCTTTTTTAATATTCATTATGCTTTAAAAATAAGTGTACTTAATATAGGCCCAGTAATTGGCACCTCTACAGTAATTAGGTTCTTTACCCTAGTAACTTTTTAGTGAAACCTTATGATATAACTTTTCAGTTTTATGAAAATGGATGGCAAATAAGCGTTTAATTACTGACAAAGTAATAGCTAATCGAAATCATTAATACATGGTAGCCCACAAACGTCTTCATTCAAACAATTGAAATGTACTCAATCCAATTATGTTAATTTTCTAGTAATTGTTTCGTTGCACAATGCAATAAATAAAAATTGTAATTTAAGTGAATGCGATTATTCAAAGAGTAATTAAAATGAACTTACAATCAAAAATTACATAAATGATTTTGTGAGCAATATAATTTCAATCACGTAAAATGATTTTTTTAATTCTTCACGAGTTATTTGTTTTCACGCGTAAGATGATCTCCTTTTCGTTATTACCGTGCATTTCGGTTCATATAACATATCACGATGACCGCAATCGGATTTTAATGACCTTAAATCGTCGGGGGCGGAGGTTAAAAGTTTTTCACTCGCTACTTCAGATTACAGTTATAATTTCATTAACGAGAGCAATATTGATTTCTTATACACACGACTTCGTTCGTTTGAAGTACACATTAACAACATGAGATATGATTCATTGGTCTTAAACAGACCGATTCCATAGACTTTTCTACTTACATACAGCGACATCTTTTTTTATAACATTATATACATATAAAGATACTTCAAAAATATTTGAAACGAGCAGGGTTAGGTCAATTTTGTCTTTTATTTTCTGAATAGTTTTGAAATATATTCAAATTATCTTAAAAAATAAAATACTGTGACAAAATCCAATTGCAATAATATCAAAAGATTGTCTACTATTAATCTTGAAAATCTAATTGTTTTCTCATAAGTTCAACAGAAATTTAACAATGAACAAGTTAAATTCAATTTTTGAGAAAAGAATGAAAATAGTTTTCGGAACTTTTTACAGAACGTTTCAGCTTTGTCTTTCTATACTATACGATGTGTAATGTAATAGCTACTAGTTTTTCTGCGTATCTCATTTCTAGGCACCGAATTTTGACAAAACATTACTAAATAAATTATTAAATAAACTGTTTGAATAAACAGGGGAATAGTTTCCTTTTATTATCTTTTATATTTCTTTTTAATGAGAGGAGAGCATTATCAAATGAACATGGCGTTTGGTTCAAGAAAGTAAATATTATGGAGAACAAACGACTTAATTGATTTACGATTTCTATCGTCGTAGCTTAATAAGTAGCGTAGTATGTACTGCCAATTTAATGACCTATTTACAACACCATGATCTTCACATGACCTTGAATACTATTTTGAGAAACGTCAATGGTCTAGAAATCTCGTGAAACGTAAGATGAAAAAACCTTTTTGATAAGCTTATGGTGATAAATTAGACTGCGGATCTTTACGCATTTATAGCATGTTCAAATTTCTGAAATTCATTAAATCATGCATATTAATAAAAACAAATAATGCTTTTCGAAGTTCTCTAGTCAGTGGCAGAAACTTTTGTTTTATTTCAGTATTCATAAAATTATATATGAAAATGGGAATTTGCATAAAGATTTGTGTAGCCTAGTGATAATATCATACTATAATATTAATGGGGTAGCGCACAAAAGTTATAAACACAATTTTATGGAAAATTGAGTAAAGTACATAGAAAATTATTATAGTAACAATATGCTCACAGGTAGTGTAAGTCTTATTTAGATTGATGTCGACACGCAGCATTTATTGTAATTACATAAAGTTGGTGATCAATAAATCGATAGAATTTCGATTGTTATTGTAACCCTCAACTAGTCACGTGTGTCTTATAAGTCTGTTTCATTTATAAATTTTGTGGTAATTTCTAGGATTTTAAACGTTATCTTTGTAAATTTTGAGAAGTCTTGTTAATTTTTCCTACTTATTCGTACAACTCTCAGATTGAGGTTTATTGTTAAAATTATAATTGGCACTTCTATTATTTAAATACACTTCAGTCATATTTTTTATCTAAATTTGTTAAAGAAGTGACGGAAATTATTTGGAATAGGGGTGAGCTCGCCAATTTCAATGACCTTGGAATATGTTATTAAGGTCATCATTCTGAACAACTTTTTCCTAAACATATTACCGCAGCTCGTCCTTCTATGTTTAGATATTCGCAAAAAACTGTTAGGACACGCAGGAACTGTTTTTCCAATGACTAAATCCGTCCTTCAGGGCGGGGATGCAGCGTTTTCCCTTCTCCCTGCCCCCTCGCTCTAACTCCTCAAGAAATCTAACCCAGACCTAACCAAAATTCGTTTATACGTTGTACAAACTTAACTCTCCGTGGAGTAACAATCTAAAAACCGGGTTCCTCATCAATTTTGATGTACTTCAAAGATGTTATCAGGGGTGTGGTTCACAACAATTTTTCCGACCTTACGACTACTTACTCGACCTAAGTTTTCGAAATATTTGTAAAAAACTGTTAGGTTCACTTCAGTGAACTCTGCCATTTTAAACGAATTTTGGTTAGGTTTGGGTTAGGTTTTTTGGAGAGGGGCGGAGTACCCCCTCCCCCACATTAAGACAGGGGTCCGGTCAATTGAAAAGGGTAGAATTCGCTGTAGTGGTTGTACGTAGTTCGTTGTAAATATCTTGTAAACTATATCGAAGTGGTGGTAACATATAGTGAAAAGTTGTTCAGAATGATGACCTTGACAATATATTTCAAGGTCATTGAAATCGGCGAGATCGCCCCTATTTTAAATATTTATCGAACTGGCAATAGTGGCCTACAAAAATATTCGAACACCCTTCAAAAGAAAATAGCTTTTTAAAAATTGGGTCAAACTATTTGACTTTTTTGAGCAATTACATGCATTCATTTATTAAATGATGTGTCAAAAAGATTTCGAAAACATTGCAATTGATAACAATTACCTAAAAAAAATACAATTTTTAGAACTTTTTTATTTGGGCCGAATTGAAAATTTAAAATACGTGTTTTGTAGATCTATGTTAGTTATACACATGCTGATCGAAGTTGGTTGATGCAGGAAAATACGACACGCATCAAAAGTTGCAAAGTTTCCTATTTTCTACTTGCTTCCAAAGGAGCGAGCCATAAATCACGCAACCGCATAATAACTAATTGGTTTTGATTATGTTTTCGAATTAATATACATTTGAAACGACCAGAAATTAATTTTGTGCTGCTTATGTTGACTTTGTTTGGTGTAATTATACGACAGTATACTTCTGTATATCTATTCCAGTAGGTCTGAAATGAATGCCTAAATGTAAATCTAGTGTGAATTATGAAAGATAGCCATCTCGTGAAACTATGTAGCCGGTGTAAATACAGCGGCGAGGTTTATCAAGATTCTGTGCAGCATAATAAACTGACGTGCGTGTCTCGGGTTGTTCGCAACGGAACGCATTAGGATGCGCGTGCACACTGTACTCCGTAAATACGAGTGCCTT
>CM052118.1:13698262-13716927 GCA_028454245.1 Halictus quadricinctus
ACACTTCTACACCTGCAAATATGTAAAATATAAGAAAACATTTATACCAACGAAGGTTAAGGACTTTCATCCTATTTTATATTTACTGGAATAAATGTTTTAATCGCTGAAACGAATTTTCTTCTCTATTTTGATTCTAACCCTCAAATGGTTTATTATAATGAACTTTATGCTGATAATTATTTAATAAGTACTGATGTAAGAACTATTTAAAGGTTTATGTGTATAAACTTTTATTATCTTCCTACGTTTTTGAAATGTAAAATTTATTTCCGCTGAGCAATTCAATAAATATATAATTCAATAAAGGATAAAACATCTGTCCATGAAAATAAAAATTTTTTTAAGCAAACGAAACATTGGAGAAAATTTAATTTCAATTAAATTCTGAAGACTTGAGTTAATATTGTTTTTTGAATCTTATATCGTTAACTAATGTAGAACGTCATTCTTTACCGAAAGATGGCAGCATAAGTATTCTTTCGTCATTAAACCAATAGAACGAACCATTTCCGTAGTAGTGTAAGTTCGCCTTACGCCTTTGTGTATTCAACCTCTTTTTATCTAAAAAAAAAAGGGGGATATATCCCACCTATTCATACCCCTTTTTTTTTAACTCAATTAAAACGTATGCAATGAATAATTCTGCTTTCATTAAATACAATATACATTTTTGAACAAGAAATTTAATTTCTTAAAAACATTAGTGTACTCCTTACTCTTACTAATAAAAATGTTTAGAAATATATCGGTATAAGTCAATCTTAATTCGATAACTCGCTTGTAGATTGTACAAAATTCTGTTTCGTATTTGTTGGGTGTCCCAAAAATGTTGTATTTCTTTCAAAGGGATGGTTCCTAAGGTCATTTGAAGTATCTTTGTCCTTTGTGAAAATGTTCTCCGCGGTTTAGTTCAAGAGCTATTAACAAAAAACGCGGGCCAATCTGAGTGCGGCTACAATGTACAAATTCCAGCTCGGCTAATGCCAACGCAATCCGTCCGCTATAGCCGCGCTGTGATAGGTCCACGTTTTTCGTTAATAACTCATTAACAAAGCTGCGTAGAACATTTTCCCAAAGGAAAGAAATAAATGACCTCAGAAATCATCTCCTTAAAGGAAGTACAGTATTTTTGGGAGACCCTGTATAGAGTTTCTTTATAATAACACACGCAAAACATTATTTTACTCGAAATACAGAGGTTACTCAATGTATGTCCCAAAAGCCTAACAGATAAAAGTCCCAGAACTATCCCCACTGCCGCGGGGTATCCGCCCTTCCGTGAGGGGCCAACAAGCTCAAGAGCCGCCGCCACCGAGGAATGTGAACATAACACGGTAGGGTATATCGGTGTGAGACCAGGAAACTACTACTAAACTTCGATGATATTTACTTGTTTAATGAACGATTCAAGTTACTTCCCATTACAATTATATTAACGGAAAATTAGTGTAAATATGATCCGAATTGTATCATATTTGATATCGTTTTCACTAGAAAAATGCCACAAATATGTTGATGAAAGTCCCATAAAAAAATAATTAAAAATAAAGAAATTTTGTTATTGGATTAATATTGGCCTCCTGGTCTCACAGCGATATACCCGATCCGTGTTATGTTACACTTCTCGGCGCCCGAGATACCTCGAACTTCGCTGACCTTTTCTACGTTCGGTATGGATCAAGGAATAGTGTCTCCTACCCGATATATATCCCTCGCCAGACCCGTGTTCTGAACATTTATCGAGTAACCACTGTACCATGTATGCGAATCACAACACTATGATTCTCAGCCAGCCACACAATGGGACAAACTGAAAAAGTTTGTGTCCAAATCAAAGAACTTTTGATAGAAATGAGACAGAGCGATGATTTTTTCTTAATTAAAGTTGAAATATTGCAAAATAAGGGAAAATAGAGAAATTACAGTACGAACGTTTTTTAACTTTGAAAATCCATGATAAACATGGAGTATTTCAACAAAATTGTGATTTATCGAATAGCATGCACGGTAAGAATTTTTTTTTGACATGCTATACATTATTTCCCGTAGATTTTATCACGATGATTTCAAATCTGGTCCCAAAATTCAAGATATTGGAAAAAGTCGATTAATATGAAAAAAAAACTAATGAAATCATCATTTATTCGTTGAAATGACTTGATAACCCATTGATTTTAGACCAGATTTGAAATCAACGTGATAAAATCTACGGGAAATTATGTATAGCATGTCAAAAAAAAATTCTTACCGTGCATGGTATTCGATAAATCACAATTTTGTTGAAATACTCCAAGTTTATTACAGATTTTCAAAGTTAAAAAACGTTCGTACCGTAATTTCTCTATTTTTCCCTTATTTTGCAATATTTCCACTTTAATTAAAAAAAATCATCGTTTTATCTCTTTTCTATCAAAAGTTCTTTGATTTGGACACAAACTTTTTCAGTTTTTTCCCACTGTGCGCCGTATGTAGATACACATTGACCGCGACTTCGATTCAATAGTGGGAGTGTTATAGGTGGGAAATTTTATGTGGTTGAATGAACACCTTGACTGTTGCAACTACCTCGGATTTTTCCTGAAATTCCGGTCCCGTTTTCGTGTAACGAGCGAGTATACCTGTATATGAAAAAAAAGTTTGAACATCCTTAGTTTTTTTTCAGGCATCGTGCAAGTTCGTAAAGTTTCGAAGATATCTATTAACATTCGTATCTCTAGAATAAGTTAGTTTGCTAGCACGTTAGCTAAAGCTGTTCGAAAACTGTGCCACATCTATTTTTACATCGTTCCAATTCCCACACAGACTGATCAATCATTGAAAATATTTCTCTGTTTTTTCCATTACAATATAGGTAAAAAAGAATTGCTTCGTTTCGAAAAATAATATTTGAAAATTTTTGTTTAAGAGAACCGCGATTCGTTGGCGATCGTTGACGGTATAATTTTATCAACTGATATTTTGTTTGAGAAGCACAGTGTACATTCTATGGGATTGATTCGGTGGACGGGCTGATGGTGGTCATCACGCTCCATTTCTTGACCAATTACTTTCGATGATTGGCTATGGCGAGCTCGGCGCCAAAAATAATTGCCAGGCCTCTGCGATTGCAAAGCAGAAGGCGAAACGAGGGCGTTACTTCCTCTTTATCTTCGTGTGCAACCTTTCGCGACTGCGTTGCTTTCGCCGGGAACTCGGATCGGTTTTTATTGCCCGAATTGCACCCCGCGTGCACATGGAGCGGCGGAGCAGACGTAAGGTGAGAGCACACTCTTCTTGAACGCGGCGCTATTGTTTTGTTCTTGCTACGATTCAAATCGGATTTGTATTTTTTAACACACTTTACCTACCGGAAATTCTCTAATAGTCTTTTTAAAACCAAAGACTGACAGGTGACAATTTCTCAGTGAATTATTCAAAAGCGACATCAATTTCATTAACGATTCAACAGACTTTCACAATTAATATTGTTGAAATTCTTGATTATTAAATATAACTAGCCTCTCGGGGGGGGGGGGGGGGCAATACTGTATAATGGAGACATTACTTCTCTTTGGTTACACGCTAGTAGTAAATCTTGAACACATGCTCATTTATACACTTCTAATACGATTTTTGTATCAAGCAGTTATGTAAAACGTGTACTCTATTATTCAATCATTGCATCCAATTATTAACCAAACATCCGTTTATTGTCGATTCAACCGCCTGACGAAACCAACAGGTTATGGGCCCGGGTACGTGGAAAAATATCTAGTTATTGAGAAAATTAACAAATATAAAGGGTCATCCAAATGTGACGTCCAGATATAAACTCCGTACAATGTTTACACGTCATGTCTTTTCGAATGGAATAAGCCGTTTTGTTTTAGTAGACGGAAGTACAATTTTAACCACGGACAAATATACATTGCAACAACGTATTTACATTAGTGAAACTTTATGAAAATGGTACATGTCATACATATCGAGAATACGTTTAGTAGTTGCTATCGAAATTTCGTTCGAAGTGCAATTTCTCGAAATGCGGATTTCAATTGACCTCCACGGAAATGGTATTGGGGGGGGGGGGGAAGCTGAATTAGAAGGCTGAAAATAAGTCGATTTTCGAAATTTTTTTTTATGAAAATACTAGGTCAATCTCTTCGAAACGTTTAGGACATTTTATTTAACATTTCAACAATATATAGAAATGTTTTTTGAGTATAAATAAGTCTCAGAAGTAGAGATATAAAACGGCGAAAAAATTCGATTTTTTGACGTTTGTAATTCAGATTCTTAACACGACTAGATTTTTCGACTTAGAATAAGCCGCAAACAATTCATGATTTAGAGAATAACATTCGAGTTGCTATTCGTGAAACAACTCCAACAACTTGTTGGAAAGTCATTGAAAATTTCGATATTCGAATTGAAGCCTGCGGACGCAGTCGTAACGTACATTTGAGTGATATTCTGTTCAATGTATCATTGTAATAGATCATACTTTCAATAAAAAAATTACTTGAAGAAATTCCAAATATTTTGTGCTTTATTGAAAATAAACGTGTAGGCACGTTTTTTGGACGACCCTTTAATGTAACAATTTCAACTGAACTTATCTAAGAAAATTATTGAGCTTCTCTTACATACAGCTCAATCATTAGAAAGCCTATTAATAGGCTTCAGGTAGGTAAGCGTTAATAAACCCATCATTAGCTTGCGGATCGTTACGAAAATATAAAACTTGTCTTCATCTATTGCAAAAAGTGTAGCTATGTACAAGTTTCTTTCTTTTTAAATAATTTTACCACTAGAACAATAGAGCACTAAAAGTGATTAATTTGAATCACCTTTTGAAAGTAATAAGATTGCATTTATTGAGATATTGCACGTTTATTTTTACAAAATATGTTTAAATAAATAAGTGTGTCTACATTCTTAAATTCATTTAATCTTTCTACTATTTTAAATTGTACCAATCCGTTTTTCGTAATAACTGCATAAAATCAGCAGCCTACGCATCATGTTCTACTTTATTAAGATGGCGAATGAAATTTAAGGGAGTTTTGCTTTGGCAGTCTTTTTGTAGTTTAGGACTCCAGAATTTTGCCAAAAGAAAAGTTGAAAATGTGAGACATCACTCAAGTTACAACTTTTTAATGCGTTTAATACGCCTTTCAAATTTTAATCAAATTAACACCACAAATTTTTTCACTAGCTGGCGTAATATTCTTTCTTTTATTGAAATAAAAGATGCAACATTGTCGTAAATATTCTTTACTCTTGTTCGTATTATAACTTATTGGTGTTTACAACCATTTTGTAAACCACTGCCTTCAATTGTGTTAGAAAAATTCTAGATGTCTAATCCCACTTAATATTCCAATGTTAAACTGAGGTACTAATACATTTACATATCGTTTATGAATGTATTAACGGTAGCTACTTGCAAATACAGTGTTATGAAATATCCAAAATACTTCTTCTGTTTTTGACCTAGGACGACTCAAAAGGTCTCGTGATTGAATTTGACTTGATACACGCTTTTATATGATACAAAGAAGCACGTGGCGTTCGACGTAAAATATTGAAGGTCACCTTCATTCCTGAAAAAAAATGCTGTGAACACAACGAATACGTGTATACATCATTATGTTTCATTTTTAATGTAAACTGGTATTTTTTTTATAATTTAAGAACTAATGAACAATGTGGATTTGTTGTGAACAGTGAAACGTCATAGTACTTTTATTTTTGCACTATATGAACCGACCCAAATATACCTATCACTGATTGTGACGTACAGTGCGATACTTAGATAGGAATTGCGACAAAAATAAAAAAATACGTATGGAATAGTAATAATTTATATTTCTTTGCTTGGAATTGTTTTAAATGCACTAATTGAAGTTGTGGAACACTATTTTAGGATTTTACGTTCTTTTACACTACATAAATTTGAAAGAAATAATAAAAGTCATATTGTATGTATAATGTAAGAATAAAATATAAACAAATAGTACATATATTGCTTATAGAAAACAAATAAATAAATAATTCGATAAAAAGCAAGTAAATAAAACATCTTAATAAAAATTAATTAATTGTTGCTCGAATGAGAACTGTAGTTTATGGCAAAAGAATTATATGGTACAATAGTTTTTTTTATGTAGAATAATAAAAATTGTAGGATGATTTGTACAGCTTTTACCAAAACTACTTTTGTTAAAGAAAATAGATTTTTTAATTAGCAATCGAAATCATGCTTACCGTGGTCCAAATTATCTATATTTTAATTAATACAAATGCTAGTCGAAAAATATCAACAAAAAGGACGAATATTGCACAAAGGGACTGTTTCACAATAATGTTCTGGTTAATAGGTTATTGTGTGGATGTTTAATGTTCTTTTCTTTTTATGTTATTGATGCTCAGTAGTCTTTTTGAGATATTATGTATATTTTACATTCAAATTTGTCTTTACCAATCTACGATAATGCAATAAAACTAAATCAAAATTAAACACGGATTATTTCGATTTTTATTCATTACATATTGCATTGTGGCCGAATAATGCGGTTGCATAATGGTAATGATTGTGGGGAAACGTTCATTAACTTTGGGTGTAGCAGTTTACAGCAGGTAAAACTTGTAGAAAATTGAAGTACAATGTCTACTGAATACGAAAAAACAAAAACCACAGGATGTTTTGATACCTTCTTGAAATATCTCTATTTAAAGGAGAAGAAAAGTGAGCAAAATTATTTCTACTGTATTATTCACTATTATACTGCATATAAGAGATTTACATATTTTGAAATTTCAATCACATTAGCTGTACTTTAAGCTACCATATGCCATAGGAAATTTTTCATCGAATACTTTGTACTCATGCCATGTAAGTAAGTTACGCTTTGAATTAATAAACTGCTTGATGTAGCATTTTCTTGGGGAAAAAACGCTTGTAACTAATCCCGTTCTAAATTATTTGAATTTTCTATTGATAAACATGATAATTTAGATATTAAAACATAGTTTTAACATAGTGTCCAGTGTATATTAGACAATGAATTTTTAGATTATTGTCCACGGGATACCGCACTGTGCGACATCACGTTCGGCGTTTTGCGCGTCAAAATTTCAGCGCGTAGATCAAAATGACGATCATCTGCGCGTCCGGCGCACACTCTTCTTTCTATTAGTGACATGGCCGCGAGCCAATCTTGTGATCTCCGTTGAAATTTCTCTTCGATGTTTTTGACAAGAGTTCACTTCCGCCACTGAGTTTACAAACAAGTCACTATTTCGAGGCGGTAATTAACCAGTTGGTTAATCGATGACGAAAAAGAATGTTAACACGTATCCCTTACGTGTTGCATGACTGTCCCGTTTGATGTTATGTAGACTATTAAGCATCGGTCAACGGGTACACTTGTATTCTGTACCTACTTGAAGTCATATGATTGTCTTTATATGAGCCGTTTATATTGAGATTTGGTAGATGCTAGAAGTTTCAGTGAGATTTTTGTAAGATTTTTGTACATAGGGTAATAAATCTTGCTTGTCTTTATATTTTTGCAGTGTATTAGTCAAGGGATTTTTATATATATATTTTAACCATTTTTATTAATCGGGCAGAAATCGGTTCACCATTTTTTGTATAATATTTATGACCACTGTCTTGTTTAATTTTTCTTACTTTTGAGATATTCTTCTCATTATTATTTTTTAACCTCACATAATAATTCTTTTTCTTTTGATATCCAAGGGAATATATTCAAGGAAATATCTATTTTCTTTATTTAGTCTAAAATTTGTCGACTATTTATATTTCTGTGCCTTACTTCTAAAACATGAAATAGTACTAAACTTATGGCTAATTCGAAATATAGCATTGTCATTACCTGTATAATAACTTCTATTAATAACCTGCATCACTGTCTCAGGTATTATGCATTGTTATGTTTTTAATAGCAATTGCACGGTTAGATTCGTTCCTTTTTGAAACTTATGTAATTGAAATCATATTATATTATTATATTGTATAAATGAAATTGTATTATTGATATTAAATAATTCAAGTTTCCGGTTAATTATAGATAGTTTATACAAAAATTTATGGGAATCGAACCAGCTAAAAAAGATGAAAGTTATAATGGACATATTGCAAATAATTGTGTTCATATTTTCAAGAAGTGATAATTACACATAAATATCGAACTCATACGTTCTCACCAAATCTGTATTTCGTAATCCTTGAAAGCCTTATGTAAATGAGAAGAAAGGAACAATATTGGTTCTATACTAGATAATAGTTATGGTAATCCATAAATTATTTCAATGCAAATAAATTCTTGCAATTGTAACCCTATATTTTATGTTTTCTAATATAGTTACTAAATTACTTAATACATGTATAGTTACTACTACTTAATTCTGTTAAATATTTTTTACTGTAGTATTATACATGAAGTGGACATATGCATTATTAACAATTTACAGTTTGCAGATTTAGTTAAACATAACGAAAAAGCAATTGCTGATTGGAAGAATGATTTTAAGAAAAAAATGAAAGAGGTTCCAGTGAACAAAAGATACATATGTATTTAACACATATTTACATATAAAGATACATATATTAACAATTATAAAGATACATATAAAGGTATCACCTTTTGATGATTTGATACCCTATACAATTATAATATCACGATTAATAATTTCGATAATGTGAACGAAATGTAAAGCTCTTGTAGTGAATAGAAAAAAATCATCCACGGTTTATATTAATTCTGTTGTTCATTATTATTGTCATAAAATTTCAAAATAATGTAATTATTAAGGTCGCGTTTAGATAAATAATAATCATCCATTCAGAGACTAAACCTGATCAGTGACTATAAATATATTTATTACTCACAAAATTACACATTCAATGTCATTGAAATCACCGACATGAACGTATTATACATATATCTATATTCATATCTACATATTAAATTTTTATAATAACCGTTACTACTGTATAATTTTGTTTATATCCAATAATGTGCAGATGCATTACATCACTAGGTGTGCTTTATTGTTCACTTGAATTAATCGATGTAAATAATCCAAATATGATTGATAGTTACTATACAGGGTGTTCATTTGAAAACTTTCTAGCCAAATATCTCAAAAAGTGTGAAAGATGTTAAAAAAATTGTAAAACACGTGTCCAAGGATTTCGAGGGGGAAAGAGGGGGGCAGTATCAGTTTTTTATTTGGATGGCGTTTTCAGGGCCATTTAAAGGTCAACTTTGTTTTTTCAAATGGAAACCTATATTTTTTATTATGGGATCTTATTGTACGTAAAAAGACCAGCAATTTTCGTAGGATATTTTTAAAGGAGATATTTAAAGAGAAGTAGAGCGAGGCATATTATTGTGTCAAATTCTTTGACGCAAGTCGTTGATGTTTTCCAGTTGTACTAGCACGCACCGTTTGATTTTTCACGCAATTTTTTGTTAAATGAAGAATTTTTGTACTTCCAACATGATGGTGCTCCCCCGCATTACACGTTACCAGTTGGCCAGTGGTTAAACAATCGATTCCCACTAAGATGGATGGGTAGAAGAGGTGTTATTGAGTGACCACCAAGATCACCAGATCTAACTCTAATCGACTTCTTTTTGTGGAGACACTTAAAGTCTGTTGTTTATAAAACACAACCAGAAAGCGTCAACGATTTGCGTCGCAGAATTGTACAGGAATGTAGAGCTATTCCAACAGATACCTTCAAAAATATTCATTCAGAATTTGAGAATCGTCTGTATTATTGTTTAGAACACAACCGAGAACATTTTGAAAATTTGTTATAGTTATAAAGAAATTACAAACTTTCTCGCAGTGTAAGTATGACTCGCTCTACTTCTCTTTAAACATCTCCGAAACTAGTGCGCAGATAATAAAAGTATCCTACGAAAATTGCTGGTTTTTTTACGTACAATAAGATCCCATAATAAAAAATATAGGTTTCCATTTGAAAAAACAAAGTTGATCTCCAAATTACCTATAAATGAAAATATAGTGAAAAATTAATATATAGAAAGAAAATATAGTGAATATAGTAACTTTGGAAAATATAGTGAAAGAAATACGGTTTTTGTAAACAGTTAAAATAAGTTTATTAAGAAAATGATTTTAAAATATGCAGTGAAACTGTTTCAGATATTGTGAATGAAATGTTTAGAAGCCCCTGTTGAAGAACCATCCACAATTGCACATTCTAATATGTTTATATGCTCAATGTTTCTTATTTAGGTAACAAGTATGTATAAGGAAATAGACGTTCTCATGTAGAACTGTACGATAGCGGCTTAAGGGTGAAAAAGACGGTGGATTTTGTAATGCGGAATTAGGAGAGATACCACTAAGGAATAGATATTGAAGCAATTATTAATAATAATCAATTTTTGTTATTGAAATCTATAATCTCATCAGCCCCAAAGAATTGTAATTTCTTGATTTCAATGTACAATTTATAAAATAAAATATTCTAAATGTGTAAAAGCTAAAGTATACTATCTTTAGTTGTAAAAGTGGAAAGCAATAGCATAACATAGGTGACACAAGATTTTTACTGAACATTGTATATCTAACCATGGCTGAACTTCACCTTCTGGGACCTAAAGTTCTGCACATTTTAAATACAATCCTGCAGATTCTGACGCGAAAACTCTGAAAACGGGAGCGCTCTGTCCGCAGTGACATTCCCATTATAGGAGGCGTCTGATCAATGGTCAATCCTCTCTTGTATGAAGATTTTTCTAAGCGTTAAATAAGAACTGTGCTTAATAAAACAGTGTTTCTTCTAACAAGTGTCGTTTATAGTTTTACAATTAAAAAACATTTATATAAAATTCGCCACTATAGATGGCGCTCATGCATACTGGCTGTCACATGGATGCCGGATATATCCGGCACTCGTACATACAGGTCATCAGATGGATGCCAGATATATCCGGCACTCGTACACATAGGTCATCATATGTCCAGATAGCACAGAGACGCCTTAAAGACGTCTTGAAAGTTCTATCAACGTTTCCCGAACGTCTTTAAAATTTCTTCTAGGCGTCTTTTAGACGTCTTAGAGACATCTTTTAGACGTCTTATAGACGTTCATAAATTTTAATTAAAATAAAATAAATGTAAATTATCCAAACTTAAAGAAGAATTCCAATTCTTGGCTGTAAGGCTGAATAAAGCAATATTTTATAGTTACTGTTACTATTTATTATAACATTCAAAGTATACATTAAAATTAAAATTAAAATTAAAATTAAAATTAAAATTAAAATTAAAATTAAAATTAAAATTAAAATTAAAATTAAAATTAAAATTAAAATTAAAATTAAAAATTACAATTAAAATTCGTGATTCTTTTTGTTAAAGTTAATAGCAGAATGCACTTTTATTTTCTGTATATATATTTGTATGAATATAACAACTGCTTATAAAACGACACGTGCTGTCGGCTCGAGAGACAGAATCGAAGAGACACCGCAAGCAGCGACGCAATCTCACACACACGGCAACATACATGATTGCCAACATAAAACGTGGCGCGCGAATTAAATACACTCTAACACGCCCCCTTAATACGCGCGTTCATTAAAACAATAACACATTACTTAATACCTATCGCGTTAATACAAAAATGATGCTTGTAATTCGGAAGAGGTTTCGTCAATATATCCGCAGGCATAAGGTCGGACGATAAATGTTTTACAATGAATTCCTCCCTCTTCAAGACGTCACGCAAGAAATGATATCGAATATCAATGTGTTTGGTTCGCGGATGTACAACATCATTCTTAGCCAGTAATTGAGCGCCTATGTTATCGTTGTAGATATCAATTTTACATAAGTTCTTACATCCTAATTCTTTCAAAAAGTCCGAAAAATAAACTCCGTCTTTCACCGCTTCTGCCAACGCAACATACTCGGCTTCGGTTGAAGACAAAGCCACACTTCGCTGTTTAGTTGCTTTCCAAGTAATTGGTCCATGCGAAAGTGTTACGACATAACCCGTATATGATCGGCGATCCAGTTTACAACGCCCCCAATCAGCATCCACATATATTTTTGCTGGTTCCTCAGATTTTCTGTAAACAATGCTGTAATTTAATGTACCTTTCAAATATCTTAGAATCCTTTTAGCGGCTGCCCAGTGTGATTCGTCATAACTATTGTTAAACTGAGCCAAAACATTTACTGCATACGATATATCTGGTCTCGTTGCGATCGCCAAGTACATGAGAGCTCCAATTAGTTGTTGATACTGCCTCAGCCCAAAAACTTTCAGATAATCCAGCCCGTAAAAGCATACATCTAGAAGTCTGAATCAGTGTACGATTTTTACGCTCAGCCACCCCATTCTGCTGAGGAGTGTATGGAACCGTGAGACGTCGTCGTATACCTTCATTTTTCAGGAATTCATCGAATTTCTTGTTACAGTATTCTCGTCCATTATCCGTTTGAAGGAATTTAATTTTATTTCCAGTATGCTTCTCTGCATACACCTTAAATTCTTTGAATTTTTGCAGCACCTCGTCCTTCCCTTTTAAGAAAAAAACCTCACTCCATCGAGAATAATCATCTGTGAACAACAGCATATATCTAGACCCCCCAAGTGACTCATTTGACATTGGTCCACAGAGATCAGAATGTACAATTTCCAAGCATGCTGTACTTCTGTGGCTTTCCTTTGGAAAGGGGGTATTCGTCAACTTCCCCTGAATGCATACTTCACATTGAGGTATTTGTATTTCTTCAGGACTTTTCACTTTGTCCTTTCCTAAAATGCTTAACATGTCTCTAATATTTAAGTGACCTAACCTCTCGTGCCAAAGTTTTAGCCATGATACATTTTTGGGTATATGATTTGCAATTTTAGCTTCTTCTTCTGTTTCTTGAACATAATATAAATTACCATAACGAATAGCTTTTAATTTAATTCTCTTATCTGGTCCTTCAACAACAGCCTCATTTTTCTCAAAAATAACACGATTGCCTCTATCAACAATTTTTGCAACTGATATTAGATTTGATCTTATTTCAGGAACGTACAAAGCTTTTTCAAACTGAATGTCTCTTACTTCTTGGTTTACGCAAGCCTTTATACATACATTACCCACAGCTTCTACCTTTTCGGATTTATGATTGGCTAAATTTACACTTCCTTCATTCAACTTATTCATTTTAGTAAACTTATTTACATCTTTGCAAATGTGCGTTGTGCAACCACTGTCCAGACACCAATAATTTTTATTTGGACCCCCAGCGAAGTTACACACTTCTTTTTCATAAAAATCAGCGTAATACAAATCTGGTGACTTACCCCTTCTGGATTCATACCCTTTTGCATAGCAATTTTTCGCCTTATGTCCTACCTTTTGACATTTATGACATACAATAGTGGGTTTAACAAATGTTCCTTGAGCATTCCTCTGTTCATGCACGTTTCTATTCCTTTCATATCCTTGAACGCTTCTGTGATCATGCACACTTCTGTTCTTGTCGTATCCCTGAATATTTCTTGATCCATGCACGCTTCTATCCTTGTCGTATCCCTGAGCACTTCTATTTGTCTCTCTATATTTCTCTTTATTCCACATATGTTTGTGTTTAGTCAGCATCGCACCATGTCCATCAATGTCCTTTTCCTGTCTAGTTTCAAATTCCTCCAGGATTTTTACCTTTAAATTCTCCAAACTTGGAAGTTCATCTCTCGACTCCATGGCACATCTGAAATTTTCAAATGCTTCCGGTAAGCTATTCAATAACATTGCACTTTGTAAACCAGGGTTAATATCAATATCCCTTTCAGCAAGTTTTTCAACAATATCGATGAACTTATTTATGTGTTCTCGAACATCGCCTCCGCTCGACATGCGATGAGAAGTCAGTTTCCTTAATAGTGCCGACGTTTTTGCCGGTCCCTGAGAATCATATACAAAACGTAATTTTGTCCAAACCTCATTCGATGTTTTGCATGTTTTAATTTGTTTTAATTCCGATGGGCTGATGGATAAAACTAAATCTGCCTTGGCCTTCCTATCTTCCATGTCCCAATCATTAGCTTGTGTTTCGGATGCAGGATTTCCAGCGATGACTGCCGGTCTTTTCACGTTTCCAACAACATAATCCCACAAACCATTTTTTATTAAAACTGCTTCCACTTGAATACACCAAGTATCGTAATTATCTTTGTTCAGTTGTTCAATTTTAGTGGTACCCACGACACCGTTTGCCATTTTTATGTATCGTATTATACTTTAAGACCACGTGCTTAACCTCACTTTTCGGTTACTCGACACTCTTACTTTGAACTGAGGTATTATACTTAGCTCACTTATTTTCTCATTCTGGGCCCATAACCTGTTAAAGTTAATAGCAGAATGCACTTTTACTTTCTGTATATATATTTGTATGAATATAACAACTGCTTATAAAACGACACGTGCTGTCGGCTCGAGAGACAGAATCGAAGAGACACCGCAAGCAGCGACGCAATCTCACACACACGGCAACATACATGATTGCCAACATAAAACGTGGCGCGCGAATTAAATACACTCTAACACTTTTAACACAAGCAGTACAATACCATCGATATTTCTTTTGATGAACAAAAAATATTGCATGTATATTTGTTATAATTTCGCTATTCTATCGTAACTATGGGTACCTAAATATTAATACAATGTTGTTAATAATTCTAAGATATGTTGTTAACAATTAATAATTAATAATTAATACAATGTTGTTAATAATTAAAAAGCTCATGAACTACAGGATGGTGCATGAATCATATCCATCTTGCAAGATGGTTCGCAAATAGTTTCGAGTGCAAAGGATTAAAATTTTTTTTAAATCGGTTTGGTGCGATCGGCCGCCCTCTTCAGCCACATCTGTATAACTGCCTAGGTCTTTTGGCTTCCAGGCACTTTCGTTTCTTTGCACTTTAGGCACTTTAGCCTACAGCAACACTTCGAGTAGCAATCAGATAAATTGTATCCTAAAAAAATGAACGAAAATTAAGAAAAGTTATAAAACAACACTGAAACAAATATAGCAGAAGGGCATAAGCAAAAACAGCAATGGTAAGAAATAATAGCAATGAAAACACTTACTTGACTAAATAATATGTAAATAACGACGTGCAATAACGAGGTGGAATAACGCTCCAAAGTCCTCAGTTCACGGTTGACCCGCGCAGTTTCCACCGTGTTTGAACTACAGTAAGGAGCAAAACTGAACACACATACGACATTTTAACAAAAATAATTTTTTATTCAATATTTGTATGTAGAATACAAAAGAAACAAAATAGTTGGTATTATCTACAATCTTTTGGCTTTTCAAAACAAACTTAACATTTGTGATATTATTATTATTTCGCTTCATACAATTTTTTTTCGTGTAGTCGGTTTTGCACCGCAACTAATTTTGAGTAAACATTTCAGATTTTCGTACACTTGTTACGTATGGAGACGTTCTCCACGTTCATTTCGATTAGAAGTTCTAATCTCTTTTCTGAGAACGAAAAGCGTCCCATCAGGCCCCTTTATTAATGGAAGACACTATATGCCTTCTTTATATCAAAATCTCTAGACACTCCCTTCTGGCATCCGTTAATTAATATTATGATAGGAAATAGCCCGGATAACATTCATTATCCCCTTTCAACGAAAATCTAACTGAGGCCTGCTTTTCATTAGAAGTGACAAAAAATGTGACTGTGACCCTACGTGACATTAAATCTTAAACAGAGTACCTCTTTCATTTTCAAGGTATATAAACCCGTTCATTTCCATCCTCTTCGGTTCAGTTGAGTTCAGTCGAGATTCAGAAGTGGTTCGGTCGCGTTACACGCATCAGAGTCAATTCTAGTGAGATCGGGTTAAAGTCCCTTTCGAATCAAATCGTAACCTTATAGATTCCGTTAGTTCGGTATATATTCTATTTGGCATTCAACAATCGCTCTCTGCCCCCGCATTGCCAGTGCGTCAAAACCGTGCATCGTAGGTAACAATCCCTCCAATTGTACACTTACTACATTCATTCGCGACACAAACAACTACACTTGTAATTATTTCAATTGAGAATATATTTGTCTTGTTTGTTAACTCGCGTAATCTACCACCCTTAATTATTGCCTAATATCCTAATCTAATAGTTGAATGTTCCCACACGATACAATATAACCGCTCCGATTGTATCAATTAAATTATATATAAGTTACGAGGCTTACTAATCTTAGATTCAATTCAACAAAGATTTCTCCAACCTAGTGGCTCCCCGGTTTCGCGTTGGGTGCGTCCACGAAAACTATACCATCCTAGCGGATCCCTGATTTCGTATTGGGTTCTTCCGTATCCTAGCAGCTTCCTGGTTTCGCATCAGGTGCGTCTGTGAGTTATCCGCCTTCCTTTCAAATCGGGCTCGGGTGCGTTCACGAAGTTTCACCCTCCTAGTAGCTCCTCGGTTTCGCATTGGGTGCGTCTGCGTTTGACCCCAACCTCCCAGAGGTTCCCTGATTTCGCATCAGGTGCGTCCTCGACGTCAACCATCCTAGCGGCTCCCTGATTTCGCATTGGGTGCGTCCGCGCGTACCTAGCTAACAAATTGAAACCATATTCCTGGGGTAACAACCCCTCGCCGGCCTCTCGCGTTGCTTGCAGCCCTGGCTCGTAACACACTTAATGTTTCCTCCATGAACCTCTAACTTTGGTAATTGCCTGAATACGTTTAGTATTCTGGTGTAATAGAATACCACTGTTCCTACACTCTTTGTCACAAATCAGTTATCGTTGTTGGGGGAGCACTGTATTTATTCTGTAACTTCATTTTTAAGTATGCCCAGACATTTTCAATCGGGTTTATGTCTGGACTTTGAGCAGGCCATTCCATAGTTTGAAATGGTTGAGTTTGCAGCCAATTCTTTACGCTCTTCGCACAATCCCTAGGAGCGTTGTCACGTTGGAATACAACATCACACTCTGGTACCGGCATATTTTCAATTGTTTCCAGTAAATCTTTTTCTAAAATATCCTTAAACGTATACTGGTTCACCGTATCTTCTATTCGATGTAGTGAACCTACACCGTACGCCGTAATGCACCCCCACACCATAAGTGAACCACCACCAAATTTTATTGTTTGCTTCACATGATGCTGTAAAAGAGGTTCGCCTTGCTTCTTCCAACACCAAGAACGTCCGTCCGATGAAATTCGATTGATTTTAGATTCGTCGGAAAAAATTACTTTTTTCTATTGCTCTATATTCCAACTTAAATATTTTCTTGCAAAACTCAGACGGGCCTTGACATTCTTTTTTTATAGAGCAGGTTTTTTTTCTTCTCAATTGCTGTAAAATTGGCTTCTTTTAATGCCCTTTGAGCCGTCCACCTACTATTTTTCTTTCCAACATCGCTTTCGAATAACTTTGCAGCCATTGATGCCGTCGTTATAATTTCTGAAGTAATGTATCTCGTCAATCTTCTCTTCTCCTGACAAGATAATAATTTTGGACGGCCTCCAAAAAATGTAGGGACTTTACTACAGTATTTTTTCCGTATCTTATGTACAACTCCCTGACTGATGACAAATTTTCTAGCAATTACTCGCGTTGATAAACCCGATTTCAATTGGAAAATGATATTATTCTTCATATCTTTAGATAATGGCTTCATGATGTCATATTGATGCGTGTTGACGCACGAACAACGATAAACTAATAACTACTGCACTCCTGGTCGTGGCATTGACCGTGGTGGACTACCAAGTTGTTTACAAAATCTGTGTTTACAGTTCCTAATCCCGAGAATATTAGTGCGGTGCAAAACCGACTACACGAAAAAAAAATTGTATGAAGCGAAATAATAATAATATCACAAATGTTAAGTTTGTTTTGAAAAGCCAAAAGGTTGTAGATAATACCAACTATTTTGTTTCTTTTGTATTTTACATGCAAATAATGAATAAAAAATTATTTTTGTTAAAATGTCGTATGTGTGTTCAGTTTTGCTCCTTACTGTAGACCTAACGAAGTCGCTCGAAAGTTAAATGAAATACGGCCCTGGACAGTTCTTGGGTAAGTGACGAGAAGTCCTCTCCCACTCTGTGACCAGGACTTTTAAGAACATGTGGTCCTTATTCTTTTGCGAGAGACACAACCTTAGGTATAGACCATAGAAAAGATCCTTAACTTTCGAAGCATGTGTCAACGAATGCGCCAGTCGGTTCTCGGTACAACTTCGAGTTGGCAGCAATCATCTGGAGCAATCGTGTTTATATATACCTAATCCACGTGTTTTTCTAATAAATGAAACGTATCTTTTTTTGTCATTCCAAGTAACAGCAAAATTAAGAAACAGTATTTTAGTCATTGTACAGTAAAATAGCCACTATCATAACATTTCCAAGAAATTCACGTTATTTAGTCTCGAAAAAAAAGTCTGAAATACGACGCTTTAAGGGGGCCGGCATGGTTCGAAATCCAAATACGTATGCAAGTGTCAAAACCTTTTCAAACTACCGCTTCAATATGGCAATGAGCAGTTTAGAAGTGGTTAATTGTGTTTCCTAAAAGTCCAATCTACGTCTGTATAGAGCCCAAATTGCGAATTTCTACCTCA
>CM052118.1:13724184-13746398 GCA_028454245.1 Halictus quadricinctus
AATCCCTTCCAGGGCAGATTTGACCCCCAAAACCGGCTATAGCCTTTCTTCCTTTAGGACACGGCTTACACCCGAAAGCCTCAACAGACATAACTGTATGATGCCGGGCCGTGAAAGTATCAAATCTCGGAGTATTAACCTACTTATGTCAAAAAGTTAATAGTTTAGGAGATATTTCTATTTAAATAATTGTAAGACAGTGTTACTGTCATACAAAGGTGTTTGCTTTTATTTATTGCAGGAAAGATTCAACATAACAGGCATTTACATCTCGACATATTTGAAATCAATAGAGTAGTTATCACCCTATATTGTTTAATGCATCGGCTGATAATGCTGTCTTACACTAAAAAAATGTAGAAGAGTAAAACTGTCACGAGTTACTTTCGAGAGTCAAATTCGTGCAAGATAAAACTGTCCAATTTGACTGTGGAGAGTATCTCGCGACAGTTTTACTCTCAAATGGACACATACACTTACAACGAAATATGTTTATTTATCTAAGTTGATATCAACATATCAATCTAGAAGATTTATACAGGGTGTCCCATTTGAAGTTTTGCACGAAATTATTTTGAAAATTATAGCTTGCCATATTTGCCACAGAGGGTGTTCTTGGGGCGCCCTATCGAATGGTATGAAGAAATATCAATTTGGTTTTGGGGCACATTCAATCCCCTTATACCCTTATACCCTTTTGAAAGTGCATTTGCACGCCAATCGTAATGAAAGCTTAAAAGATAGTAGGATATATAGATCACGCGGAAGGATATATAGATCTCTGGAAGAACGCGGAAATGGGTACAGACACGTGGACTTAATACAGTATTTATTAAAAAATAAAAGGAAATTTATAAAAATGGCTAACGTATATCAACGTTACATTCAAATTGTCTCGGATTGTTCTTTCCGCTGTGTCCTCCTGAGATACTGAGATTACCATTTTCATTGATCGTTATTTTTCTCATTCTCGTTTGTTTACGTACACACATGCACACACACACACACACACGTACCTGTACCTCTGCGACGGTCATTAGATCGTTTTTACGCATTTTCGCTCCGTCATAGATTATCAAATGCAGCAAATCGAATTCTCTATGTTAAAGCGTACCCTTTCCTGTTTTTTCAGGCGAACAGCGGAAGCCAAGAGTCGGAGGATCCGAGTAGCACCATCACCTCGCCCTCGGAGGGCCAGCACGCCATCGGGTCATCCGATTTGTCCGTCCTCGAGATGGGCAGCACAGATTCGGCGGGCAGCGCCCATGGTGCCGGCTCTTCTTGCGGCCTAGTCGGCTCTCTATTTCCAAGCAGCTGTCGCGGTCGTGCGGAGGCTTTCGCCAGACGTCTTCATCGGCGACTAACGTCGTTGGGAGGTGAAGACAATTCCCAGAAAAACTCGGATGTGAATCCCAAGGAGACGTCCCGGCTATGTCCCTCGTCAACGTCCAAATCAATCATAAACGACACGACAACCAACCACGTTCTGCAACACCAACCTCGTCACAGTCCGAAAACGGACCTCTGTTACGACTTTGACCTTGACATTGAAGACGGTCTCAGCTCACCAGCTGAAGAAGTTACCGCTGCAGAGCTAGCGGACCTGCTAGTAAACCCAGAAGTGTTAAAGATGAACCACCACGATCGCAACTGCTCGACCAACGGGCCGAAAATGGCTCCCTCGAATATGGACCCGGAATCCGGCTGCGTGTTTGCGTCACCTATCAGTGGAACGTCGCCAGACAGCGATTCTTCGGACCTTTTCTTTGACCCGGAATCCTCGGACGTCGAGAAGAAAAACGAAGTCTACTTCGATCCAATAGCCACCTCGGACAGTGAAATCACCATCTCGAATCTCTCAAATGGTTGCGAAACAACGAAAGGCAAAGGTTTAGTCTATCGCAGGCGACCAGAAGTCGGCTTAGGAGACCAGCATTCCGAGGATACCTCAGAATCCAGTTCCTCTTTGCAGAGAAACAACGTCCACGAACTTAGGAGCAGCGAGGTTGTGCCTAACTCTGAGGATTCAAATGAAAGAAGCTCTTTGGAGACCACTTCACCGAGTCACGAGTCGCTGTGGAGCACATTCGACGAGAGTACTATGTCTCTTCAAGATGAGAGTCCTTCTAGAATCATCCCTGCTCCGATTGTACCCCAGATCCGACTTCCCAAATCGCATTCTGACTCGGAAATACCCATCCAGGGGCCCAGGATAGTTATTTCTCATAAAAACGACGAGAAAACGCAGCTCGGTGTTGATCAGGTTGATTTTGTGAATGGAATCGTGGCGAATGGGAAGCTAGAGGACATTAAGAATGCTAAAAATCTGATCAAGGACGAGTCTACAGACTCCTCGGAGAACACCAACGAAGAAGAGCTCCCCTACGATGAGGAGCAACCGAAAGCCAGTCAGCTGCAGCCAGGGTTCTGCGCACCGAAGGTTGAGGAAACTGCAAACAAAGAGCAGGATGATCATTCTACCTACAGCAGCATGATCAACATACCAGGAGCACTGACCTTGGAGTGTCCCTCGGGCGAGAGAGTCATGGAGACGCTGAAGAACGAGGTTCAGCTGCAGATCGAGAATGGTAGCGTAACGAACAAGAGCGATGAGGACAAGATGTGCATCCTGCTGCAGAAGCTGACGACCAGTCCAACTGTCAGAGACGACATCCCCATTCCTAGCCAGGTGGTTAACGAAGCAGTCGAAGAGGAAGAAGAGGAGGAAGAAAGGCCGCAGAAGATCAGACGCTGCTCCTCGTTGAAGACCGGGAAAACTCCTCCAGGGACACCAGGGAGAAAGAAAATCGTGAGATTCGCGGATGTGCTGGGCTTAGACTTGGCGGACGTGCGAACGTTCCTGGACGAGATCCCGAAAGTGCCAAATTCGGCGTACAGCGACCTAATATACAACGATATCTTCCAGAAGGACTCCAGCCCCGTAAACACACTTTCAAATAGTTGGGAGAGTAGTTACTTGGACAATAGACGATCCTCGGGATGCGTGTTACCTGGTCGGAAGCTCGACAGAACTCTAGTACCCTTGTTCCAGCAGCCAGGTGGTATGGCTAACTTCCTAGATCTGGTTAGAGAGCGTAAAGTCTGCTTGGAAAACGCCGTCGTCCAAGATCCTATTTCTTTGAGCATCCAGGGAACGGTTAGGGTGATCAACCTGGACTTCCACAAGTCTGTACACATAAGGTACACGCTAAACTCCTGGAGGAACTACAGCGACCTGCAGGCCACCTACGTACTCAACTCCTGCGATGGTTTTAGCGACACTTTCTCATTTGTTCTTTACTGTCACACGTTGTCCGTGGGACAAAGATTGGAATTCGCTGTCCGCTTCCAGTGCAAGGGCGAACAGTACTGGGACAACAATGCTGGGGCTAATTACTGTTTTCAATGTCTGCCTACGTCCTCTACAGTCGGATACATACCGATCACCGCCTCTGAGAGCCGCGAGCACGAGTGGTCGCCGGTGTTCTACTGATGGAGGCTGTTGTTCGCGATGGGTTGCTAACGATGGATAATAACAAATGTTTAAAGAGCACGATGG
The DNA here is from genome assembly GCA_028454245.1 of Halictus quadricinctus. Lineage (NCBI taxonomy): Eukaryota > Metazoa > Arthropoda > Insecta > Hymenoptera > Halictidae > Halictus > Halictus quadricinctus. The sequence continues at coordinate 13,727,744 of CM052118.1, forward strand.
ACCCCATCAAGAATGGATAGAGACAGCCTACGGATCGATAAACGTTCCTAAAGTGTAGCTACTGTACAGAACGAGCCTGATCGCCGAGCAGGGATCATACACTGGCGTCAATTATTTTTTCCTGCCATTTCGTCTCCTGAAAGAGTCTTCGTATGGACCGGAAGAATATGACGCAGCCGTTAGACTGATATTTTTTACACGTTCGTTGTTCCTTGTTTGCACAAGCATATCTACTTGTATCTAGAGTATATTATATTAACGCGGAGATGAACGTCAGATCGAATTCGTTGCTGCGAGGTTCGAACGGTGAACATTGTATATGTATGTATATACAGGGTGTTCCGAAAAGGTTGTACTTCCTTGAAAAGTGAAAAGTGTAATTCCCGCGGTCATTTGAAATAACTTTTTACTTTGCGAAAATGTTCTCCGCGGCTTCGTTCCGGAATTATTAAAGAGAAACATGGAACAATAGTAGCTATAGTCGCTATGGTGATGTAGCCGCGTTATGATTAGTCTGCGTTTTTCGTTAATAACTCTTTAACAAAGCTGCTGGAGAATATTTTCACAAAGGAAAAAGTTACTTCGAATGACCTTAAGAATCGCCCCTTTCAAGGAAGTACAATATTTCTGGGACGCCCTGTACATATGATTTTCTATGTAACTTATTTCTTTTTCTTTGTCTTCTAACGAGTTGAATATTTTTTTAAGGTAATTGATTTGATCAGAGTGATTTTTAGCGTTGCGAACTGTGCTTGGTTTGTGGACATCTTTTATACGGACTATGGAATTTGGTTTTTCGGGGGGGGGGGGTATAATCTTTGGAGATGAACTTTTATTTATGACTAACGTGTACGAGTGCAACAGTTCGTCGAATGTTTATCCTCTTTTTCTCGAATTCTGGTCGAGGAATTTCGAATCGCGCGCAGGAGAGGAAAAGAAAGAATTTTTATGGGATTGTAAGAGTTTGGAGACGTTTCTGAGCAACCTCAATGAACGACGAATCGCTCAAGCTAATGATTAATCGAGGCAGATCGCGCTGAGAAAATAACAATAGAACGTTATGGCAGCGATTCGAGGATCGAGAGTAGAATTGCGAGCCATTGGAGCATGTTTATTCTGTGGAATTGATGTTCAAGGTATGCAATTAGTGAAGCAGCCGAATTCGAAGACACAAATGTCGTTTATAACGAATGGATAGCCTTTGATGTTGTAACTGCCTCGAATAATAAATCACAATAATGACGAACCAATTCGATAGTAGTATTCGACAAAACACGATCAATCTCGAAAATTCTGTAGTAGCGATTCAAAATTACAAGATACAGTGTTTACTTTATATATGTCCCAAATGCCTAGCCGATAAAAGTTCCAGAACTATCCCCACTACCGCGAGGTATACCCCGTGAGGGGTCATGAACTGATGCCTCTAGTGCTTCACTGTCCTTTTCTACGTTCGGCGTGGATTAAAGTAGTATCTCCTGGCCGATATATGTCCCTGGCTAGACCCGTGTTTTGGATATTTATCGAATAAACACTGTAGGGTTCTAAGACATCGTAGTGACTAGATTGTGGATTTATATGCGGATATAGTATTTTTGTGGATTTATTGTCTAGTAATCGAGGTCGACGAAAATATTATTCCTTCTACTAGAGATGTTATATTCATGTTATATTTCAAAAAGATATAGAGATTTTATTAAATTTGTTCAATATCAAAGTTTTAGAAGATCAAAAATGCTATAGATGCATAAAGTCTGCAGCCTAATGATGAGTGTTTATTTTGTAATCATGATCGTTGCAACAAGCTCTTGAAATTTTTGCCTTTGAATCAATTTCAAGCAATAGGTGATAAACATATATATATATACAATAAAATGAAAACTATGGTAAGATGAGTTGTACGGAAAATATCGTTATATTTTGTAATAGTTCACTTCGTATAAAGTGCTTTCTATATAAAGAACAAGGAACTGTATGTTACACGGATGTACACTTTGTCACACGGATCCGTACTGTGAAGTAATTAATAGGAGACAGTGTTTCAGCTAATAATTATTCCATGAAATCGAAATAGGTAATAATAAATATTTAGTGTATACATAAAGTCGTGTCAAGAGGGTCAATAATGTATTAATTCGTTTTTTACATTCTTTCCGTGTTGGATGTCAAATATCTTTCCCCGAATTTCGATAGATCACGCAAAGTCGTGTTAAAAAAGTATTATAAACCCATAGTGTTTGAAATTACTCGTTGCTGAGATATTAATGAAATAAGTTTCATTTCAAGCATCCTTGCCCATTCGCCTGAGAATGAAACAAAGCTGACCATAATTGTAAACATAGTTCCTATTAGACGATATACAGCCTTGTTTACATAATGTAGCCATCTATTTTAATAAACGTACAATTTTTTAGCTCCCACGGCATTTTTATTGTTAGCGCCATAGAGATTATCATGTCATACTTTTCGCTGTTGTCGATTATTCTACAAACTCAGTTCTATCTGTTTTTCTTATTCAACCTTACCCAAACCTCTAAGTACAATTTATACAGCTGCACGTAATTTTTTTAATTTAGAACTATACTATATTACTATATTACTATAACACTTTGTAATACATAAATGGTACATTTATTTTACAAGTGTAATTTATATTTTGAACTCGCATTTTTTCAAAGAAGTTGAATATAGTGAATTTCGTCTATAAGTCAGTTGCGCGGTTCTGGCGAGAAACGTATGTTTGAAATGAAAATTATTTTACACATTTGTAAGAACGCTCGCCCCTATACAGCTTCCTCTTTTGCTATTGTTATTCTATCATCTAATTGTACAAGGTCACCATAAAGTCTAGAACCAATTAGGGAGCCGATAAACGCTACGTTTCATTAAACTCTTCTATTCACCATGCAAACCATACAAGACTATGTTATAAAGAAGAATTTATCTTTCCTGTGTATATGATTGCATATTTTGAGAAACATTATTTAACATTAAACTGTAATCGACAGCTATAAAAATGATAATAATAACATTAATAAATGTCAAAATACCTATTTTTAACCGTTCTATGAGGCAGGTAATGTTTTCATAAATACACATATAGACCTATATAAATAATCTCTAACGATGTTTTCAATGTGTCCACTATTATTTGAAACATCCTATACATCAGAGCCGGGCAACTTCCACCCCATCGTCGCTGCGTAACCCCCCACCATAGTTTGCCGGTTCTCCTACTCTTCTGCACCACTCCTAGTTTAACTTTATCTCCAGAGTTGGGGAACTGGGTCCTGCACTATTTCTTTCATAGGATACCAGTCGAATGGTGGAAGTCGTTGGTAGGGACTGAGAACAGGGGAAAGAAATAGTGTGCGGCCCGTGGGCCGCCAGTTGCCCAGCTCTGCTATACATTAAAAAGAAAATCTGTTTTGCTCGTTTATGAAAATTTACAATCAGTTTTCTTGGAGTTAACTGATACAGCATTTTCAAATTTTGAAATTTTTGCAACGTGACAATGTACGAGATTACGGCATATTTAGGAGTAATTGCCTCAATTTTGATGGAAAATTCATACACGCAGGAGCGTGCGGACAGTACGAATCCATGCAACAAAGTGTACACGCATGGTCTCAGTACCGGTGGTCAAAGTGTGTCTCGAAAACTACTTTCTTACATTTTTGGAATCTCGTTCCCTTTCTAACAACGAAATTTTCTGCTATCTCCTGTAAACATACGTCGCAGATATATTTTATAGCGCTTTTCACATGCGCGCGCATCTTCTCCATCAAAGATACCTATAATTTAGCTTAACAATGTAAACTATTATTACTTAGATCGAAATAAAAGTGTTTTTCTATTTTGAGAAGTTTATATCTGAAAAAAAACTGGTATCACGTGCTACTGTTTTACATCTGTTTTTGTAGATACTTACGTATTATGAGATTATGTTAATTTACCTTAGGGATAAGCTACTTTCGTTTTTATCGGACTGTTATTAACACTATAGTGGCCGACTGTTTTGAAAATTAATTGTCACCAGGACTGGCAATTACAGAACAAATTTTACAAAATAAGACGTTTACTGATTACGTACATAAATCCAGTAATTATACATTTTCCGAAAGTAAGGAGGAATCTAATAAGCAAATAAATGGAAAAATTAAGTAAAACTGTTAATCGTTGTAATTCGGTTGGCGCCAGAGCAGCGTTAACGGCCGTAGCAGTGTTAATATAAAGAATACAAGAGTGATAATGCTTCCAAGTTTTAGTGCCAGATAGTTTTTAAGGCGTTCCTTCTTATCAAAATGTACTCTATGCGTTCAACGAATCATTCATTGTTTACTTTGATTGTTACTGGACACATTGCAACCACCATTATTGAAGCCGAATATATTTAATATAAATACAAAAAAGGTATTATTAAGACGATATGGAAGCTTTTTACGGTTACTGTGTACATACACCTATGAAACAAACTAGATTTCTATTTTAATTAACAATAAAAACTATATTCTTCCACGTGTTGAAATGATGAAGTTATTGAAAAATCTACGGACGGTTGATCATCGAAACTAAGAATATGTTAATTACGTTACAGAAGCTGAAATCGAATGTTAAATAAAGAGATTTTAACAAATTGTATTGGGTTCAGTGAGGAACTTTTTAAACTCTTTTTAAGTCAAACGAACATACGTTTACACAATTATAATTAATTTGATTTTATTGAATCATCGTTAGGTGACTTATTTCATTGTATATATTACAGAAAAAATATAAATATTATTTTCTACTGTCGTTTATCAATTTTCGATTTTTATTCAAACGAGACGAATTTTTTATTCAATCCAATACAAATCGCTCTTTTTTCAATGTTACCGTAAGAAGAGATTTTTCATTTTAAACTGTAAAATGATACAAGAAACCGTATGATCGAATTGTTTTTTAATTAACGAAATTAAATATTTTGATTTTTGGAGAAACATGATATTAATTCACAATATTCGACCTCAATTGCAACAAACAGGAGTTAAATAAGATAAACAATTTATTTTCAATAATTTCTGATGTTTTCAGTGTCCTATGATTCATATATTCAGTTTTGTCATAAACACCTGAAGACCGCAATCTGAGCACAACAAAGCCGAAGTTCAAGAACACTCTCCAAAGGCAGCTTCAGAAAAGAGATTTTCGAAATAGAAGTTCTATTATCTGACATTGTTAACCCTCGGGCAACGAATACAGGGTCATTTCGACCCAAATATAATTTTTATCATATCTATTGTTTCAGTTACTTACTTGTATAACTAGTCTGCGAATGTTTATGCAAATATAAACTTTTATGAATTTATTTCCTGATAATGGAATCGAAAAAAAAACTAATTTACTCTATTGGAAGTTTCATTACATTTCAAAAAAGGTGAGAATCTTATTAAACTTCTTAATACAGTTTTTTATGCCGAGTTTTTAAAGCATAAATATTCTAGTCTATGTATAATAAATACTGTTAAGAAAGTACACCATCAAATGTGATATTTAATTCACTCTTGAAAATCTTGGTCAATTGAAATTTTATTTGAACAAATGGATTTTATGAGGCAATTTGTTAAATGATTTTGCATGATTTTGATCAGAAATAGCCGAATAAACAGATTTATCCAAAAATTTCTCATAGGACCATATTTATACTGTCAATAATTGCAAACTACTCACCTGAATGGAAAATTTGTGCCGTTTTAACTTATCAGACATTATTATATTATTCTCATACGAACTCGTGTATTAAATTGATAATGAAATTGTTCATAGTGCTCATTACTCTATGTTATACAAAACGGTGTTAAAATACACCTGGGAAACCCAGAAATTAACTTTTTTATATAATCCTGCAGATTTTGACGAGAAAATGCCAAAAATCCAAGTTTTAATGTTAAGAAATCAGTAGTTAAAAAGTTATGCGTATTTAAAATTTAGTGAATTTATTATTAACAATAACAACGCGGTGCGCGTCGCGTAAACTCGAACACGAGAAGCGACGAATGGCGACAGAAAGAACTTCGGTACGAACGACGTGGTAACACGCGGTAGGAAGACCAGATTGTATAATACACGTCTACACGCGGTGAAGCACGGAATCAGAGAGAGCGACCAAGCGAAGCCGCGGCGACAAGCGTGCCGGCGCGATCGCTTGCAACGCATGCGTAAAAGTATTCTCCGCGCAACGCATGCGCGGAGCGCCGTTGGCCCTACACGGTGATGACTCATCGCTAATGAATACCAGTGAATTCGTCACAGTATAATTTGGATTTTTGGCATTTTCGCGTCAAGATCTACAGACATGAGGACTTTATATCGTAGAAATGCCACGAATTTTCTGTTTATCCTAATAGTTAAGTCGAAACAAATCTGCGCTTGCCCCAAATTATTGTACACTTGCGTCTCTTTCAACACAGTAGATGTCTACTGTTCGGTCTCAACTGTCGGCCGTTCTCGACAACAAGCCAGGAACGTCGAGCGACCGAAAGTACAGCCACGGTCCCAAACAAACGCGCGCACCCGCCAAAACGGTCGTCCGCACCGGGCGAATTCGATTCCGAGAGGTCGAACTGTGAAAATACGTTCATTTCCAAACCGCTCGGTAACGCGTACCCCGCGACATCCTTCACCGCGCCAGGAAGGCCCAGATATATACAGTAAGAAGCAAACCTGAGTCCACACTATTCGAAGCAACATAACTTTTTTAAAATTAGATCAAATGACTCGAATGTTATGGAGAAGTTAGAAGGATTAGTTTATTAGACAAGGGGTAAACAATTTTTGAAAAAAATTTGATTTGGTCGGAATCGCAAAAGAAATAGTAAAAGTTGGTTTTTTCAGCTTTTTTATCTGAGCCTGTATTGAAAATTTAAGCAGCAGCTGTATCACCTCAAGGCCGCGTTGCGGCAATCGCGCTTCGATAACAAACGTATGGTAGTCGATTCCCTGGTAGGGGAACGACGAAAGCGGGGAAGGCCACGCCCGGCTACGCGACCAGAACGCGGAAGCTGTAGCCCAGCTCGCCAATTTAGGTTGCCCCACGGAGCAATGGGATGATCTCCTCGTCCAGCTGGTCGTCCGCAACCTGGACAGGGAATCCCAGCAGGAGTGGGAACTCACTCTCGGAGCGTCGCGCGAGCCCTCCACCTATAGCGAGCTCGAAGAGTTCCTCGAGGCCCGTATCCGTGCGCTCGAGGCAATACACGTCGCCGCCGACGAGCGATACGTCGTTGACGAGGATCACGCGTTCGCGTCGAATCCTCCCCCGCCTGGTCGCATTCGGTCGCTGCTGCGAGATCTGCGGAGACCCGATACCCCAAATGCAGCAAGAATCACTTGCTGTTCCGCTGCCCGGTCTTCCGGGGCATGTCCGCTGCGTAAAAGAGAGAGTTCGTGAAGAACCGCGGTTGCTGCTTCAATTGCCTCCGTTCCGATCACCCTGCGAGTAGCTGCTCTTATGCTTCCCCCGCCATGCACGAGACGGAGACGAACCATGCGAGGGGAGCGGTCGAGCTCGAGGACGTTCCCGCCGCGCTCCTTAGCTGCACGGCTCGTGCTCCAGAGGGCGCCTCCCGCGCCATACTGCTCGCTATCGCGATCATGCGAGTCGATACAAGGGATGGGAAAACGCGAGCGGTACCGGCCTTCCTGGACCAAGAGTCGGAAGCGACATTCGTCTCCGAGGAACTCGTCCAGGCCTTACGTCTGCCCAAGCGGCCCGCGATGGTTACGGATAAGGGCGCCCGATACGCTCTGGTGGGCAGGGTGAACGCGCGCGTGAGTCTCAGAGTTCGACGTGTTGGTCGGGCTCCGCTCACGTTCCCGATGACCGCATTCCCGCACCTACGCGACCTAACCCTCGCCAATCCGGATCGGAGGCGGTCCGTTCCCGTGGTCCTCCTCATCGGCGCGGACCACTGCGGTGCCCTCATTCGCCAGGCCTGCGCCGCGCAGAGGCGGGAACCCGAAGAGCACAGGAAACTGCTTTCAGTTGGGTCATCTCTGGCCCCACGTGTCCGCGACCCGATTTTGCCGCGCCATCGCGACGTCGTTGCACTTCCGTGCCTACGACGACTTGAAGCAGCAACTGCGTGCTTTTAGGAAATCCCAAAGTCCCCTCTTCCGACGAGACGAGGTGCGAGAAGCACTTCAAGGTCACTGTGGCACGGCGGGCGGACGGCCATTATGTCGTCCGCCTCCCTCTGCGGACATATTGCCCCCTCGGTGCGTCGCGGAATCGAGCGCTCTCGTGCTACGAGGAGTCGACCGGCGACTCCGCTGCGATCCCCCGTTGGAGGTGGCATACCGCGAATTCTTCAAGGGATATGAGGATCTGAATCACATGGAGGAGGCACTAGACCCTTGCGGTGTACTTGCCCCACCACTCGGTGGTGAAACAGGCAGAGGAGGGAACCCCGAAGGTTCGCGTCGTTTTCAACGCGTTCAGCATCACCTCCAACGGGAGGCCGCTCAACGACCCACTACTGCCGAGGCCCAAGCTGCAGCTGGACATTTTCGCGGTCCTACTCCAGTGGCGACTCCTCCGAGTCGCACTCAAGGCCGACGTCACGAAAATGTTCAGACAGATACGCGTACACGACCACGATGCCGACCTGTAGCCGACCAACAGCGGCACAGTAGCGATCAAGGTGCATCGCGCCGCATCGCGGCGACACGGCGGGCGTCAACGCCCTCCCCCCTCCCCCACGGTTGGCCAGCGAGGCTGAGGGGCTTAAACGGCGGACGGCGTAGGCCCGACTGCGTCCAGCGCCACACTTGTAAATATGTACATAGATAGGCGAGAATATGTAAATATGTAATATGTAAAAATGTAAAAACAAAAATTGTACACCTGCGTCGCGGGGTTTCGGTTAAGTCTTGCGTCAGCGGAGCTGAGACGAGCGGAATATTCGGTCTCAAACGTCGCACAGTGGTCCGGATCGAGGAATTTTGGGGATATTTGACCAAAAGGTCGACTTTACGAAATTGAAAACTAATCAATTTGTATTGTTTTGTAAGCGTCTATAGACCTCGAAACAAAGGCACGCACCCGCCAAAACGGTCGCCCGCACCGGGCGAATTCGAATCCGAGAGATCGAATTGTGAAAAGATCTGAAAAGCGAAAAGAACCGCTCGACAACGCGTACCCTGCAACACCCTTGAAGGCCCGGATATATACTCCCCGCACACCAATGCGCGGACAGTCGAATTAGAGCACCTCTTGCGACACGAAGCGCACCTTTACGTGGGTACGATCCAGCATCGGATAACGACTAGTAATCGATCACGCATCGTGTTCCCGCGACGCTATCATCACGGCGACCGCACGCACGCCCAGTACATCGGTACATTCGCGCCTCCGCGAGACTGTGTACAAAATTGTAAATATATTGTTCGTTGTGGTACTGCGTAACCACCAGTTTCTTTCGTTTTGTACGACCGTTTACACCGGCAATTCCCGTCCCGAACGACGGAACATCTACGGCTAATAAAAAATTGCGTAAGCATTAATTTAATAAACATATTGTTTTAAAAGTTGCCATTTTACTCACCGTTAGTTTCTATTATAATCCAACAAATCCATTTGTTTTCTTACCACTGGAACGAAATCGTTCTTGTCCTCGTGTGAGAAAACCACGTAAATATGAACGAGACACGTTAAAACATTTTAGAGTTTTGAGTAAAACAAGTTTTAAAAACCCTGTATGAAGATATTCTGGTCTACATGTTTATGCGACATGTCGTTTCATATCGAAACTAAATGATTTTTTGGTACATTTTCCAGAGGGAAGAACAATATACTTTTCGAAATAATTTTAACAGTCATTATGAAAGATTGTACAGAATATGCCATGAATTGCTGATGTACAAGTTTGCTACCACAAATACAACGATCATCGACGATGTTCAAGAATGCACATTTGGAGTCACAATTGTTTCACGAGACAGAAGGTTAGAAAGACTGTAACAATATCGATTAAATCGAAACTAAGTTATTATTAAACTTTTTTATTTATAATTATTAAGTTGTTAATATTTTGTAAGTTGTCGCCTCGTGAGAAAGATTCTCTGAAAACTGGCCAAAATTTGGATGTATTCCACTTAAAACTTCATTACCTACTTGTTAACCTTAGCACTTCTGGGGGGGGGGGGGTCGTCGAACTCTCAGGTTGGAAAACTTTAAACTAGGACTATTTTTCTTAGGTTGAAAAATTCTCAAAAAATTAATTATTGTCGTTTGCACATTTATGTTTAATATTCCGAAGTCCCGTTGCTATAGAAAAAAAATTACAGTGCATAGAAAGGAAAAACCAGACAACGCATCGCGGCATCAGTACAGCGGCAGTGACACGAAGCAGCACCCAACGCTCCTTTTATCACCATACAATAACAAATATAATCCCAGAACTAAGAATCGAATCACAGAACTGATTGGCAAGGAATGATGCAGTGTTTTCAATTACAGTCAGTTCAGTTCAATTACATTCAATGCAGTCAGAAGTGAATATTCATTCTGAGATAAAAGAATTTTATCTATCTTCTATTTTATAAATATACATCTAAATGCAACGTAAAATGTTCATAAAGTATCACACGCTTAAATATTACAAAACTTTTTTTAAAGATCAATTTTTTAGGAGAAATGAGTGAAAAAGAGTATTGGTTTGAGGAGCCCCCCTTGGGAATCCACGTTACGGCTCAAGGTTTGGGAGAACTAGGATTAAGGGTGTGGCGGCTCGAGAGGGTTGCGGTCGCCTTCGGGCGGCTGCTGCTCAATGTCGGGAGGCCTGATGTACGGATTCGTCGCCTGTATGCAGGGGTGGTGCATTCCATAGCGTTATATGGGGCCCTCGTGTGCAACCAACAATTAGCAGCCAGCCAGCACAACCTAGTCCACGCGAATCTTGCGCAACGGCGTCTGGCCCTGCGGACCATATGGAGTTACCGCACCATCTCTGCAGAGGCAGCGTTCATCCTCGCGGACCTAGCTCCCCTCCATTTATGGCGGAGAAGCGGGCGACTGGATACCGGATTTTTTAAAACCATTTATTATCTCTTGATTCTATCGGCTTTATCCAGTTTTCCTCTTTGTCTATCCCTGTTCCTCTGTTTTCTATCCTTTTCCACTCCGCGTCTCTCTCTATCGTATCACTCTCTTCTAATTTTCTTTTATTCTCTCTCCCTTCTATGTATTACTTTCTTCCTTCCTCCCATTTAGATAATTTCTTCCCTTCCTTTGTTCTGGCCTCTATCTCTTCTAGTCCTCGCGATGCCCATTCACTACCCCTTCCTCCTCTTAGTCTTTCTTCAAATTTCCACGCCCTCCTTGTACTCCTCGCTCTCAATTTTTCTCTTTTCGTTTCCTCTCTCACCATTTCTATTCTTTTCTTCTCCTCCTCCTCCAACAACTTCTCCTCTTTTCTGTCTTTTGCCTCTACTTCCCACCTTCCTTCCCGTTCTCTTTCCATTCGTTTTCCTCTTCATCTCTCAGTACCTTCCCCCTTTCATTCTATTTCCACACCTTTCCTTCGATCCATATCATCATGTATATCATATTCAGGCTATTTTTCCCTTTCTTCTCTCCATCTCCCTATCCCCTTCTTCCCCCTCCTCACTCCTGACATTTTCAACTTCAACCTTTTCCCCTATCACTCCTAGTAACTTTTGTACTTCTTCCTTCCCATCTCCTCCGTCTTTGATCTCCATACCCTTTATTATTGTATTCCTTCTCCTTTTCTCCCTTTCTTTTCTTTCCCACTTCATTTGTCTAGAATTGTCTAGACATCGTGTCTGGGTCTGCGCTGCGATCGAATGGGACACTGTCATTTTTTAGTTCTTTCTTGGTATGCTTGACCCTAAGAATTTATTACGAACTTGGGTACGGCTGAAAGTTAAGTGTCCTGTTTCGAAATGGAAAAACAGATCAGCCGTACCCCACTCAATTACAATTGACGCATCGTAGGCTCACACTCAGTGGAAAGGCGACACCAGTTTAGGGGAAAGATCCTTTAAACAAGGGATCTTTGTGCAACATCCTCTGAGGCTCCGTGATAAAATGAAACGGCGGAGTCAGTAGGCGTTGCACAGTTTTTGGATTGTTACGAGCCAGGGCTGCGAGCAACGCGAGAGGCCGGCGAGGGGATTGTTACCCCAGGAATATGGTTTCGATTAGTTTTCAAATTAGAAATCTTTGTTGAATTGAATTTAAAATTAGTAAGCCTCGTAACTTATATATAATTTAATTGATACAATCCGAGCGGTAAGATTGTATCACGTGGGAACGTTCAATTATTAGATTAGGATATTAGGCAATAATTAAGGGTTGTAGATTACGCGAGTTAACAAACAAGACAAATATATTCTGAATTGAAATTATTACAATTGTATTTGTTTGTGTCACGAGTGAATGTAATAAGTGTACAATTAGAGAAAAAGTTACCTATGGTGCACGGTGTTGACGCACTGGCAATGCGGGGTCGGAGAGCGATTGTTGAAAGCCAAATAGAATATACACGAGCTAACGGATTCTATAAGGTTACGTTTGATTCGAAAGGGACTTTAACCCGATCTCACTAGAATTGACTCTGACGCGTGTAACACGACGTGACTTCACGGTTACTATACCGCGACCGAACCACTTCTCGATCTCAACTGAACCCAAGAGGATGAAAATGAATGGGTTTATATACCCTAAAAATGAGAGAGGAAATATGTCTGTTTTGTTCTACGGTCGCGCACTCGCATTTGTCATTTCGAGTGAGTTTAAGGTTTGCAACTGGATCTTTGTTTAAAGGGGTAAAACGAAGGGTTAGCCAGGATGTTTCCTTTCAAAGACTATCTTGGCAAAACATTCCAGAAGGGAGTGTTTTGAAGATTTCCATATTAGGAAATCGCACGGTGCTGTTACTGAATCATGCTTCGTGCCAGTTGCGTCCAGCCGGAGCATAATCATCCCTTCTATAAACAAGGGGCCTGTTGGGACGCTTTTCGTTCTCAGAAAAGAAATTAGAACTTCTAATCGAAATGAACGTGGAGAAACGTCTCCATACGTAACAGGATTACGCCCCAAACTGGTGATTTGTCCCTTGTTTATCCCTACCAAAGAAATGATCTCTTTCCGAGCTTTGGTAGAAAATTGCAGAAGAACTAGGACCAGAACGCTACGAACCTTCATTAGGTTAAAAATATTTTAACACTAGTACGAACTTAAACCTTTATAACCTTTGCCTAGAACTTGGCTTTGAACTTGTACGTTCTCAGTTGTTTTTATTAAAGTTATTGTTACGCACTTTTAGAACGTTTTTCATACAAACCAGCGCCATTAGTTAACGTTCGAAACATTGGTCCTTCGAGCCGGATGAACTTTTACATCTCGAAACGTTGGTACTTCGTGTTGGGAACTTTGAACTTTGAATGTTATTGTGACTGAAGTGTTGCGCGCCCTAGCATTAAAAAAAACGAGAATTGGCCGCTTGCTATTCCTGGGACCTACTGCTACCTGCTAGAGGGTGCATTTGCTACGGACCTTTCGTGCGTGCCGTCCAAGGCCTGCACATCTGTGACGGGAAGTCCGTGGCGGAAAAGGGACTGCTGACCCAGAAATCACTCCCATCTTTGCGTAAGTCCGTTTCATACATTACTCTGCCTGTGTCGGTAAATCAGTAACGATGGCTTCCTTGAAAGATTTGCATAACAAACGCAAGGTTATCAAAGCAAAGGTAACTCGCTTTAGCAATTATTTTCAATCATACCAAAGTGGAGACGATACACTAAAATTAGAAGAAAGGTTTAACCGATTTTTACCATTGCACGATAAGTTTGATGAGGTGCAGAGTCAGATAAACTCTTCTTTCCATGAACGAAAGACGATGATCAAGTACATGAAGCCGAACGGGAAAATGTTGATGTTTGGCGTCGACCGACGGTCGGAGTCGCCTGGGGGCCGGGACCACTCGTCGACCACAGAAGACGGGAGAAACAAAACGGTTTCTTTATCCTTTCAAAACTTTATCCTTTCGGATAAAGTTTACTTTATTCACGCGATAACGACCGGAGACCGGCTGGTGTTCGTACGATATGCAGAAATGTTGCGCGTGATCGTCTCTGCTGGTGGTCGCGCCGGAAATCTTGAACGGCACCTTGACAAGGACCGCCGCGATCGGAAAATCTTCAACCCGAGTGTCGGAAAATCGGCCGGTCGAAGAACAACGTCGCGAAAGGATAGTACTAGAATGAAGATGATAGATGTGAATTTGACTCGAGCGAGAACTGAGAAAGAAGAGGGCTGCTCGGCCAGGGGAGAGCCTTAAATGTTCTTCGACCGGCAGACGTGGTTGTACGCTATTGGTTATGATTGATCGTATGACACCGGTAAACAAACGGTTGAGATTCGAATCGAGGAGGTTTACCGGCAATGAGTTCTGACAAATATTATGCAACCTCGCCCGACGGTAACGAGCGATCGTTACGCGACTCGGTACACATTAGAAAAAATGAGGAACTAGAGCGAACGCTCGATGGTTTCGTAACGGCCGGCAACTCCCGAATTCGAATCCCGAACAGTTGAAAAATCATATTTTACCACTGTAACCGCGGCAAGGACGAAACTAGAAGATACACGAGCAACCCCGTCATCACAATTCAGAACTGCAGCTTCAATGTCACAAATAGAACCACAATTACCAATAAAATAACCAGTTATAAAATTACCACTATTTGATGGAACCTATGATGAGTAGATTAAATGTAGAGACACATTCGAGTCGCTTATCCACACCAACGTTAACATTAACAATATCCAAAAATTCCATTATTTGAATTCTACCTTGAAGGGCGAAGTAGCAAGGAATCCAGCAAGGTCCTTTATAAAAAATCATTAGGAATTTCCGATGCTAATTACACATTAGCGTGAACAGCTTTAAAGAATAGATACGAGGATCCACTGATTCTCATATGTCATCACACAAAGGCACTTTTTGATCTGGCATGTATGACAAAGATTTCTGCAACCTCATTACGCCAATTGATTGATGACTGCAACAATGATCTTTCGTCGTTAAAATAATTGGGAGAACCAACGGACACATGGGATACCTTAATTATCCATTTATTAGCCACAAAATTGGATGGATTTACTAAAAGGGAATGGGAAAAACGAATGGTTGACATTACAGGGCGGAGCCGACCATACAATGGTCGGACGAGCTCCGGGTCACAGAGTGGAAGCTAGACCGGGCCGTCTGGGAGCTCCGTGCTGGAGGCAAGAAGACCCCTGGCCCAGATGGGGTTCCTGGTGGTATAACGGCCTTAGCCCTAAAGGTCCTCGCCCCGGCGTTCAGGAGCATCATGTACTCGAGCCTGCGCCGGGAGGTCTTCCCCACGGTTTGGAAAAATGCGTTCCTGGTTCTCCTCCAGAAGAGGGGGATACCCGCAGAGTCTTCCTCTGCATACCGGCCGGTATGTTTACCCGACGAGGCGGGCAAGCTGTTCGAGAGAATAAGTGCTGCCGGCCTCGTCGAGCATCTGTCGCGAGGTGGTCCTGACCTGAGCGACAGCCAGTATGGATTCCGGAGGGGCAGCTCGATTATTGACGCCCTCGAGTGTTTGCGCCTCCTCCGGGAATGGGCTGTCGCTCGGGGCGGGGTGTTGATCGCTGTGTCGTTGGACATATCCAACGCATTCAACGCCCTGCCCTGGACGGAGATAATGGGGGCGCTGGACCATTTCCAGGTGCCCCCTTATCTCCGTGAGGTGGTCGGCGGCTATCTTCGCGCCAAAGAGGTGGTGTTCACCGGCCGGTACAACACCGTGCACACGAGGGAGACGCACCGCGGTGTCCCGCAGGAGTCGGTCCTCGGACCGCTCCTGTGGAATCTGGCGTACGACGAGGTGCTGCGGGTCGTCCACCCCGCGGCTATGGGTGTCATCTGCTTTGCGTATGACACCCTGGTTTATGCCGTGGGGAGGGGGTGTGGAGGAGGACCAGGCACCTGGGAGAGGCTGCCCTGGACTGCGTGGTAGGGCGAATCCGAAGAATGGGGCTGGCCGTGGCCGCCGCAAAGACCGAGGCGATCTGGCTGTACGGACCGTCTCGGTCGTGGCAGCCACCCCGTGGTCAGGACCTCTGGATTCGCGTCGCTGAAACCTCCGTCGAGATCTGCCCAGGATGAGGTATCTGGGCCTGGTCATAGACGGCCGCTGGGGATTCGAAGGACACATCGAGCTCCTCGCCCCCCGACTGGAGTGGACGGCGACCGCCTTGGCGCGGCTGCTGCCCAATGTCGGGGGGCCTCAGTTGAATGTCCGCCACCTCTATATAGAGGTGGTGCGGTCGATTGCCCTGTATGGGGCACTCGTATGGCACCGCTCGCACGCGGACGGCCGGCGAAGCCAAGCACTCTTGGAAAGAGTGCGGCGCCGGCTGGCTCTGCGGGCCATACTGGGTTACTGCACCATCGCCGCCGAGGCGGCGGGACTCCTCGCCGTGGTTCCATCCTTCCATGTTGTGGTGGTGGAGCGGGCGAAGCTATACCACATCGTCCGCTCATTCCGCCGTCCGCCGGGGGTGGACCTCACGCGCGAGGAGGAGGAGGGGCTCGAGGCTTAGAATCGTCAGGCCCGGACGGACATGTTCGCGGAGTGGAGGGCGCTTTTGGCGTTAAGTAGTATACCTATACAAGATGGGGCGGGAGCCGACTGCGCAGTGCCACCATTGCGGCGAAGATGTGGACACGGCGCGGCATACCTTGGAGGAATGCCCTGCTTGGGCAGAGCTGCGCCGTGTCCTTAGAGCCGCGGTGGAAGGGTGGGACCTCTCGCTGGCGCCGTGGTCGACTACATGGTCGGCAGCGAGAGGTCGTGGATGGTGGTGGCCTGCTTCTGCGAGGACGTGATGTCCCGAAAGGAAGCCGCCGAGCGAGCCCGGGAAAGGGACCCGGGCTGTACCAGGAGATTTTGGGCGCGGGGTGGGAGCTGACCCGGGCCCCTATGAAGGAGCATAGCTTCCCCCGTGATAGGACGACACCCACCGGGTTAATTTCCCGGTATGGGGGTGTCGGTCGTCCCTCCTCTAGGGGAGGGGGATTCGTGGGGGGTTCTGGGTAAGGAAGGGTCGTGGCGTTCGGGAAGTTCGTGGCGGCGTTTTCTTGCCTCGGCCGGAGCTGGCTCCTTCGGGACGCCGGCTCCGAGCGGGGCACGAAGACACCGGGAGCTGTAGGCGGTTCGAGCTGGGGCTCGAGAAGCCCAATCCGAAGGATCCAGGGATGTTTTTACAGCGTAGGTAATGGGAGGGGGCTCGCCCCCTCCCTGGGGTAGGATGTTAGCTGGAAAGTGTCCTGTTGAATACTCGCGTGATCCAAGCACCTCCCCCTGTAGCTTAGGTGGGCGTGAGGTTTTAGTGGATAGTCCCCAGGGGTATCCCCTGGAGATAGTCCCACATAGCTCTCCCCAGGGAGCCGGGGTATGCGAAAAGCATTTCCTCACGAAATAAAAATGGTTGGCATTACAGGGTCATCATTGAGATATATGAGAGATTTTCTGGCGGGACAAACAAGATACCTTGAACAATCTACAACGGAGAAGGGAAACACCTTAAGATTTCCACTGAGAACCGAAGGATATGCACTGCGCGTTTCAATAAAAATACGGTTGCATGTGTCGGTGTCTCTAAATACACGTGTAAATTTTGTAACGGGGATCATGCCATTTTTGTGTGTGAAAAAATCCGAGAACTGTCTCCTTCGGAACGAAACAGTTATGAGGCAAGGGCTAGCATTTGTTTCAATTGTTTACACTCAAGCCACAAAAGTATAAAATGCACTCACAGTGGCTGTAGAAAATGTCAGAAGAAACACCATATATTGTTACATTTAGATAAAGCCGAACCAACATTAGAATCGAAAATAGATAAGGCAACAACGTCAAGTAATAGTGCAATTAGTTTGACACAAACGAATTTTTCCGCTATTCATCAGCATCCGCACGTTGTACTAGGTACAGCACTAGTACTAGTAGAAGATAATTTTGGAAATAATATACTAATGCAGAGCGTTATTGGATCCTGCATCACAAGCAAATTTTATCACATCACGTTTTTCAAGAAACTAAATTTATCTTTCACACCAATAAATGAAATAATTTCGGGTATAGGTCAGCAAATTGGAGATATTACACAGAAAACCACGATTAAATTACATTCGCGACACACAAGTTTCTCTTCGTCACTTTCATGTCTTATAACTCCAAAAATAACAGAAGTGTACGGTTCCGAAGGGATACATGCCGAGGCCCCCAAAGAATATCGTAGTTTTAGGTTTATTGCGTGACACTATATTGTCTCCAGATGTCGTTAGAGGCCCCTTTCCGATTTCATGCTGTCCTTCGATATTTTAGAAGAATGCTAATCCTCGAGTGTCGTATACGGCATTCGAGGATTCGAGCTGACCGTATTGGAAGGGTGGCCATAAAGTCAATCCGTGGGCCCGTCCTTCAGAATTTCTACGGCCATCAGAGGGTCCCGGGTTCGGACTTTCGCGGGCCTGATGGTTACCATCAGCGGCCAAGGGTTCGCATCCCTTGTGTCGCACGTGCAAAACACTTGCGGTGTTTTCGGCACGCTCGCGCG
>CM052118.1:13746898-13773872 GCA_028454245.1 Halictus quadricinctus
TCAACAGCGTTACAGCGTTCGAATACTTTTGTGAGTCACTTATTACGCGTGTTTCTAATAAATATATCATAACTTTTGCCTACGCTGTTGAATCCTTTTCAAATTTTACTGATATAATCTTGAGACTTCCCCCTTACTACAGATACCAAATTGTTATATACAGCACTTCATCAAAAAAGAAATTGCAATTCATGTTCAAGAAATGCAGTGTACTTTTGAATATTTAGGGTACCATCGGAAAATAAGGACATGTGCATAACGGCGTAGCATGCGATGTTCCTCATAATAGAACATTTTTTTCAACTAGGATATTTTAATGTTTTCTTCGTGTAATCGACGCTCAGTCTTAGTTTCTGAAATATTCGAGAAAAACTGCAGCTGCTACTACATTGAATTTTGTCTGTATGTGCACGTCTGTGGCGTGTGTATACGTCAGCAAGGTGTAACCGCTCTTCAATTGTTTCTATAGATATATCACGACGATCGTCAAACGACCTATATACTGTGTGAACTTTTTATAAGAAATGATGATGAAGGTTTGGTTTCTTAAATATAAAACATTACAGCCAGAATTTTAACTTCAATAAAAATTATAGACTACTTTTCAGTAGTTGTGACCAAATTTAACCCAACAACTACATCATAAAAATTGGATTGAGTTAGGTTTAAATTACATTTAGATTAGTTTTCGAGTTAGGTTTGAGTTAGTTTTGGATTAGATTTTGAGGTAAACTTGTCGAAATACCTCTTCCTCACGGATTTTTATGAAATTGGAATATGTTGTCAAGGTCATCATTCTGAATAAGTATTTCCTATAGATGTAACCGGCGCGACGGCCTCCTTTAGTTTCCGAGATATTCGCAAAAACCTGTCAGATTCACTATTGCGAATTCTGCCTATTTTGAATGACCGAATTTGTTCTTTTGGGCAGGGGAGGAGCTCCGCCCTTCCCCTTGAACCCCTCCCCCAAAAGCCTAACACAGACGCACTCTGTAATTCATTTAAATTTGAATCGGGTAATGTTCACAACTCGAGTTACTTTGTTGTTTTTTGTTTTCATTAAACTAAATTCCAGAGTGAGTTAGTGTTTGGTTTTTCGGTTAGGAGGTGCGGGTGGGGGGAGATCTCCTCCCCTACCCTAAAGAATAAATTCGGCCATTCAAAATAGGCAGAATTCGCAATAGTGAATCTGACGGGTTTTTGCGAATACCTCGGAAACTAAAAGAGACCGCCACTTCGGTGACATCTATAGGAAACAGTTGTTCAGAATGATAACCTCGACAACATATTTCAATTTCATCAAAATCCGTAAGGAAGAGGCATTTGACTGATTCTTCATCATCGTTTGTTGTAAAAAGTTCTCGGGGTATATGTGTCTGTAGAAAAGTTGACGATTGGTCGAACCATGCTGATAGTAGTAGCTGCAGTTTTTCGCGAATATCTCAGAATTTAAGGCTGAGCGGTTACATGTATAGGAAAAAGTTGTTCAGAATGTTGAGTTTTACGACATATGAATATGAACAATTGAATCTAAAAGATGAAAATTGAATGATATTACAATCAAGGGAATTTTCTTTCATTTTGAGGCTTATAACTCCTAAAGCCAAATGTGTCAGATAAAAGATTTTAATCTAAAATAAAATAATTGTTAATTAACTTCTGCCAAGCAGGTGCTTCCTATGATTTTTATCTTTTTTTTTAATCAATATTGGTTCACTTAAAAGATTTACTACAAATAAATAATAAATTAAATTAATTGCTAGAGAAATAGATTTTTATTATATTTAACCCTCGTACGAACGTTAAAAATTACTACATAAAATATTCTTTCGTGATTTTTCCCCATTTTCTTACTGTACTTTATTTTAACAAACTGTGTTCCACTAATAATTTTGCATCTCGAATGAACGGATAATATTACAGCACAGTCATAAAGAAGTCAAAAAGTTTACAACATCTAAAATTATAAATCCGTTATGTTGAAAGTAGAAAATTAGAATGCAGATAGCACGTTTGTAACCTTGACTGTAAACTGACAATGACCCCAAGTCCGGCTATTAAAATCTTAATTGTTGGGACCACAAAATAAATTAAATTCTAATTATAATAAAAGTTAGTCAAATGTATGAGTTATTTTAACTGTTTGGTATTTCTAGTTATGACCAAGCCAAACAATACTGAATGATACAAATCGAGACGTATATTTATAATGTGAGATGACTTCATAATAATTTATGGGATTTCAGATTGTGTGCGAGAAGATATTTCTTGGTTGGACTCTCTCTGGGACTATTATAATACCCGGACTACTTATGTCGGAGCACACCACCAGCACTCTGGCAGTGATGTTGCGGCAATGTGCGAACCCGGCCGGTGACATCGGCCACTTACCTCGTGCTGCTGTGCCAGATAATTTAAAAACACGGCTGTACAATATGTTACACGATATGGAACAACAAATTGCCGCTTCCATCTAGCTATCGTTTCAGATTTTTTAAGCGAAATTAGCAATCAGTGGCTGGCGACTACTTTACAACTGACATCCATAATTTTCATTTTATACGGGGTGGTCTACTTAAAGAAAGACACCTAAATGTGACCTTCAATTATGGTCTATGAGGTGCATGCAAAAGTTTTACTCTTTTACAATATAATTTAATGGTCATACATTATAACTTACAATTATAATGCTTATAATCTTTCGCCTTTTTTTACAATTGTTTGTTTGCTATCAATTTGTCTAAATAACCACTTCGTTATCGACTGTTAATATACCTCGTATATAGTGGGTATAAATAAAAGATAATTAAAACAGACTGAAACTTTTGCATACATCTGAGTCATTTCACGCGAAATTCGACGCTATTCGGAGTAGAGTTCAGGATTTTATTCGAATACGTTGTAGTCTTCAGTAACCTATAGGCGTATTTTAAAGGATTTTTCGATATCTTGAAAATTGTTGATTTTACAGACGTATGAAAAAAGTGTCAACCTTTTTTCATTAAATTATAACAGCTGAACTAACAAACCGATGAAAATAACTTTTTAGGAGCCTATAATGAAAACATACGAGTATTAATAAAAATTGTCAGTTGAAAAAATGTTTTTTCACCATTTATTTTGCAATTGTTGCAAACGAATGCAAGGGAATACTAAAAAATGTAAAAAATGAGGATATAGTTCTATGTGTCCCCTTCATGGACATGTTTTTAAAAAGTGGACAGTTTAAAATTGACGAAATTAAAATTATTTGAAGTGAACGCTGCATCGCGATATACCGCTTCGGACGGCCGACGCGGTAAGACAGCAATATATTCAAATGTAAACAAAATCCGAAACACTCCTTCGAAAAGTGTCCGATTTTGATATCCTAATAAAAATATTTTTCATGCAATTTATGTGATATCACCCCACAAAGAATATTTTTTGGTCTCGAGGTCACCTTTTGCGTACAAGTGTATATTCCTTCCGTCGTATGCTGTAGCTGACATTAAAACGTACTAGGAGGCGATAATCACACGAACTTGGAGTCACCTTTGATTTTCAAAATTGAAATTGAACAATACCAGAGAACATGAAAGAGAGAATAATTAGAAATACCATTAGAATCTGTCATTGATCGTTTCAGACAATCCATGTCTATGAAGGGGTAACATTTGGAGCACTTGACATAACACGGTAGCTGAAAATGTAAGTGATAGGACGACTAGAAATTTAATAATAGTGTTAACACGTTAAGCGCTACGCCGGTCCCTAGTGACCGACGCTAGACTTTCCATTCAGACCTCGTCGGTCAGCATGGGCCGGTGCACAGTGGTGCCAACGCGGCAAAAAATCCATTTTATAAATTTTCGATTTTTATAAAAAAAATTATTTTTGTATAGCCTAATAGTGCGGGCATAATGTGCCACAGTCCGATTTTTTAAACAAAATTTTTTTACGGAGATATACGCATGGTAAATAACCATTTCTTCGCTCCTGGGAATTCATCAGTTTTCAGTGCGATAGTTATATAATTACTCCGCCTATAATTGAATACTTATGGGTGTACAAATCATATGGGTTATTGCAAATGGCTTCAACTATTAACTGGCAAAAAAAAATTTTTCAAAAAAAGTTGTTTAACATTAGTAATATGAACTAACCCGAAGCCTCTTTGCGTTACGCTCATTTTTTATTTATGGAGGAATACAAAAAATCCTTTGAAAAGCTTCGATCTGAAACTAATCGTTTTGGCAAGTGGTAATATTGATCTAGCTTTGTGAAAAAAATCATGAGATACTTTGAGATACTTTCGCCGCAATTTAAGTTTCAATATCAACTTTCGGAATTTCCAAGAATGAATCGCGCGGAAGTCACGATTATGTGATGTTTTAGGTGAAATTTTTAAGGGATACATATCAGATAATAAAAAAAAGTGACATTCATATATATAAAAAAAAATATTTAATAACAATTTTTTATGTTAAATAAACAAAGTTTTCGTTCACTGGGCCACTGTCGCAAAAATGCAACAGGTATTTTTTGGTAGTGTTCCAATGAACGCTATAAAAATAATTTATGTAAGATAAAAAAAATTTTTATTAAATATTTTTTTACACATAAAAAATTAATAAATCGTATGCACTTGACATTTTTCTTTATTACTTAGAAATATTCGTAAAAAATTTCACCTGGACGTCTCGAAGGGTCTCATGATTTTTGCAGAATGTTTGATCAATATTACACCTTGCCAAAACGATTAGTTCCAGACCAAAATCTATTAAAGGATTTGTTGTATGCTTCCATAAATAAAAAATGGGCAGAAAACAGAGATTTTCGATTAGCCCATATCACTTAATGTTAATAACTATTTACAAAAATTCTTTTTCCTAAATAAGCGTTGTACCTGTGGCAATTTCTCCACAAATTTTCAAACAAATTCGTTGGATAGTTTCGTTTTTACAGATTTTTTGCCGCATTTTGGCCATTTGGCACCACTGTGCGGCGGCAGATTTTTCGTTCTTGTTATCATCGCGCATCACGTTACCCGACATCTGTTTATACTTAGGCTCGCCTATCGGCGAGCGGCCCGAACGGAACGGCACGTAAAACCGGCGTGGCGCTTAACGTGTTAAGGGGCTGGTCTCCGTAGATTCGCGATAAGGTAGAGTGACTACATTACCGTAGAAAAATGGTTTTACGTGCTTCAAGTTTTCGTCCTTAAATAAAAATATTTTGTCGCTGGTAAAGGGCTCATTCGAAAGAGGAAGGTTCAATCTAGGGCGCGCTGGTCAGGAGCTGCCGAGATTATGCAGATATTTGGTAATATAAGCGTTCGAAGTATGCCAAAAATTGACGATGTGCATGTCGTGGAATCCAAGCATTTTTATGCCATTGGATGAGTTTTCTGGATGATGTCGAGACCAGCGCGCACTAGAAAATATTTCCAGCTAGAAATTGAGCTACAATTTGTCTTGATTCTGTTGCGAAATAAAGGCGAAAACTTGAAGCACGTTCCTGGCGTCAGAATTCATAATATCGATAATACAGAGCAAAAAATGTGACAAATTTAGTCACAGACTTCAGACCCGTCGGATTAAGACCAAGACGGATCTTAAGTCTGTGTCTGAAGGCTGTGAATGGAAATTATTAATTAAAAAGTCACGTGACTACCCCAGGCCCTTAAGGTGGTTTAGATAATGTTTACTTATACAGAGTGAGTCGGCAAGAACTACTATCTAGAATAACTCGATATCTATTGATTGTATTGAAACAATTTTTAATGAATTATTTAGCATTTTAAGCGACGCATCGAGTTTTATACATCATTTTTTTCCGAGATATCAAGATGATCTTGAAGTTTTTCGAAGTCAATGTGCCTTTTTTTAATACCACGTTGTTACCGATGGAATGAAAAATTCAGCGCCCTATAATATGATGACCTTGAGTTGAATTTGAAAAAACTTTTGGAAAAATGCATGGTCATCTTGATATCTCAGAAAAAGGAGATATAAAAAATCAAATTGTACTTATTCGATACGTCCTTTAATATGCTATATAATTCATTAAAAAGTTTTTTTATACAACCTGTTGAAGTACTACAGCGAAGTTAAGGATTAGATAAGACGAATAGGAGGTACGTAGTGAAGTGTGAAGTACTATTGTCAAAACTACTATATTACAAAAGAACGATGAGATATACAAGGTATGGTATGATACGGAATAGTATGGAATGAAATCAGGTGAAGCAATCAAGAAAAGAACGCATGAACCGTGAAACGCACGATTTGGGAGAGAGATATTACAATCGCGAAGCGGGAAAAGGTAAATATATGTAGAAAGACCTCGAAAGACCCGCGAGCGAATAACGCGAGCTTATGTATAGTGTTTTGGGCCATCGGTTAAGGAAGGAATAAGGAGCAATGCCCTAACGCAGGCCCGGTAACTGGTGGCTCGCGTACCATATACGAGTGCTCTTATCACTCCTGAAACTCCCCACCCAAGGTCCTATGGAGTGTGGGAGAAGGGGGCAAGGGGTTAGGAACCTATATAGGAGGTTGTCTGAATGAGGGACAAAAGCACGATAGGGTAATATGAACTGGTCAGTGGTGGGGGAACCTGCACACTGGTAATGGGGGTCGTGGAGCGACGATGGGCAAGAAGTTGCCCAGACCTGCCCTAACGAACGATGCTGCTAGGGAGACAAAGCAAATTAGTCAATGGATTCGAAATATGGATTATTGATGCGATGGCCCACGCGACAAGTACGATGTGACTTGTAAACATTCGGCGCCAAGCAGTTTATATTCGAGTTCGTTCAGTCAGGGTTCTGACATCGAGTTCGAACAGCTAAGCTCAACGCGGTGTACAAAAACTACCGAAGCGCGATTTAGTGGTGTGCAGGTACCCGAGATATCGGACTCGGACGGGTCGGAAAAAGTCGGGCGGATTCGGTCGGCCGTCCGTACAACACGAACGCTCGGATAGTCCGATATTGTCGAGTAGTCCAATATTGTCGGGTAATCCGATACAATTGGAATTTTGGTTCCTGACCGACAAATTTAGGCAGTTTGAAACCTTCAAACAGTCTGACTAATGCAAGCAACTCATCATGTGTACAAAATTTAAATTATAATTGATTTTTCATTTAAATTTAAATTGAATTAATTTTTCATATATTATAGTATATGTATTACCAAGCATATTCCCAAAGACACAACTCCTGTACATTTTCAGATAACAATCTAATACGTGTTGCTGTCACTATATTGTCAGAGACCGAAAACAATCGCTCACTGCGTACTTGTGTTGCAGGTATTGCCACATAATTTAGCCAGCTAAAGTTAAACAAACGAACGCACAGTATACAACAATATATCACTTTCAAACTCGGTGATGAGAGTTTTAAATTCTAATCCTAAATTAATCTTACACAGATTCTACGAACAATAATACGTATTTTAAGGAAATACATGTAAAATTTAACATACTTAATCAAAGGAATAATAAATATTATACACAACAATAATACAAATATTAACCGTTTGAGTCCCAAGCAGCGCGATCGTGCTGCTGAGAGTTTGTGTCGAAAAGTCCGAATACAGTCACTGACTGTCGAAGTAGCGTGCTCAACTTTACTGACGCACTTACATCACATAGCTGCTTTTTAAAATGTAAATAATACAGTTAAACATTTTGTGTTTCATTGTTATTCCTCTTTGCAATCGATAAAGTCAAGCGCTATCACGAGACCCCTGGGACACAAACGGTTAAAAAATTATAGATTTTAAACAGACTGGAAGATGTATCTCTACCTCCATGGTCTATAATTTTAAATATTGTAGAATGGAGTTCTTTCCATCATTATCGTTAATAACTGTGGCTCACTTAAAGATTCGACGATATAATAAGTACAAAGTACACAAGTTTCAAATATCTGCAACGGTAAACAAGTTTCACTCGTTCACAATTAAATAAATTTTAATATAATATATCATGATATCATAATATCAGGTGAAAAACACTTTCAAAAACATTCTTTTTAACCCTTTGCCCTACAGCACCCTGTCGGAATCGTGACGCAGATTCTGAACAGAGCCTAATGAATATTTATGTTATTAATTTTCCTTAAACCGAAATAATATTCTATTCTGTCGTTGTTTATGTGCATCCATTGGAGAACATATAGGCATACAATAGTTATAAATTTTCTTTCTCTTCTAGCAAATTATGAACTACAAAGAAATTCTAATCACTGCAACCGTACAATAAATCGTAGTGCAAGGGGTTAAATTAATTTCTTTCATTTCCAAAATCATTCTTGTATAACAATTCCCTAATTAGGTGAACATTTTAGTAAGTGCATTTTTCTAATAAGATGCTGGAAAAGACGAATAAAGGTCAATGCATACCTCGCAGGTCAGTCCGACCGGCTCAACATTACAACCCTGGTTTTGGTCCTAGCGTTTAGGAGCCGGCAACCGTGTAACGCTTTGGAACCGAATTTCTTCTCTGGCCTCTCGGGCCTTTTCCAGATGGCCTTTCGAGAGCGCGTTGACAGTTCCCTGCTGTGCATGGCACAAAAAATGCTTTTAGGTGCTCCATAACTCCTTAGGTAAACTATCCGTATCTCTCCTTTACATCACCATGGAAATAGGAAACGTTCCTGGCACTTAGTGAAACAGCATCGCACATCCTCATATGTATTTTATCATACATAAATTATACATATAAAATACTTCTTAAATAATTTATCATGTTATACGCAAATGTAATTTCTTAATGAAAATATATTGGAAACATCTTTGTTCTGCAAATTTTACCACCGGTTAAAGTGTAAAAGTATTTTTTAAAATATGATCGTAATCTACGATTCTTTCTGTTTGAAATTCCGTTTCTTAATTCGCGGAGCATCAAACATTGCAAATATTGGGTACTTGAAACTATTATAAAAATATATTAGATTGAAGGGAAAGTTCTGCCGTATTTTAAAGAAAACATTTGAATCAATTTATAAAAATACACGTTTAATATTATTCAATGATATAATTTCCATTATTTGTAAGGACTTGTTGCCATCTTTCAGGTAACCTGTCCATTCTTGTTTTCCAATGACTCAATAGCAATGTGTTTTTGATTTACAAGCAAAATTACCTGCTTAGGTATGGTACGCAGGGCGATAAAATGCAGGTAGAAGGTGTTGTACCGTCCGGTTAGCCCAAGTCATCAATTTTATGACGGGCAAGGTCAGATGTTGGTCAACTCTAAAAATGAGGCTAGCGTAAAAATTAGTTACTACGACGAGTTTTAATTACTTTATGACCACCGTCCGATGAAAACACGAAGAAAAACACACGGTCAACACGTGCTAGAAGTGACTTCCTCATACTGAATCATTAATATCGCATCTCCTACTCGGAAAACATAACAATAGATACTATTTTTACGAAGACATTCCCATATGATTAATTCCATGATATTTGACGTAAGCTGTGGATTATAGCAATGGACTAAGGATATTAAACTGTTACCGCCCACTACTACGCGATTGTAGGGGGTGGAAAGACACCATTTCCTATAGATTCGAAGTGGTGACATTGTATTGATACGAATGCGCGGCCGATTGGTTCAGACTGGAAGAGGCAGGCCTCGTTTCACTCACATTTTCGGCTGTATTCGAAATATTGTCACACTACAGTGGTCACACGTACTATGTAATGTGTGACGTTCGACGTCAAAACATTAGGCCTACAGGCGCGGCTGAGGTGGGAATAGGTTTGTTAGCATAGTCATAAATTGGTATTTTGTTTATTATAACGATTAAATTCCTTAACAACGTATTCTCCACCTATTACCACGAGGAACTCTGAAATGTTCTAGTTAACAGCTTTTTAAATAATGACAAATTGTTTCACCGCACAGATTGTCAGATGATATTCTTTCTTTTTCATTAGCGTAGTAATAAATTGTTATTTTGTTTATTATAACGTTTAAATTCCTTAACAAGTTATTCCCATCTATTACCACGACGAACTCTGAAAAGTTCTGGTTGATAGCTTTTTAAATAAATACAGCATGTTCATTCTGTCTTCGTACTGCCACCCCACGAGCCGTCAGGCTGGACTGACGGCTCTAGCATTGGTCTTCGAACCCCTGGGGTTCTGGTAGCAGAGGGCACGCTGTGCCTTTGTTCCGAGCCTCTCGAACCCTCTCAAGTGGCTGTCCCGGACCCCAAAATGCGTATGAACTGGGAAAAATCGTCAGGCTTGCCGGCCCGTGAGATATTCATTGACCTTAAATAGGGAGATTTGTTGCCTGAAAATGTACAAGACTTATGTTTTTTGCATGCTAATATTCCTAATCTAAAATAAGAATATATACCTACATCTAAAAATATTTGTGTTTATAGTACTAAACACTTGGTAGTATTATACATACACTATACAAAAAATTAATTTAATTTAAATTTATATTAAAAATCAATTATAATTCAAATTTTGTATACATGATGAGTCGCTTGCATTAGTCGGACTGCTTGAAGGTGTCAAACTGTCCGAATTTGTCGGTCTGGGCCCGAAATTGCAATTGTACGTACCGGGCTACCCAACAATACAGTGAATTTCCCATATGGTGTGAGACCAGAAGACCAATACTAATCCAATAACAAAGCTTCTACATTTTTCAATATTTTTTTATGAAACTTTCGCTAACATATTTGTAGCATTTTTCTAATGAAAATTATACTAAATTTGATATAATTCCGATGATATTTACTTGTGTAAGGAAGCATTCGGGAAAGATGAAAGACAGGCGTGAGCTCAGGCCTTTAAATCAAAACATAAACTTTTTTATTATTAATTATTTTTTACGAGACCTTCGCTAATATATTTGTGGAATTTTTCTGATTAAAATGATACCAAATACGATATCATTCACATCATATTTACACTAATTTTCCGTTAATATAATTTTAATGGAAAGTAACTTTCATGGCTCATTACACAATTAAATAACATTGGAATTATATCATATTTGGTTTCATTTTAATCAGAAAAATGCCACGAATATGTTGGTAAAAGTTTCATAAAAAATAAAAAAGTTTTGCAATTGGATTAGTAGTGGTCTTCTGGTTTCACATCGATATACAAAATTCGAAAAATTGGATGACATGGAATGATTTAATATTTGACCTACCGATAAATTAATACTCGTCTAAATCCTATTCAAAAGGTGGCGGTCCTTGATCATGTAATAGTTTAGAATGTTTAGAACAATCGGATTTCAAACATTCAAGCGTCGATGCTCTCTCGAAACAGTAATCAATCAATCAATATGTTACGCGACGATTGAGAATACCGTGTATATTTTCTACGCAAGATTTATTTCAAATGAATAATGAATTCTTCTAACACTGATATTTATCTGCTTTTTTGTTAATTTTTAAGAATTTTTATCTCTTGCTAAAGTAGTAACTTGATACTACAGTTTCACGTAAAAATATTAGATATCTCTTCAATGAAGGTTGTTTTAAAAACGCTGTAACGTTTTTAGTGCAATTAGATGCATCAAATTTATTTCAATATGGATTGCTGTAAACTCTATTGTTATAATTAAACTAAAAGTTAGCTGCGTCTATCTACATCTGTAACCGCGAGACATTTTTTTAAAAACGTGCACTTTTACATATTATAAGGCCCGTAAAAGAAGTTTGGTGTAGCAGTAGCGAGCTGAACTTGTACGCCGTAGGTCCGGGTTTGAATCTCTTCGTGGTAACTTGTTTTTTTTTAATATTTCACACGTAAAAATCCATTTTGGATGCCCAATAAATTTTAAATAATATATTTTTACTGACTAAAAGATTGATTGAAAATGATACTTATTATTTTACAAAAGAAATATTAGATCTATCATTACATAGACAAAAGATAATAATTATAAATTATACATAAGGATAAAGAATAGAAAATAATATTAAAATAATACGTAAGAAAGAAAAATAGTAATCAAAACGGTTGATGTGGCTTGCGATCACGCTTCCTGGAGTTTGTATAATGTTGCACATAACAAAAATTATAAGTATTGTATTTGATTTCTATATTTATTCTACGTAGCGTATATTTTTTATATTAATTATACTTCCATTGCTTTCAGGTACGATTGATATTATACAAACTTCAGGAAGCGTGATGGCAAGACACATCAACCGTTTTGATTACTATTTATTGTTTCTTATGTATTGTTTTAATATTATTTTTTGTTTTTATGTATACTTTATAATTATTATCTTTTGCCTATGTAGCGATAGATCTAGTATTTCGTCTGTAAAATAATAAGTATCATTTTCAATTAGTCCTCTAGTCAGTAAAAATATATTACTTAAAATTTATTCAGCATCCAAAATGGATTTTTACGTGTGAAATATTAAAACAAAACAAGTTACCACGAAGAGATTTAAACCCGGACCTACGAGGTATAAAGGTCAGCTCGCTGCCGCTGCCACACCTTGGTAACGGTGTGAACTAAATTGGCATTTTTACGGTTATATCGAAACTTCAATTACAAATACCTCGAAAACTATTGAGTGTCTGCCCTTATATTGGGCCATTTTCGTAATCAGGAGAACTAAATTTATAACTCTGCAAAATCTCAACTAAATCCGTGACGACAAAGGTTTGCAGTCTCCTTGTCAGTCTCCTTTTCCCTCTCCTACGTTTCCAGCGTGCACTGTGTATTTCAAATGCAACGTTCGGCGAGAACCACAGATTTCGTCTAAATGTCTCCCGCCAGAACCGCGCAAGGGACTTATATCGGGAAGTCACTGTATCGGACTACCCGAACCGCACATTCCGTAAGAACTTCTTATACGTAACTTACCGGTGGCTTGAGCAAGAAATATAAGAATTGTTATGGCCTGAAATAAATCACTTCGCAGAAATTAGTTGTCGTAAACGACCAAAAGATTTTAAACGCAACCAAGTTATTTTAAGGAGTAGTTCTTAATAACTCACCCTGTCTATCTGCAGGTTATTTATTGCTTTTAAAACATTTGTTGAATATAATTATGTTGTTTATAAAATAGAAAGAAGTTGCAAACAAAAATAAAGAAATAAAGGGTGCAATAAAAAGGTGAAAGTATTGTTCCCATTGGGGAACATTGGTTGTATATAGTTAATTGCTAGAGTGTAAGCAGACCATATGTATGTATGTATGTATGTATAGTATCTCATTTTAATTAACATGTGGATACACGTTACTTAAAATGTCAAGCTACCTAATTATCTGCTCCAGTTGAGATTTTTTTAATCTCAAAAATTTTAAACGAAGTAAATATTTCAGAATTCAAAGATTAAAAGTGTTTTGCTAAAATTAAAAATTAGACTTTTAAATACCTTAGAAATGTCGAAGATCAAGCTCATTTAAACATCACCTACTGTACATGAAAAATAATAAATAATTTGTTTTTATAACATACAATAGAAAAAGTGATTTGCATGTATGAAAAAATCATTGATGATCCTAAAAAAAAAAACAGAAAAATTCTGTGGAGGAAACAATTTCTTTTTCCTTTCATTTGCTTCTTGAAATCGCTTTCCTTGCACAAGAAACGTTTATCCCACTACCATAGTTGCAGAAGACAATTAGTTAGAACACATATCGTACAATAAATTATTCTACAAAATTGAAACAACAAGAATGAAAATGTAAATATGCCTTACATTGTAAGGTTTACAAGATCGTATAGACCCTAACAGAATATGGTAATTAATAAGATTGTTTGCAGTGCAATTCAGAACCAATTTTTGGATTTACTGTTATAATTTATATTTCGTATATTATAATTACAATTATTCTAGTAATTTCGTTCAAATAACTATAATTATAGGAATAATTTTGTTCGAATAAGTGTAGTTATTTATTGAAATAATTTCGTTCGAATAATTATAATTAATAAAGAACGAAATTCTGTATCCATATATGAATTAAAATGAGACGACGATATAAGAAAATGAATTCTTCATAGTTTACAGAATTGTTCCTACGAGAAAGATTAAATCCTAGAGCTTATTACCCCGGCCTTGTAGTGTACATAAAATACGTCGATTCAATATAGGCAAAAAAGATTTTTACAGTTTCGAGAGAAGGAACAATCTTTGTACCTTAAAAATATAAGCAAATAAGTGACCATTAGAGGCTAGTGATAGTAATAAGGAAAAAGATGATAACATCAATTATTCACTTAATAGCAGCCTCATTACAGAATACTTTAATCTATTTGATACGCGTATATAGGAGCCAAAGTACAAGAATATTATTACTTTTAATACATGACCGTATGCCTTGAGGCACTTCAAAAATAAGTAAAATTATCGGATTTTTTTTAGGGATAATTACTACATAAAAAATATTAATTTCTTTGGTATAAAAATGTAATTTGCAGCTATATATTTCAATCTTTTCTAGTCACAATGCTATAGAATGGCGGAATTATTCGTTTGATTCAAAACCTGATTTCCTGGAGCATCAATTGCAGGCTACTATTATTGTAAAGATACAGAATATCTAAAATAAAAAATTCCAGTTAACCTAGTTAGCCAAATGCTGTTTCGAGCAAATTTTGAGCAATGTTTGTATCGTACTTTGCGAGCAAAAGACTTGTCGATTTGGTACCAAACTCTGCTTGGAGCAGAATTTGGTCCCTAGATTCTATGAATTTGGCACCAAAACTTGTCGACAAATTCCAAGCCAAATGCGGAAATAGATGGATCGGAATTTGAGTGCAAAGTTTGCGGACAAAATTCCATGCCAAATTGAGGCCAAACCTTGGCTTCGTTCTAGAAGGCAGGTCGGTGGCACTAAGTCCTTGCTCTAAGAGTACATATCGGGCAAAGTCGGAGTGAGCCTTGCTGTAGGAGGAAAAATAGGATTTTATTTAAACTTCTAAATTATATTGTTACGAGCCTGGGCTGTGAGCAACGCAAGCGGCCGGCGATGGATTATTATCTCAGGAATATGGTTTCAATTTGTTAGGTCCGCGAACGAACCCAATCCGAAATTGGGGAGCCGATAGGATAGTATAATTTAATTGATACAATCCGAGCGGAAAGATTGTATCGTGTGGGAACGTTCAATTATTAGATTAGGATATTGGACAATAATCAAGGATTTATATCTACATATAAACCGATTTACCAACCAATAGGAATATATTCTGATTTGAATGTGTGTTACAAATGTATGTGTTGCGATTGAATTAAATATAAATGTACAATAAAAGTATTGTTACCTAAGATGCACGGTGTTGACGCACTGGCAATGCGGGGTCTAAGAGCAATTGTTGAATGTCAAATATAAGTATTACCGAACTAACGGAATCTATAAGGTTAAACTTTGATTCGAAGGGGACTTTAACCCGATCTCACTAGAATTGACCCTGATGCGTGTAACGCGACCGAATCACTTCTGAATCTCGACTGAACCCAACTGAACCCAAGAGGATGAAAATGAACGGGTTTATATACGCTAAAAATGAATAGGGTGCTCTGTTCATAATTTGGTGTCACGTAGGGTCACACTCTCGTTTTTGTCGCTTTTAATTAAAACGAGCCTCAGTTGGATCTTTGTCAAAAAGGGTTAATAAGAGGTTATCTAGGCTATTTCCTATCAGAAACTGTCTTGATAGATTCCAGAAGGGAATCTTCTCAAGATTTTCATATTAATAAATCCTATTGTATCTCTTTCGGTATCTTTTTTTTCTACGGTATTCCGTTTTCCCTCCTACAGCAAGGTTTACTCGTAGAACAAGGTTACCTTCCCACTATAACGAAGCCGAGGTTTGGTCTCGATTTGGCATAGAATTTTGACTGCAAACTTTACATTCAAGTACCGAACGTAATGCCGAAACAGATGGATCGGGAAGGGTACGGATTTCCGGCCGGGGCTGATCCACGGGTCGCGGCCGTTTATCCACCGACGGGGTCGGTGAGGTCCTCCCCGGAGTCGGGGTCAGTGGGCGTTTCGCGCCCACGTCGCTGGAGGAGGAGGGAGCCAACTTGGTCGACTTCACCGAGGCTCTGTCCCCCTCCAGGTCGGGCTTATCACCTCCCGGCGTTCTCTTCCTAGGCCGGAGCTTAAGTCGGTCAACTGGGGCCGGGGGTGGTCCCATCTTCGATGGTGCTGGCACCACCATTCTCTCCACGACCACTTCCTGGCGTGGTAACCCCTCCTCAACCTCTTCAAGATTTGTTCGAGGCACGTCGTTATTAGAAATCATGATTACATAAGCGGGCCTGGTTACTACGCCCCGATTTCTGGGGGTTCCTCACTCGATACCCTAAGTACAACGAGCGGAAGGGGTTGTCGATCGGGGCAGAGCCGCTTGCCCCGGTAAGCCTAGATACAACGGGAGGTCGGAAGGTATCCCGAGGTTGTACAACGATCAAGAGCTGGTGCATCCACCCCGGCGCTTACTCCGGGAGTTTCCCATCGCCACGTTACGATAGCTTGGGTAGAGACTTTTTTATAGAGGTTTATCCTCCTCGCAGGCCGGCCGATTAAGGCAAGCCCCCCGTTCCGGTAAAACATGACCACCGGTTTACGGTATGGGGCCCTGCGGCGACCTCCCCGGCCGTTCGCAGGACACATTGAAAGCCCGCGGTTTTCATCCCTCCGTGTGAGCCTTACCGGCATGGGAGGCCCTGCCAGGATCCGAGGATCCCGCCGGCATCGCCTCACACATCATTGGAAGTACTTCCCGCGGGCGACCTAAACGCCCGTCGGAAAGCCTGGGGTAATAAATGTAACAACCAAAGAGGTACATGCGACAATGGGAGGATTCCTTCGAAACCAAGTACAAAACTAAAATCATCACCCCTCTCTCTCGAACTTTTAACCAGTTTAATCATATTTTGATATCTGTCTCGCCGACGCTCGCCTTAATCTAATTACAGTTAACCTGTTTTTGTGCGGTCCTTTTCTATGCGATTTTTTTGTGCGATTTGTTTTGTGCGATTTTCTTTTATGCGGTATATGAATGGCAACGGTGGTGGCATTATAACACGCATGTAATGTTCTCATCACAAAAAGATGCGCGTTTTGGACTACGACGAGTAGTATTGAATTATGAGCATTTTAAAAATTTCTCCACGTTTAAAATGAGAAATTAAATATTTTTTAATGTTTCCATGCGTAATTTAATTATTTATTTTGTTAGGAAAGCACTTAGACATATTTTCTAAGTGAGACTTTTTTGTGCGGTTCCTCTCCACTGCATAAAAAAGATTTTCTGTAATATGTTGTAAAAAATTATTTGTTATAGCTATTTATGAATTTTCTGAATATTTTCTTTTGTGCGGTTTCTTTTATGCGGTCCCTATCTACAGCACATAAACAGGTTTGACTGTAATGACATAAACGGCAACTCCCAAACGTTCCCCTACGACAGCGACAGCGTCCCCATTCTTCGAAATAATTAATGTCATCTCTCCCCTCTGGCACCCAACCCCCACCATCCACAGATGTAACTACAAATCCACTAACTGGCAACGAAACTAGCCACCACGAAACTAGCCAAAGATTACTTTTGTCATATACCTCACAACCGAAACCTAACTATCACTGAAATAGACACCCATCTAGACCAAATCTCCATATCCATCACCACCGCTATCTCAAAACTAATGCCAAGATTCAAACCCTTCAACAACACTCATAGATACCTAAACATTAAAATCGCTAAACTCCTAAAATTCAAATCTTACATTGTATCCTTACTGCACAAGCTCCACACCACAGACCCTGACCACAAATTACCCATCACTTGCGCCTGTAAATTCCTCCTCAGAGAGTAAATCAAAGAACTTCAGAATGAAGGTAACCTATCGGTAGACAAATACTGGACTAACATGATCAACAAAATAGATTTCCGTAACCCCGATAACTTCTTTCCCAAAATCAATTTAATTTTCCGATCCAAACACCTCACAGACATTAGCGAACTCCATTTCCTAACTTCCACCAATACCATCATACTAAAACAACTGCGGCACTTTGAAATTCACACCTCTAAAGGCCACCAAAAATGTTAAAGAATCTAGCCGTGGTTACTGAGGCACGGAGTGACTCAGGAACAGGTTGAGGGGAATACGGAGAATTGAGAGGAGCTAAGGTTGGAGAGGTTTATGTAGCGAGAAAGGGAAGTGCAACGATTAACAGTGAAAATACAACAGAACAGAAAATATATTAAATTGAATGGAATGTTACAGAAAGCGGAGGTGAACGATGTGAAGAGCGACGAATGACAATGTAACGCTGTGGTGAAAGAGAGTGAAGACAATAGTCGCGAAGCCTGCGATGAAGACGAGAATTGCTGCGATCAGTCGATCGTGAACGTACGTGAAAAAGACGAATTACTGTGATCAGTCGATCCAGAAGATGCTACTAAGATGCCCGTTTCGGGCACGCAGGTCTATTTTGTGACGTTGCAAAACTGGCGACGTCACTTTCCTGCTCAGAGCGAAATAGCGGAGGGACCGGACTGCCGAGAATAACATTATCGCGTATAACACGACTGCTCGAAAGGTTAGGAAGCGCTCCCCGAGGAACTTTGGGATCGATCCTAGATCGAATTTTGACAGATTTCGCGCGCGCCGAGCACGGCCAAGTTTCAGAGACGTGCTAACGGCACCAACATGCCGCCCGACGATACCAAAGGGCACCTCGCTTCGCGAGACCATCCAACGACGAACCATGGCCAATACGAAAAATCCGGTGCACCGGTCAATTCGGAGAATGGAGACGCCACACACGGGCCCGACAACCCGAAGGCGACGACGCGGAACGAAGGCCCCTGTCGAACAACCAACATTTTATTTCGCGGTCCTGTCGACGCCTCACCTAGCCACTTGCAAAAGGACCTCGGCGAGGGTGGTGCAGGCGCCCCATATCAGGGGAGACTGCAGATCTGCCCCCTTCTCCCCATTCCCCTTTCGCGTATGGTCTGGGGCCCGAAGACCAGTCATGGACACGGTCCTGCGTTCTCGGATTTTAGCGTGCGTAGTGCGCCCACTTAGGAAAAGTCGGGACTAGGGTTTAGAGTGGGGGTAACGAGGACCCTGTCGTCGCGTTATGGTCTCGCGAAGGATCACTGTCGCGGTAGCTTCCGACTCCCGAGAACGATTACGCGAACCGTCAACCGTAGATACCGTTCCCGATTCCCGTCACGTGACTTAAGACTTATTCCTTCAGCGTAATAATTTGTCGCGAGTTGATTCTGCAGATTCTGTCTGGGGAACGACGTGGGCGATCGAGGGCGATTTCGCGCCCTCGCGGTCTCGCGAGCTCGCGTGTCGTCCGTCGGACGAGTAACATCGCGTCTCGTTCCCCGAACTTTCGCGTGCCGAGACGTATTCCGCCTCGTGCAGTACGCTTACGCCAAAGCCGTCGGCGTTTTGAGCTCGTCCGCAGTATTCCCGTCGAAAACAAGTCCGGAAGTCTTCCTCGGAGGAGCCGCAGTCGAGCGGAATAGTAATCGGTCCGTTATTCGCGTTTCTTGGGCCGAGTTCCGTCGCGGAACGAATCGCGTACCTTCCGCCGAATGTTTCGCCGTCCGTCGGAAACGGAATAATACCACGACAGTCGAATTGTAATCGCACCGATCATCCGCGCGCCGTGAAGCTCTCGCTTCGGCGAGAGCCGTATCCCGTGCCGACCTACCGCATGCGCGCGGCACTTTTTCCTTACGATACCCACGCATAGCGGAAATTCTACCTGTTCGCTGATCTTGAATAAAGAGCGCGGGCTCTCGGGTGCGTCCACGTGGCCGCGGATTTGTAACTACCGACAACTAATAAATCATTAGAGCCCAGTTCGTATTGTTTCATTGCCGTGAAGGCTGTCCCCGCTATCTCAGTGTCCGAACCCCAGACCCCTTTCACGCCTCTCGTCCTTCTCGCGGTACTCGGAGGCTCGACTCCCGCCCTCCGCCTCGGCCGAGTGCGAAAGTCTCCCGCGTTTCGCGTGGCACCCTTCCGGTGCCTGGCGCCCGAGCAGAAGGCTCTTTTCGGTTTTGGAAAGTCTTCGAGGACGCGTTAGTACCGGGAGGACCGCGTATTCACGGCCGCACACGGCCCGTGCCCATAAATTCCTGGAGTTGGCCCCGTTCTCGCCTTCCTACGCGGCGAAAAGGACCAACGTTACAATTTATATCATGTTGGGCCGTTTGTTTCTGGCAGGAAAAGGAGTGGGATTTTCCGAAATAGGTAAGGACGAGGCAGCGCCGACCGTTTGTTAGCGCGCCTTGGCGACGTCCTAACGGCCGGTGCTGCGATGGAAACAAAGGGTATAGACAGCGGATTTGGGAGTTTTAGAAAACAGATCCAACGGCCCGCGCAACACATACAGCGTGTTCGACCGAGAAATCAGCGTCGCAACGTTTACATATTCGGTCGTTCACCTTCGTGTGTTGTCGCGCGACAACGGCTGAGTGTACCGGCGAGGTGCAAAAACAACAAGCGGATTATCGGGTTAATGCTCAGAATAGAGTTAAGACGGGTGGCGCCGGAAATTTCGCTCTTCGCGGATTTGTAAAAATTCCGCCCGCCTGCAGCTGTCGCCGAATATGATTTGGTAGCGTGACGCGGGGAAGGAAGGAGGGTGGCAAAACGTTCCGGCTGATTACGGGTAGTCGTCTCGTGTCCGGAGCAACCGAATTATCTTGGTCACCGGTCGGGTGGCCGTCTTCACGGTGACGATTTGGACGTGGCCGTCGTATCCGGGGTGGACGGCGGTGATGCATCCGAGTGCAGCCGAGTGCGGCCACTTGGTGCAAGGCGTGATCTCTGACTTCACCAGGATGAGGTCTCCGATGTCCAAGGACATCTGGGCGTTGGTCCACTTCCTTCGGGACTGGAGCTGGTGAAGGTATTCAGATGACCATCTTCGCCAGAAGTGCTCCAGTCGCTGTTGCCACCGTGTGAGCCGCGATGTGGGCACGTTGTTCCATTGCAAGGAACGGTACAAGTGGGGTTTGCCTGCTGATGATTATTTATGATACGCTCGTGACTAAGTGATCACATTCAACCATTAGGAACGATGCAACATGTGGCGACCATTCAAGTCACAGCCTACCTTTCGTTTGTTTTCACTTCCTATGGTTACAAGATGTCATAAGTTAAATCCTTACGAAGGATCACACAAAACAAAAGGCACTGTTCTGAAGTGTCGAGGGTCAGCCTTGTTGAGAGACCGGCATCAGTTTAAGCTCTCCAGGGCAAGATCCACTTAGCTCACCTAAACAGGGTGACAATCATTCAAGGATGCGCTGATTGGGTAATTCAACATTCAGCAGAATCAGTGCACTTCCTCTTCCATGAGGACCGACCTCTCAATACATAGAGGAGCCTCACGAGACGGAATAACTGAAAATGACATCACTCTCGAGTTTTACTCAAACCGTGATACATTCAGTTCTGAGTCTAGTCGCAAACAGCTCTCAGTCGCGTCCGCGGTCCAACCGGGCCCAAGATTTACAACCTTGGGCGGAACAATCGTTCACGTATCGCTTCTGAAATCCGCAACCGAACACATGTCGTGCAGCGCGGGCTCCGGTGTGGCCAACAGTGGTCCTCCGATGAGGAAGTGTCCGGCATCAGGGGAGCCAGGTTCTCGGGATCGTCTGTCAGCGCCTGGAGTGGGCATGAATTCAGGCACGCCTCCACCTGGCAGAGGAAGGTCGCCAGCTCGTCGAACGTGTAGGCGACGTCGCCGACGAGTCGGCGAAGGTGGTGTTTTACGGAGCGGACGGCTGCTTCCCAGAGTCCGCCAAAGTGCTGCGCTGTCGGTGGGTTGAATATCCACCGCACTCCCTCCTTGGACAGCTGACTGGCGATGGTGGCTGCCTCCTTGGACGACGCCCGGAACATGCGGCGCAGCTCCTAGTCCGCCCCCACAAAGTTGGTCCCGCAGTCGCTCGTCATGGTGGCGCATAATCCGCGTCGATCCGTGAAACGACGGAAAGCAGCGAAAAACGCGGGGGTGGAGTAGGCCGACACCGCTTCTTGTGGCCGTGTCCTGACGCTGTCTTCAGTCTGAAGGGGCCGGCGTAGTCCACTCCCGAGTGCGTGAAGGGTCGCGATGGCGTGACCCGGTGGAGGGGAAGGTCGCCCATGAGTTGAGTGGCTGCGTGCTGAGTGCTGCTCGTCGTTAGAGAGCAGCGTG
Source organism: Halictus quadricinctus (assembly GCA_028454245.1). NCBI lineage: Eukaryota > Metazoa > Arthropoda > Insecta > Hymenoptera > Halictidae > Halictus > Halictus quadricinctus. The sequence continues at coordinate 13,769,093 of CM052118.1, forward strand.
CTTTTTACCCGTCCTCCTACCCGGAGTATGTCGTGGCTGGAACGGCGTCATAGGTTGGAGTGCACTGGACGATCGGGTGGGCTGTCCTTGGGTGAGGGCGGAGAGATCTGACCAGAACTCGTGCCACTGCACGACCTTGATTCAGCGTGTTTCTGCTCGGTCCACTTCTTCCGGTCGCAGCGATGGCGTCGCCGCTGCTCTTGAACGCCGAGGACGATCGGCGTTCCCTCCACCGCAGGCATCAGGCGCTGATTCGCAGCAGGCGGTTCAAGGACGAATAGCGGTGTAGTAGTGGCTCGCACTCGGCGTCCGCCAGACAGGTGTGCAGGCAGGTGGAGGGTTGCCGTTCCTTCTTGGTGGTGTCCAGCGTGGGGGGTGTGGGGGGTGAATATCCACGAGTATTTTCATATTTTGCCATGAGCTCGAATTCTGGTAAATGTAAAATTGAAAATGAACATCGGCAGTTTATCGATAGTTGGACGTACGATTACTTTTTTACTTATATCAATGAAAGTGCTGTTTGTTTGATATGCAGTGAAAAAATATCTGTGTTGAAAAAATATAATATTAAGAGACACTATAATAGTAAATATTCTTTAAAATTTAATAATCTGCAAGAACAGTTACGCAAAGACATGGTGGATGAATTACAAGCAAGTTTAAATTTAAAGCTGCGAAATTCACTTGAGAGGACTGCATCTGGTATGCGAGCTGGTATCATCAAATGTCATTGAGTGCAGTACATTTCGCATAGCAATACTTTTCAGCCATACCAGGGTCTTAAAATAATAAATTCATTAAATAAACATTAAGAGACCGTAGCGTAAACACAGACCGAAATTGGAACTGGCGACGCAATTGTAGGCATTTCCTACGAGGGGACACTTTATTGCGCCGGGATCGTAAACCGGAGACCTTCGGCGGGCCCAAGTCGTGGAGCGGGACTCCCGGGCATCTGCAACCCAAATGTGGATGGGTCCGAGCCATGTGGCGAGCAGCGCCCGAGGGCCCCGAAGTTTACAACCCTTGGGTTTTTCCAGCACCCCGGCAGGCAGTCGGGGCAAGCAAGGATTCACCCCTCCATAGCGTCTAAGAAAATTAAGGAGAACTGAAGACTCCGCAGATTCCGAACAACCTTCGCTTTGAGCACTTCGGGATGTAAAGATATTTGTTGAGGAGTTTTGCAGTTCGTTATTCCGCCCCCGTTATACCCATCTTTGGCAAAATCCAATCCACACAATAAAGTAATTAATGTTGTGGCCCGCGCGTAGTATTAGATTTCCACATTTGGCACACCGCAGTCCACGAGTTGCTCATCACTGTACTAGAGTATAGCAGAATATACTGAATATATCCGAATATACTTGCATATAGCAGAGTACACTAGAATGTACCATAATATACTTGAATATACTAGTATATAGCAGATAGCCTAGATATACTAGAATATAGCAGAATACACTAGAATATACCTCAATATACTTAAATATAGCATAATACACTAGAATATACCCGAATATACTTGAATATAGGAAAATACACTAGAATATACCAGAATATACTTGAATATACTAGTATATAGCAGAATACACTAGAATATACCTGAATATACTTGAATATACTAGAATATAGCTGAAGACACTAGGATATACCAGAATATACTTGAATATACTAGTATATAACAGAGTAGACTAGGATATACCACAATGTACTTGAATATAGTAGAATATACCGAAATACACTGGAATATGTCATAATGTAGCAACCGATGGAGGACACGTGTCGCGAAACGCGAGCGCGTGACGTAATCGGCCGCAAGACAAAAACATTTCGCGATACCTCGCGCGCAGGCGCGAATCGGCGGTTCGCGAACATTCGAGAACGCGAGGCAGGTATACGTCGCCGCGATTCCGGGAACCGCCCTCTGTTTTTCCTCGGATCTCGCGACGCACGTACTCGACACATACGCACACACACACACACCGCGCCGCGCTAGAGCATGTGTCCAGCACAGATTCTTTCGCGTACATTCGCAACGAATTAACCTCGCTCCGCGTAGCTTTAAGTTAACTTAGTTGTAAGCAGTCGTGTAGATAGCGTGTATAATTTAGTTCTATAAAATAGTGTATACGAGTAGTGGACTTTGCGCCTACAATAATAAACTTGAATATACCAGAATATAGCAGAATACACTGGAATATACCAGAATATACTTGAATATACTAGAACACAACAGAATACACTGAAATATACCAGAATATAGAAGAAGGGAGGCGCTCAGTTGCGCACAATACGATTGCCCACAAACACATGTAAGGAATGAATATGATACTTTGTGATTTTTCAAATTTATCTTTTACATGTGGTGTACGAAGCAGAACTATTAGCTGAACTATTTTCATTTGGACTTGCTCAGATCCTGATTATTGCAAGAAAATATGTTAACGGGGGGTAACACGTAACTTGTCATCTTGAAAACTATTACATTCTCAGACAAAAAGCATTAATAATTTAATTATATAAGTGACATATATTATCGTGCTTTATGCAATTGGTTTTAAAAAAGTTAGTCAGCGTGTAATGTCACGGCATCTTTTAGACTGATAAATGTAAATGGAGATTGAATTTCCCCAATCAGATGTACTTACTTTGTTATAGATTCATAATCCCTTTTCTTTTTCATTTTAACTACATAATATAGCGTGAAATGTGAACCTTGCGAATTAGTTTTAATTCAAATATTTTAAATTACCATAACTGTTCCGGAATTTGTCCGTTTCAATGTATCAAATAATTATATACATTAACAGCGATTAGCATGATCTAACGAAACTAGAATCTAGGAAGTTAGAGAGAACCTACAGAGTTTCTAATAAAATACCAGGACAAATAACAGAAATATGATTAAGGTAAAAAAGCATTAAATCTTTTTGTCTCTAATATATTGTTTATTTCAAATTACAGTTGTTGAATATACAGTAAGGAGCAAAACCGAGTCGACACTATTCGAAGCAACAAAACTTTTTAAAAATTAGATCAAATGACTTGAATGTTATTGAGAAGTTAGAAGGTTTAGTTTATTAGAGGAGGGGTAAAAAATTTTTGAAAAAAATTTGAATAGGTCGGAATCGCAAAAGAAATAGTAAAAGTTGGTTTTTTCAGCTTTTTTATCTGAGCCTGTATTGAAAATTTAAAGAATGTGTTTGATTCGCTCGAATAAATTATATCCATGCTGAAAATTTCATCGATATTGGTTAATTCGTTTACGAGTTATAAACGCTTAAAAGTGGGAAAATTGCCATTTTTCACGATTTTCGACTTAAAATCGCACTTTTAATCGTTTATAACACGTCAACGAATTAGAAGATTTAGAGATTAGAACTTCTAATCGAAATGAAAGTGGAGAACGTCTCCATACGTAACAATGTACACAAGATTCGTTTTCTTTACAGCTATAAAAACGTCATTACCTACAAAAAATGATGTACATAAATTATTAGTTGTTAAGCGTAGCAACAACACAAAAAAAAAACAACTGAAAATAATACAAATTTTAGTAGTATTTTACTCTGAGCACACTTGTAACAAAAAAACAAGTGAAAAATGAACAGCTATAACAGAACGTACCTTCTACTGCACTATATGTAAGTACTCCTTGATTTTCTATACACATATTAGTGTTATCCATCGATGTTGATGGAATGTCATCTACTAAAGATTATGTACGATAATAATTGACGTGTTAAATAATAAATATAATTGAAGACTGGAGTAATTAGAAACATGTACCATATATATCATTGACTGTTGTACTTTCTACTTGTACATATCGAGTACGAAGGTCTCCGTTACTCGTGTACTCGAGTAATCTGAAAAAGATTGGAATTTGTTCAAATTAAATGCAAATAGTTAACAGAATTCATCTCAGTTTGGGGATAGAGATATTTACCTGTACTAAATCTTTCAATCGAGCGAGTTTCATTATATACATCACTTTCATCGCAGTCTAAAAACGAATTAAAAAATTTTACTTGAAGCATAAGTCGAACGTAGCAATGTTAAAGTATGAAAACGTACCACTTGACAATACATTATCAACATAGTGCTGTTGTTCATAATCTTTATTAAACATCTTCAAAAATTTATCAATTGGCAGTATCCCGGAAACTAAATTATCTTGGAATAACTTAATTTTGGCGTTCTTTTCTCTATTGGCACGAGTACGAATCCGTGTGACTTTTAAGTTTCTTAATAAACGTTCGTAATCAGTCGTTTCATCTTTGATTTGTTTTAACAAGTTATCTGTAAATCAATTTTTAAAAAATGTTAGTGCAAAAAAACAAAAAGAATTACAAGTATTAAAAGCGTGTGAAAACTTACTTTAAAAAATCCACAAATTCGGCCGCGTTGTTTGGAAACGTTGCTCAAGAGTATTATTAAACGACTCAACAATATTGTTAGTCCTCACTGCAGAATCGTATACGCTGACCTTGGAAGAAATAGGAAGCCACACATTGCGCAGATATGCCATAAACAGAAGTACATTTGGAAATGTGCCGCATAAACGGTCAGCGACTAATTGAATTTGATGTAATGCTTCTGGAAACATATTGGATGGAGCTAAAGGCATTGTCATAGCCATTGACAGAATCTCTCCTTGGTTCTCCTTGCAACCCCAAATTCTTCCACTTCCCTAATAGAGCCTGAATAATAAAAAAAGGATTATTCAATTCTTAGCAATATTTATGTTGACACGGAGTTTGGCTCATCTCTTCTGTAC
>CM052118.1:13774372-13790452 GCA_028454245.1 Halictus quadricinctus
TTAATGAAATGAAATGTTATCCCGATACAATGCCGTATCCTTGGCTACCAGCTAAATTAAATCAGCTTCAATTAGATGTCTACATACATAATTTTTCATTAATATATCCATTCCAAGAAAAAAAGGTAAACAAAAAAGAAAAAAGGTAAACAAAAGGATATTATATTCTTAATAACAGAACATAAACAGTTAGGAACACAGGCTTGGTTGGATGCCTATCCTCTATCATCTGTATTTACTTCCAGATCCTGTCTGCACTGTGCTGTCTAGTTATAATTGAGGACATTTCATCTGTAAGTCAAAATGGCAAAGTGAGTATATACATTATTCTAGAATTAAAAAATTTTTTTTCTTCGAAATATATCGATTGTACAATGAGAACAGAACACATATTCGTATCACGTCCTAATGTAAGGCCCTTTTTGTTTGTAGGAAGGAGAAACTTCAAGAGTGGTGTGCTGTCCGTGTCCGCTGATGAGAGGAAGCATAGCAAAAATAAATAAATAAATATATTGTTAATAACCTATGACGTACATTATATAATATATATTAATTAAACTCTTCTTAAGTATCTCTACACCTTATTTTCCATTCGAGGGTTTTATTTCACTTATTTTAAGATTTGAATATTTATTTTTTATTGTATAACAGCTTTGTTATGATAATTGAATTTTATATCATTTTTATTTCCTTCATGTAACTTGTACAGTTCATTTTTTAAAATTTTATTGTCTATTCGTATTCTTTCTTAAGATTATAAATATGAAACAAATAAATAATATAATACAAATATATGTAAAATAAAAATACATTAAGATTAAAATAAATACGTTTGTAAATTCAATTTTCCCTCTCATCGTTTATTCCGATTTTTCCTGATATTTACTTTCAGAACAAGGTTACGCCCGTTCTTATTGCGACGGACCTGCCCTCTATAACGAAGGCTGACCGAAGCCAAAGTTTGGCTCGAATTTGGCATGGCAGACTTTCCACTGGATATACCGATGGTAATGCGGATACAGATGGATAGCAATTCCAAGTCAAATTTTGGTGGCAGATTCAAAGCATTTTGCTTACTGGGTACATATAGTGCAGTAGAAGGTACGTTGTTATACCTGTTCATTTTTCATTTGTTTTTTTTTGTTACAAGTGTGCTCAGAGTAAAATACTACTAAAATTTGTATTATTTTCAGTTGTTTTTTTTTATGTTGTTGCTACGCTTAACAACTAATAATTTATGTACATCATTTTTTGTAGATAATGACGTTTTTGTAATATGTAGCTATAAAGAAAACGAGTCTTGTGTACATTTAGGAAATTGGAACAAGGAAGGAGCATTACAGGGTAAATTTCTGATCGCCAACTCTATGTTATTATTGTTTAGATTATGTATTACAAAGTTAGTAAACTTTATTTGGTTTGTAACTACTCGGAGTATGGATGAAAGGACTCGTGTTTGGGTTTTTTACTGAGTACATACTTTATTAAATCGATGGAGTAGTGGAGGCGCGTGTACAAAGATCTGACCCGCTGTCTCGGGTGGTCGCTATTTATATTTTCAACGGGAAAGGCGTTACCTTTTCCGAAGGTACCGGGGTGGAGCCTACTACTTTGAGGCCATCGGAGTGGTAGTTTTTATTGTTTCCGCCTGTTCGGTGGGCGAAGGGAAATCCCTGTCGCTCGGTTAGGCGGCTATAAACATTTTGGGACTTTCCTTGGCCGCGCTGGCCGCGAGGCCAGGCGGTCCCGTAGCGGTGCACGGCTGGCGATGCTTCTGTTATTTTTTAGGTTTTATGGCCTAATCCTTGACGTCTGTAAGCGGACCGTCCTAATGGTTATTACGGTCGCCAACCGTGTGCCGCTACAGGTTCATGTTTAATGTATACTGATGTGTTTTAGGTGATATAACATCCATTGACAAACCCAGTGATATTTGCGCGAAAGCTTTACAGGAATTACACATAAAAATGGATAATATGACCAATGGTATGTTAAACCTTCACTGACATTTTCAGACGATGCTCAAGTTTTTCGGTACTATTTTATTAATTAAAATCGTTTTGCAGATACTGATATTTGTATAAGTGGTAGTCAAATTGATGACCAGAGTTTAATAGAAGGTAAATTTGTCACTTATTCATATCTTTACTTTTGGTTTTCATTCAACACTATGTCAGCATTTAATTTGTTACTTTTGATAAATACAGTGTAAATGATATATGTGTATGAAATACAATGGAGAGTTTACAAAACGATAATATATATGTAGTATCATATAATATCATTCAATATTGTTATCTATTAATGCAAAACTAAATTTCACAAATGTACTATTTTTAAATTAATCTCGTTTTGGTGTATTCTGTTTCCATGTTATTAAATAGAAGAAGCATCTGTACATAGGATTTGCTGTTGCAAGTCAGGCATCTCCAGGATAGTACTACCATGTGGTCACACTTATTTCTACAAGTAATTTCTCCCTCCATTTCTGATCAAACACTGAAAATAAAGAAAAAGAAATCACATGTATTCACATATACAGTAAGGAGCAAAACTTTTAAAAAATTAGATCAAATGACTTGAATGTTATTGAGAAGTTAGAAGGATTAGTTTATTAGAGGAGGTGTAAAAAATTTTTGAAAAAAATTTGAATAGGTCGGAATCGCAAAAGAAATAGTAAAAGTTGATTTTTTCAGCTTTTTTATCTGAGCCTGTATTGAAAATTTAAAGAATGTGTTTGATTCGCTCGAAAAAATTATATCCATGCTGAAAATTTCATCGATATTGGTTAATTCGTTTACGAGTTATAAACGCTTAAAAGTGGGAAAATTGCCATCTTTCACGATTTTTGACTTAAAATCGCACTTAAAATGTTATTGAGAAGTTAGAAGGATTAGTTTATTAGAGGAGGTCCCGCCGTCCGCGAGAGACACCGTTCCATATCTCCACCGCTCGCGACAGAGCGGCGCTCCGTAACTCCGTCGTTCGCGAGAGAACGACGCTCCGGTCATTCCGCGGTGTTCCGTCGTCGCGAGGCCGGTCCGCTCTGCATATCCGCCGTCATAGAGCATCGTCGATTCGCGTACCCGTCGTGACCGAGCATCATTGCTCCGCGTATTAGATTTAAGTGCGTGTTAGATTGTAACTCATTTAATTAAGCGTTGCGTCATCGGGTCGTCCATCCTCGTTTTTACCGTAGGTCGGCCGAGAGCCGGACCAGGAAACACGGCCTGCCAGAACCGGGCCCACCGGAAACCCGGATCGCCGGGCTGAATAAAGCTTATTTAGTTATTCTCATTTAACCTGAGTTAATTTATTTCGGAAACACTGGCCGCTGAGCGAATCCAGGAGAGAGGGCATCCGCGGGCACCGATCACGCTTCCCGCGAGCGAGGCTCTACCGTTACAAATGGAAATAAAGCCCTCGAATGGAAAATAAGGTGTAGGGATGATTAAGAAGAGTTTAATTAATTTGTAACATATAATATTTCGTACATGTACTATTTTCGCGATGCTTTCTCTCATCAGTGGACAGCACCACTCTTGAATTTTCTCCTTCCTACAAACAAAAGGGGTCTTACATTAGGAGTTCAGCTATCGAACACCGAACATAGTGAAAATATTTAAGTGGAAACATAACGAGTGACATGAACGGATGATAATAATGTACGAGCAACTTGAAATAAATTAAACCGTTTCAGTATGAACTAGCACAGCGATAATCCGCTGGAACATTCCCAATATGTTTCATCTTCTTCGTCCATCGAGATAACTGGTTAACGATTTCAGATTCTACAGCAAAATGAACATATTCTCCTGGTTCCACTACAGAGGTGACGACACTGGTACGTAGTGTGTCAATAAACATTCTTATATTTTTTGGCAAACCAGAAAAACACGAATGGGAACGCAAACGAGATAATATGTTATTCCCCGGAGTATGCGTTAGATTATTGTCCACAAAGCAAGATGCTAAGTGATCACGAAATGATAGTTCTGAGACAGTACCAGCAGATTCCAAAAGAATATCATCGCATGAAGAGGTAGAAGAGGAATCATCAACTTGTATGGGCACTATGCGTGAATAAAGATGTGGTGTGAATATTAAGGGAACTTTGTGATTGTCACGTGAAGACTCAACATCACAATTACTGACAGGCACGGATAAAGAAGACGTATTGGGAATGTCCTGCAGGTTATCAACATTAACAGGACCTTATAACTTGTTACGTGAAAACTTCCTCAAATTTGAGGTTGTTTCGCGCCGAATATTTTGTTTCTGCCTGCCTAGTGCTTTATTTATTGTATGCTTTTCGCGAAACTGACATCTTTACAACTATGCGATCCATGGGAATAAAGAAAACTGAATAAAGAATATATAAAATATATTGTTACGATGGAAGCTGTCGATGGAAGCTGTCGATTGTGGAGATCGAGAGAAGTTGGCCGTCGTATCGATATTGTGGTATCCGGCCAACGGGGTTGTTGTTAAGAAGAAGAAGGACGACAGAATCTCTCGAGTCGTCGAAGCGAGAGCACGCGCCTATATCGCATCTTTGTCATTGTCCGTTGACAGTTTATAAATAGTTATTAAATCGTTAATAGTATTCGGTGTTATTGCGTTGTGTTATTGAGATGTGTTCGCCGACAAGGCGGAGCCTCCGCAACAATATAATATTTGTTACGTAACAATACTTATCTGACGTCTTCTCTGCTTCTATCCTTCCTGCCAATCCACCTTCTCGCTGCTTCACAGAGTTAATTGACTATCTTGTATCTTGTATCTTGACCGTGTTTTAAATGCCAGAGTAAATAATTTACCAGGCTCAACAAACGAATCTTTAATCACACGCGACAGGATCAGTGTCAGACTCAAGCGAAAGATTTAATGCGCATGTGTGTCCAGAGGCCGTAACACGTATTTCGAAACACTGACACCTCGTCGTGAGATGCTCTCTTAGTGCGACGACTTAGTGCCCTCTATAACGAAGGCTGATCGAAGCCAAGGTTTGGTTCCAATTTGGCATGGAATTTTGGCTGCAAACTTTGCATTCAATTCGCATTGTATCTGTCTCCGAATTTGACTAGGAATTTGTCGACAAATTTTGGTGACAAATTCATACTCAATGGGGATCAAATTCTGCTGAAGCAGGGTTTGGTACCAAACGGATAAGTCTTTCGCTCGCAAAGTGTGGTGCAAACATTGCGCTAAAGGCTATAGTCGGCTATAGGAGTTTGAAAAAAATTGAGTATAATACTTAGGACACTAAATTAATTCTGTTCTAGTGTCCCTTCAATTTCCATATGAATTCCGCATTTTTTCGATTTTTTTCGTGTTTTTCGCTTTTTACAACCAGAGTTTGCAACGGAAAAAATCTGAAAACGATTCAAAATATATGGCTTGGTATCCGAAATGTGCCAGATTTTTTTCAGAATTTTAAATTGTCATTAAATGGGGAAAATGGGCCAAAAACTGGATTTTCGATTTTCCTCTATGACTACCCTTACAGATGAGGTATCGGGCTAAAACTTGGCTGAAAGATATCTTTTTTGGTAGGCTATCGAATGGCGCAAATTAGAATAAAATACCTCCCAAAGCAGATTTGACCCCCAAACGCGGCTATAGCCTTTGGACCACGATCTAACACTACTACTCGTGGTGTGCCAAATAACGACAAGCGTTCCTTAAAAACTTGTATCTTTCTTCGCCCGTTATAGGCGTCAAAGGTACAAACTGAAACGGACTAACACAGTCACAATAAGTAGTATCGAATGGAATCGATTTCTTTTCTATTTCTGTTTCTTTAGGTCTTGTTTGGTGTGTCGCGACAATGCAGGTGAGGCAATGATCAAATATTTCTCATTCTGAGGAACCAGTACTTACGATTGATACGATCAAAACCTTTATCCAATCCTACATGGCAGTTTTCATCATGATACAATCGCAACAACCCGATGTGACTTCCTTTAAGCACATAAAGAGGAGTTAATTTCTTTCCACTAGGATTACACAATTTACGACATAATAAGTTATCTACTTCTACGAAGTCACTACTAATCGGGTCGTTAGCATTGACCTTTTCGATTATAGATATTATGTCAACGTCGCCTCCTCGAGTCCATTTACACGATAGATCCTGTCTTTAGGGGGATTACGACTCAAATAATTCGCATGTTCGATAGACTTACCTTTCCGATATTCAATCGTGTAATCGAAATCTTGAAGATAAACCCACCACCTGGCTATTTGAGGCAGTAAATCTCGGTTGGTATTCGTGGCTTTCAGGAGGGCGGCACGGATTTGACCTTGACTGTCACGCTATGGTCCTCGAACGGTCAGTGCAGAAAACTGTTTGTGGAATGGTTAAAATTTTCTGTGTGGAACTACGTCGCGTCTACGACGTATCGGTAAAAAAGAATATATGAAATGCCGACTTGAGTAGGAGCGGAAGAGAGAAAGCTAACGACTAGACATGGTTGCCACATATCATCCTTCGCCTCACTGTTGCCATGTCATTTAACCCGTAAATGTACAAGCGTTTCGTGAAACTGATTCCTGCCTCATGAGCCCGCTTTAGCCGACCAACACATGCTAACACATACATTGCCACGGGCGCGTAGATATACGCAGGACTCGTCATATTACCTCTGCAGTTTTTCGCTAATATTTCTGAAATGAAACTTAAACGGCGGTCACGTGTATGCAAAAGCTAAGGAAATCATTTGATTTATATTAAATTGAATCAGTTTATTCTTAACATTATAATAATTTTATACATATTACCAGGATTTCTTTTAAACAGAAAATGAGCCGGAATTCACTTCCTGTCAGAAAGAAAATTATATTCAAATATCATAGCTATCAATAGCTTCTTTTATGCCACGAAGCGCATAAAAAAGACTAAATGTAAAATCAACTTGAATAATACCATATATTTAAATAAAAGTTTATAGCGATTTCCAAAGTTTACCGAGAAGTTTTATAAACGTATATTTATATAACACAATCACAATAAAAATAATAAAATATTTAAACGTTTCAACTTACATGCACAGCATGATATTGTTACGAGCCAGGGCTGCGAGCAACGCGAGAGGCCGGCGAGGGGATTGTTACCCCAGGAATATGGTTTCGATTAGTTTTCAAATAGGAAATCTTTGTTGACTTGAATTTAAAATTAGTAAGCCTCGTAACTTATATATAATTTAATTGATACAATCCGAGCGGTAAGATTGTATCACGTGGGAACGTTCAATTATTAGATTAGGATATTAGGCAATAATTAAGGGTTTATAGATTTCACGATTTAACAAACAAGACACATATATTCTGTAATAAGTTCTGTTACAAATGTCTGTGTCGCGAATGAGTTTAGTAATGGTTTACAATTGAATATGTTTACCTGTATTGCACGGTTTTGACGCACTGGCAATGCGGGGTCAGAGAGCGATTGTTGAATGCCAAATAGATTACGCGAACTAACGGAATCTATAAGGTTACGTTTGATTCGAAAGGGACTTTAACCCGATCTCACTAGAATTGACTCTTACGCTTAACGCGACGTTACCGAATCACTTCTGAAACTCAACTGAACCAATTCTCGATCTCAACTGAACCAATTCTCGATCTCAACTGAACCAATTCTCGATCTCAACTGAACCAAAGAGGATGAAAATGAATGGGTTTATATACTCTAAAAATGAGAGGGGAAATATGTCTATTTTATTCTACGGTCGCGTACTCGTATTTGTCATTTCGAGTGAGTTTAAGGTTTGCAGCTGGATCTTTGTTTAAAGGGGTAAAACGAAGGGTTAGCCAGGATGTTTCGTTTCAAAGACTATCTTGGCAAAACATTCCAGAAGGGAGTGTTTTGAAGATTTCCATATTAGGAAATCGCACGGTGCTGTTACTGAATCATGCTTCGTGCCAGTTGCGTCCAGCCGGAGCATAATCATCCCTTCTATAAACAAGGGGCCTGTTGGGACGCTTTTCGTTCTCAGAAAAGAGATTAGAACTTCTAATCGAAATGAACGTGGAGAAACGTCTCCATACGTAACAATATAGTTCTAATTCTTTCCGATATTTAGTCGTGAGTGCAGTATGATATTATTCCTATACAGTTCATGCTACGGTTTATTTGCATCTGCATAATAGTAAGCTATCAGTATTTGCAACTGCGATTCTTCTTCATTCACGACAAAATAGTCGAAAAAATTGAATGTTAAACGATTTTAACCGGACCGAAAATTTCAATGATATTAATAAAAAAATCGATATTAAATTTGTACAAAGAAAATTTTATTCCCAAAATTGTATGTTTCGTTACGCAAAGTATTTAATATTCATTTGCAAGTCTTTTTCTTGCTCTACAAACCTATCTGCTTCAATTTTTTGGATTATGTAATTCCAATCAATTTTCAGGCTTTTGAAAAATGCATTTTTTTGCCTGCAGGAACTGCACTTCAAAAGCCTGAAAATTGTTTAAAATTAAATAATTCCAAAAATTTATGCAGATAGGTTTGCAGAGCAAGAAAAAGACTTGCGAATGCGTATATACAATACTTTACCTAACGAAACACAAAATTGCGGAAAAAAATAAAATATAAAAAACTCGGGAATTTATTACACATTCCAATAGATATTCACCTTATCTTGGAGTAATTTGCAGTATTCGGCAGCATACATATCGTACATACGTAAACCTGTATTATCGATCTGCATTATCGACCGTGTTTTATCGCGGAATCTAAGCGGAACCGCGAAATGATGCCTTTTGTTCTAGACATTTTACGTTTTAAATAAGTAAGTTATCAATTAAAAATGCATACCACCGTGTTTGTACATGTCTTTGCTATGTCTGTTCAGAGCCTTTTTTCGATACGAACACTAAATCTCTCGGAATTAAGAGAATCTCTCAGCGGCAGCCATCTTGTGACGTCATACTTGCTTCAGAAAACGAGTTTTCTGCCGAATATTACAAATTACTCCACGATGAGGTAGAAATTCGCAATTTGGTCTCTGAACGGACATAAATTGGACTTTTAGGAAACACAAATGACCACTTTTAAACTGCTCATTGCAATATTAAAGCGTCAATTTGTCAAGATTTTGACCCTTGCATACGTATATGGATTTCATGCCATGCCGACCCCCTTAAGGCTCTATTCATATTTGCCGGTGGCGAACGTTAGTATGGATACTACCACGTTTTTCTAATCCATACGCACCGGAACCCTATCAAGCAACTGAGAAGGCGCTCGAGATGCTCTCAACAAAAGCTAAGAACCGCACACAACGAGGGTTCGCTACCTAACTCCCGAACAGTTTACTCCCCTCTACACCCCGGGGTTGCCTATGAATCCGCTGAGAGCTGGGTATCGGATGACAATCCGCTGTAGGGCCGCCGGTGCCACAACAGCATCCGCACACAATCCATTTTCGAAGTAGAGAAAAGAGTGAATAAGTAATGGTTCAAACTATAAGGAACAACTTTCATCTTAAATAACTGCGGTGCCTTTCCAGGATGGAAGGCAAAGCGAATTCTGCCCGATGCTCGCCGGCCGCCGGTGCCACGACAGCATCCGCACACAATCCATTTCCGAAGTAGAGGGAAGAATATCGTTCATCTGAGTTGTAATGTTAAGAAGTAATGGTTCAAACTATAATCTGATTTAACGATGGAACGATGAAAATCAGCTTCACAAATCAATTTTAGCATTGTTAAATTATATTTTATATCGTATAAGTGATTATAAGTCAAAACTCGAATTTATTGGTTGCAAGGTGTGTTCGAAAGGTGGTGGAAATAGTGGAAAATTGGAAAATTGGAAATATACGTATAACATTTGGTTCGCAAACATCTACGGTTATAAATCTTAATACGCTAACGGTGTACAAGGTTCCGCATGTGCTGCATTTAGCTAGCTTAAAAATTATGAAAGTGGTGGGTACATTCGGAAGGATTTTTGAATTATGACGTCCATGGTCGGTACGTCGTCGATAGGGATTTTTATACCTGGCCTTAGTCGCGTGCTTGTCGGGTCGTACGTAAGGTCTTACGACGCAACAAAAAAAAAACCATTTTAATTTCGCCATTTTTTCAGTGCCACCATTTTTGGGGAATCTATCGTTAGGTCTGCGTATGCTCATCTCCGCCGTGCCCGCAGACCCAGTATCTTGGCTTCGACGTCACACGCTACATAGTATGTGTGACCACTGTAGCCAATATTTCGACTGTAGCCGAAAGTACGTGTGAAACGAGGCCTGTCCCTTGCATTCTGATCCAATCGGCCGCGCATTCGTACCTATGCTCTGTCCAACGAGACCGGGGCAGTGAAGCACCCAGCGTGCGTCCTTTGCTAATTGTCTTGTAAGGGTAACCTCAACTCTGTCGCACTCGAGCGCCTATGTTTATGTCTACTGTCTCATCTCATTGGACAAGATATAGATACGCCATCGCATTCCTGCCAGGGAACCTTGTATCTAATCATCTTTAGGTCATTATGGACAAGAATTCAGAAGTTTTCCATTGTGGAGGTATAGGTCGAATAAGTAGGCGCGACAGTAACGTTCCTCGACACAACTTTTATTTAAGATCCTCAGTGTACGACGGGAGACCCAAAGTTGTCTCTACCACAGTTAGCGACCAAGTGTCCTGGCCACGTTTTTGGAAAACCCTCTGGAGGATGTAAGGAATGGAGGAGAGGAAAGTAAGGAGTGGGAAGTAAGGAGAGGAAGGTGAGAAGTGGGAAGTAAGGAGAGGAAAGTAAGAAGAAAGGAAAGTAAGGGAAAGATGGTACGGCCAAACCCGGGAGGAAGCAATCGCGGAAGGATGACAAAACGGAAAAAGGGAATCAGGAAAGGATGCCATAAAAAGGAAAAGTTCGCCGGGGCCTGGCCGTAGACCTTGAACCAGGCCTCAGCGAGACTTGGAAAAGTCGAACGAGAGGATTAGGCCTTGCGTGGGTCTGGTCGCCAGATGTGAACCAGCCTGACCAGGCCCGCACAGAACAGAGAACAATAGTAGAGGAGTTTTCTGAACGGCGGCGGCGTAGGACAGCGCCGTGGCCGCCACACCATATACATTTTTTCGTGTCGTAAGACAAAACGATGTAATTTATGTGGAATTAGTTCTTCTTATTCTACAAATTATCATGTGATTGAGTCATTCCACACGATATCGGACACTTTTGGGTGTATTGTTTCGGATTTCTTCCACTTTCACTTGGACCACAACATATTTCAATGTCATCAAAATTCGAGACATAGTCCCCCAAAAATGATCGAATTCACAAGGCATGATCCCCTTCCTAATGTGAATACTTCCTTAAAAAAAAACAACTATTCTGGTTTTTACAATATATGTATAATTTACGTTAATATATAAGGATGTGTGATGCTGTTTCACGAAGAGGCAAGAACGATTCCTATTTTCATAATGTTGTAGAGGAGAGATACCGATAGTGTAACCGTACATTCTCTAGTCTCGTCTATCAAAGTTAATTCTATCTCTGTATCGGCTACTCGAGAGTAAACTATACGATCTCACGGGGGCCGGTTACTACCCCGAATTTCCTACGCATGTCAATTCGCGAAGGAGATGGGTTCGTGCCTCCAGGCACTGGAAAGCGGTGAGGTTTGGACGAGACGAGTAAAGCTTAGTAGACAAATTTCTGGTAAAAGGACAGTATATTCTTGGAAGAACTATCTACAAGTGTGCTCGCAGACGAGCTGTTTGTATACCGGACGGCCCGCGATCTTTCCTGACATTCGGGACAATAAATTCCGTTGTGATGACGCGCAGAATACCGAGTAACGGTAATCCGTACCGAACTCTCGGGATACGTAAACGCATAGTGTATACCGTGTTACGACGCTCGCGGCTCGCTCGCTTTGTCTCTACGCCTGGTATTCAAGAACCGATTTAAACGATTTCAATCTGATCGCGCTCCGCGATATGCGAGTTCGTGACCTGTCTCACCAACCATGCACTCGGCCGCAAATACGTACGAGTGGTCCAGTTGGAGACACACACTAAAAACCCTTCGCACTCCTCGCATCCAAGAAGTTTACTCTTCGGCACGATGCGTGGCCTCCGAGTAATCTCCGTATAGGTAGCGGCAGAATGTCAGCGATCGTGCGAGTTCGGTCGTATCGATTCGACCAGGAGGGAGATTGTGAGTTCGTTCGTACAATCTGTACACGTACTACGCACTGCACGGTTGTGGACTTGTCAGACCATCCACGCACTCGTCCGAATACTCGTATAAGTGGTATGGATGGAGACGCACACCAAGCCGTCGGTCACGCCACGCTACCAAGGACTATGCTCTTCGGCACGATACGTGGCCTCCGAACATATTCTTTATAGATAGCGGCAGAATGATCGCGACTGTGCAAATCCTACCGGAGCAGTAATAGGCATTTCGAACGATAACCACGAATTTGACTAGAACGAAGTGTCCACTCGGTACCACGATTACGAAAAACGATTTATAATTTTAAGATGGTTCACGAGAACTATGCGATCGTGTCCACAGAGCACAAGCTGCGTCTTAATCGTCGGCAATGCCACGGCGCAGTTTGCACCTGTGACTCCTCGGTTTGAGGCGCTTACGACGCATAGTTCTACGACTATGTCTCAAATTTTGATGACATTGAAATATGTTGTAGTCCAAGAGAAAGTGGGAGGCGGGGGTTGAGCCGGCTTTATCTTCGAAATTGTTTGAAAGATACAGATCATCAAAGTTTGCCATTTTGGACGAGTTTTACGAAAACTTCCTTCACAAGACAATTTATAACAAAGTTATTATTAAGGTTGGAAACATTTTCTTTTTTTTTTATCATTATCACAAAAGACTGCTGTTCTTAAATAATTTATTTTTCCCTACGCGAATGTCATTTCTTAATTCAAAAATATTAGAAATATCTTTGTTTTACAAATTTTACCATCGGTTCAAGTGTGAAAAAATTTGAATAAATATGGCTGTATTTTACGTTTCTTCATCTTTCTTTTTGAAATTTCGTTTTGTAATTCGCGGAGCCGCAAAACTATTTATTGAACTATTCATTATTTTATTATGAACTATTCATTATTATGGATATTCTTTAGACGTTCTGAAGTAATGGCGAAAAAATGTATGTATATGGAAAACTTCAGAATTCTTGTCCATAATGACCTCAAAATGGTTAGATTTAAGGTTCCCTGGCAGGAATGCGATGACGTATCTATATCTTGTCCAATGACACGAGATAGACGTAAACATAGCCAGTCGAGTGGGACAGAGTTGAAGTTATCCTTCGAAGGTAATTGGCAAAGTACGCACGCTAATACTTCACTGCCTCGTCTCGTTGGACAGAGTAGAGGTACGAATGCGTGGCTGATTGGATCAGACTGGAAGGGGCAGGCCTTGTTTCACACACATTTTCGGCTGCAGTTCAAATATTGTCTACAGCGGTCACACATACTATGTAGCGAGTGACGTCGAAGCCAAGACATTGGGACTACGGACGCAGCTGAGGTGGGGATAGGCAGATCTAACGATAGACTTCTCAAGAATGGTGACACTTTAAAAATGACGAAATTAAAATTAATTGAAGTGAACGCTGCACCGCGATACACAGCCTAGCACGGCTGGCGCATGGTGGAAACAGCGCCCGAGAGGCTGTTAGGCCGACCGTGCGCCTATGGCATAATTTTAATTTCGTCAATTTTGAAGTGTCCGCTTTTTTAAAAATAGGTCCGTAAAGGAGACACTTGGAGCTATAACCTCAATTTTTTTCAAATTTTTAAAATGGTACTTGCTACAAAAACATAGCATTTGTTTAAAATAATTGCCAAATAAATGGTGAAAACAACATTTTTTCCAAATGACAACATTTTTGGTAAACACTTTTATGTTTTCACTATAAGCTCCCAAAATCTCATTTTCATCGGTGTAATAGTTGTAGTCTTATAATTTAACGGAATATGGGTGACACGTATTTTTACGCGTCTGTAAAATCAACAATTTTTAAAACATCGAAAAATTCATTGAGATTAGGGTCCTCAGGGGTAAAAGGGGAGTAAACGGTTCTGGGGATCTGGTAGCTAACCCCAGTGGTGCGCGGCACTTGGCCTTTGTTGCGAGCATCTTGAGCACCTCCCAAGATCAGGTGCCTGGATCACGCGAGTACTCAACAGGACATCTCCCAGCTAACATCATACCCCGGGGGAGGGACCCGTCCGGTGTCCCCATCCCTGGAGCCTTCGGATTGGGCTTCCCGAGCCCCAGCTCGGTCCACCCACAGCTCCCGGAGTCTTTGTGCCCCGCTCGGGGCCGGTGTCCCGAAGGAACCAGCCCCGGCCGAGGCAGGAAGACGCCAGCACCGGAAGGAAGGGCCGTCGGAGGCGGCACGCCCCGACCCTTCCTCACCCAAAACTCCCCACAGATTCCCCTCCCCGAAGGGAGGGACGGACCGACACCCCCCTCACCGGGAAACTACCCCGGGGAGTGTCGGCCTATCACGGGGGGAGCTATGCTCCCCCCCGGGGGCACGGGTCAGCTCACACCCCGGGCCCCCAAATTCACCGCCCCCAATGGTGGGGGCATGACAGGGCGCGGGGAATCCCCCCGCGCCAACAACACTCCGCCCCCCACCACCGGGGGCACACGTTGACGCGGGGGCAAAGACCACCGCGTCCTCCCGCCCCTCGCCGTCCCCCTCGTGGGGGGCACACGCCTCTCAAGTTACCTTCGAACACGGTCAACTCTGCATGGCCTACGAAAACATGTCTCGTTCCCGGATACGGTGAGGACTGTCTTGTATAGTCTGACCTTTAAGCGCGTTTTCCTAAGCGCGTCTGGACGCATGAGGCTGCGCCTAGGCGCGTGGGTCCGAACCTGGGTCTGAAACGGTTCTGAAAATAACTGTTTCAAACTGTTATAAATCGGTTCTGATTGAAACAGTTATGAAGAACCGAAATGATGTTGTAACCGTTATGAGAATATCGGTTCTGGCTTATATCGGTTACGGTTACGGTTCTGGAAAACCGATATTATTTCGATTCTATAACTGTTATTTTTCGGTTCTGGATTTCGGTTTTGGTTTCAGTTCTGTCATTCTGTATTCTGTATTGTTTTCGGCCTTATATATTTATTATTTATGTACTTATTTATTGTTATTTATTATTTAAACAATTTTTAAATAAATGAATTTTTATAATGTATACAAATTTGTTTCTATATTCATTATTATTTCAATAATAATTTATTGTTAAAATAATTGTTTAAATTACATAAACACCTAACCATTTCAGCAATGAATTCGTGAAGGATAGGAAAGTCGACGTTTCATATTACACGACCTAATATGTTCCATGTCCTTGTCTCGTTACAAAAATTGATTTATTTAAATAATTATTTTAGCAATAAATTATTATGGAAATATAATTCAAATAGTGAATATAGAAACAAATTTCTATACATTATAAAAATGTATTTATTTAAACAATTATTTTAACAATAAGTTATTATTGAAATACAGTACTGGACAAAATAAAGTGCGCACCTCGAATATTTTTACAGTTACGTTTGTAACTTCGTAGTTTTTACAGATATAATAATTATGTATTTGCACAAAAAGAAGGTTTCTTAATCTACTTTTAAACTCAATTGGAAATAATTCCAAAAACATGAAACATCGTACATTAGTCAAGCTCGTTACGTCCGTTGTCATATTCTCCTCGGACAAAATAAAGTGTGTACTAGAGTGTTTATATACTTTCAGCAATAATGGCATGTAGGATACCTTTTCTTGCGGTTGGAGATAAAAGAATGTTTACAAATAAATGGATTAAAAAGATTGTATAATTCCATTGCGAATAACATGGAAACGAAACAAATTTCCGTACAAATTAGAAAATTAATAGTTAACGACCGGCAAAAGGGGCTCTCCAATAGGAAAATCGATGAAAAGTACAATGTTAGTGAAGTAGCAGTCAGAAAGATCTACAAAAAATTTGTAGAGCTTGGTACAGTAGCCGATAACATCAGTCGCGGACGGAAGAGGAAGACAAATTCAGTCGAGGATCGTAGAATT
>CM052118.1:13790952-13825584 GCA_028454245.1 Halictus quadricinctus
TAAATGTGGGAAAATTGCCATTTTTCACGATTTTCGACTTAAAATCGAACTTTTAATCGTTTATAACTTGTAAACGAATTAACCAACATCGATGAAATTTTCAGCATGGATATAATTTATTCGAGCGAATCAAACACGTTCTTTAAATTTTCAATACAGGCTCAGATAAAAAAGCTGAAAAAACCAACTTTTACTATTTCTTTTGCGATTCCGACCAATTCAAATTTTTTTCAAAAATTTTTTACACGTCGTCTAATAAACTAATCCTTCTAACTTCTCAATAACATTCAAGACATTTGATCTAATTTTAAAAAAGTTATGTTGTTTCAAATAGTGTGGACTCAGTTTTGCTCCTTACTGTACATACGAAGATGAAGCATCAATTTTAGTTTTAAAAATATATCAATATTATGTGTTTTATGTTATTTTTATTAATTTCTGCAAAAATTTGTTTTGTGTCCGGTAACCGGGCGAGGTACGGTAACTCGTACCTTTACCCTATATTAATATCTACAATAAAATTCATCATTAATCAACGTATTTAGTAAAACTAATTCGTAAAATAATATTATGAGTTGAGTACTGACATAATGCTTCAAGTAATTAATTACTTCAATGAAGTCATAAGAAAATTTCGCCATAACCATAAAATATTACAATACTTTTATAATAAAAATCAGTTTCCTAGTAACACAGATTTAAAATAGAACTAAATGAAAGTTGTTAAAATGTGACAGAAAACAACAAATATATAAACTTTTATGAGGCAACTCATAAAAAATTGTATTGGAAAAGATTCGATTATCCTGCTATAAGTTTTATTATACTTCAAAGAAGCCAAAAACATCTTTATCCTTTAAATTGGCCTCTGTTTAAACATTTAAAAAAAGAATTTTAGAAAATCAACGATGTAATAAACGTATACGATTGAAATTATTATTGCCATTGAGTAAATTAAGATAAAGTTTTAACTGCGAATTATAGAGTTTTAAAAAGTATTGCATACACATTTCTTGAACACTTATGTAAATATAATAGAAATAGCTGTGAAATGGTGTTAATTTTTGCAATTCATTCACTGTGATGCTTCAAAGGATAAGTATGCGACAAAAGAGGACATGACGCGGTAGGATTTGCTCTTTATGGCGATAACAGAACCTCGAAATTACAGTTCAAGAAACTTCGGTACTCCTTCTTCCACAGTCTACTTCCTAAATGGCGTCCAGAGTAATTAAGTGCTTCTTCTTTTCCATACAATTACAGTTGCCTCATTAATGAACACTTGGAGCGTGATTTTGATTACCGCGACTTATGCAATTTTCACTGGTGCTTCGGTGGAATTAGTTTTCTTGCATCAATTAACTATAACGTCGTTGAATCAATTTTGTACCAAGTTGACGAGAAAAACCAGTACGCGCGGCAGCAAGGCAAGAACCACGAGATTCACTATAACGCAGGCGAAACGTCACGTCACGCGGTAATCAAGGTGCGTGAAACCGCGATGTAGATTACTGGGTTTTACTCTAACCATTAACCGCTTCAAGATCTCGACCGTGAACGTTATTCCGAACATAGATTGATTATGATACAACTGATACTCGTAATTCCTTTTAAAAAGTTGCATTTATCCCTACGCGGGGAGAGCTCGGTTTAGAACCCTAAAACTTAAGCGACTTTTGCAATTTTCCTTCAAGGGATTCTGAAGTGGTATTTTTTAACTTCTTGGATAAGTTTCATATTCGAAGAATGACAACTAATTTTGTCATTGAAAAATATGTGGTAGAAATAAACTTACACGGAGTCCAACGCTATAGGTAAAAATCGGTGAACTTTCTGTAACCTTTAATTTTTGCTAGAAACAAAAATAAAGTAGTACTTACTTTTTATATTTTGAAAAATTGATGGTACTTCCAAGGAAAATTTATAATTCTAGAAAATTTTAGGAAAAAAATTTTTTTTGAGATTTTCTAAAATACATGTATATTGCCATAAGATGTGATTTAAGTCTTGAATATCATTACTACAGGGACATTTTAGGTCATTACTAACTTATTCCTGCTGTTATTAGAAAGTATGATAAATGATAATGGTCAGTTCTATATAGGTGTATATATCTATTTATGGTAACAAGTTTCTAGATACAATTTTATGATTCTGTAAGATTGAAGAAAATATCAAGGAGAGTAACGTGCACCAGTGAACAAAACTAATTACCGCTTCCGACATTAGTTACTTGCCTTTCATATAGATAAGTAAATAAATCCTGTTTATTTCAATGTTTATCTATATTTTGATACGTTAATTATTAACTCTTGACACTTCTCAAAAGTACTCTTTCAAGTAGATCTCTTATTTCTCATGTAACTAAATGATTTTATCGTATACTACGTACATTATCTCTACAGTATCAAGAGTAAAAAAGCATGTTAGGCGTACAAATTAATGTGTAGCTTTCGTGTACGTAATATTTTCAAACAAATGTCGGCATATTTCTTAAGAAAATTTTCGGAAATTGTAAATTCTAATTCTAATAAAATATTTCCAAATATATTTATGCAAAGGCTGTACTCGAATACAGTAGAAATAATTTTTTTCCTAGATGAAATCTCATTCTAAAGAAGTGGAATTATCTTTATAAATTACCAATGCAAATTGTTAACGTTTTGATTCATTAAGTTGTGATGTAAATAGAATTAGACTGAAGTCTTCACATAAATTGCATATTTTTAATCCTCATTTTTACTAATCGCAATTAATTGGTAGCTCATACTTTTCATTGGGAACGTTTCTCGTCATAAATTACAAATAATGTTGTACAAAATAAAAACTTTGTCAAATATCCACTAACTTTGATATGTTGTTTTAACTAACACACTAAATAACATAAAATTCGTAGTATAATAATTACACAATTTGTAAAAACGATATCAATAATAAGTCAATAATTGTACAAGGTGTTCGTTGTTCATGATGTTACTAATCAACGCTGTTTTCGTAATTGATAAGTAAACAGGGTGTCCCAAAAATGTTGTACTTCCTTAATAGGGGTAATTTCTGAGGTGATTTGGAGTAACTTCTTCCGTTGCAGATCCGTACAGTGGACGATCCGGACTCGGCCAATGTTAACGCCAAGCACAGCGAGACCTCTCGTCCGCCGTGGCCGCGATCTGATTGGTCCGTGTTTTTCGTTAATAAGTCCTTAACAAAGCAACCGACAGCATTTTCGCAAAGCAAAACGTTACTTCAAATGAACTCAGGAATCACCCTATTCAAGGAAGTACAACATTTTTGGAACACCCCGTATTGCACAAATAAAATAGAAAGTAATCTAATAATACTGGTGTATTTTTTTGTAAACAACATAATGGTCTATATAATTTCTTTGTTCGTGGCATTTATTATTTTATTTAGTTGACTAAATAAAAAAAAATTCTAATTGAAGAATATACTACTATAGAATTCCTTTCGTTGCATTTTTTACGTAAATCGGAGTTTTCATTTTTAAGAAATGAAGGTAACCTTCAACTTTTGAGATGTAACGTTGCGCACTTGTTTAATACAAAATGGCTGCGTGTATCAGCACAAATTAAACTGTAGATAGTGATTTTCACATCCATACATAATCAGGAGCGAAAGAAATATTGCGAATACCTTGTATTATTCTATTGTCGTAATAGCATACCATTTAAGAAATTAAAGATCACCTTCATTTAAAAAAGTGCACTGTAACGAAAAAAATTTATATGCACTATCCAGTTGCATACAAGAAAGTACCACTCTTTCTACTTTCATTTTTACCCATTTTTTCAAAAATGTTATATTCTGTTGATATTACCCTTTTTGAACACTTTTTGACAACATTTTATTTGAAAATTCATAAACTATTAGATACATAGAGGTAACAGGCAATTTAAACTTTCAACACGTTTTTCTCAAAATGAAGTTTTCAACCATGGTACCAGAAATATTCGAAAGACCAGATATGCTGGACCAATTTGGTAAAATTTTGCGGGAAAATTTGTATGACTATTATGTAGTCCTTTGACGATGGGGATTTTTGGTCAGTACATTGTCTCTTTTTTACCAACAAAATAAGCTGAGAAAGATAAAAAATAATTTCAGTAAAAATCTTTTTGCAAATTATTTTTTCAAAATCAGCTTCGACAAGGGCTACACTCTAGTCTCTAGTTTAATGGATAATTAAGCAATGTGTATTAGATAAAACGAAGATATATCTGGTAAGTACCGCAGACAGTGTTCTGCAGAAATAGCAGCATGAAAACATGGCTGCCACGTTCTTCTAGTTTACATTACTTCACTGAAATTTTCAGCAAATACTACTGTTAAATGTCATATAATAAGATGTGCCTAAAGATTTTTTTGAGAAACAATTTTATATATATGCATTCTCTTATTTTTCAACCGTTCAAAGCAATGTTATGTCCCTCCCTAGTAAAACATAAGAAACTGTTAATGGACACAAGAAATGGGTAACCTTGAGTACCCAACTGCCAACATGGAAGATAACTCGACCCGCTGCTCGTACCGTAATTGACCGAGATCGGTCGGACAGTTAAAAGTCATTAACGAGTTCGATGGAGATTGATATTCTGCGTAGTTGTTCGTACTACGGTGATTCGTGGCTGGCAATTGCTCTTGTTCTTTCTGTCGTCGCACACGATGGCTCGACGGAGACTCGGATCCACATTTTACCGTTCCTCAGGTGCGCGCGTAACATATGTAACGGGTGGACCTCGAAGAAGGTCGCCCGGTAACGGACGGTGACTCGGACAATTGGACCTTGGTTTTCACTCTTTTTTCTGTCGACCACGATCACCGCAGCCAACTGCACTTCTTGCAGGTCTTATGGGGTCTTATCGACCCCATTCTGCCTCGTCACAGCGTTTTGCTTCAATTCTTCAATGGCTAGTAACCATTCAGTATCTTACGATCGTTCCTCCGTGATTTCTCCGGTCGTTTCACCGCGTTCCCATTTCTGTTGCGTCTTGGTCTTCAATCTTGACCCGTGTCCGTTGATCTTCTTTCTTTTTTCATTCAGTGTTATTACCAGCGCCGTCAGATCAAAACTTGTGGCCCCACTCTAACTTCCCCTTTTACGGAAGCTCACGTGACACGTTTCGTCTCTGTCGTGTATGCTCCGGTACTGGCAGAGAGAAAGGGTAACTTTTTCCCCTCATCTGTGATCAAGTGTAATAACATCAGATTCGAGTTTTCGAAGTGTGGCATCTACTATTACGGGGCACGGAATTACGAAATACTTTGACAATTACCGACGTGAGGACTTCATATCCGGCAGGCATTAATGAAAGATGTCTTTACTTTTACACATTTTGTTATAGAAGTTCAATACGCTTTATTATACTTTCAGTTTGTTTGTTCGAAGAAACAAAAGAAATGATATATAGCTTTGTTAATTACTTAATACCAATTTCTTTAACCAATGTCAACTGAAGGTCATTGAATTTGTTTTGAAATCGCCTATAAAACTGTGTGGTCAGATATACATACGTAGTTCCATTTAAAGACGTCGAGGTGACCTAGACTTTTCATTAAAATGGAACTTGTTTCCACATTCTCAATGATGTAATTCGACCATTCAAAACTCATTCACTTTTGTTGAAACGATTTTTTCAAAATTTTAAACCACGCTGTATAATCAATTTATTTATAATTTTATAAATAAATTAATTATTAATTTATAACTCCGCTCGCACACACGAGTGATACCGATTATTATCAGGGACCTTAACTGTTACAACTAAAATTATAGCTAAAACTTTTTGGTTACAAATAATGATTATTATAAGCAACCGAAAAATCTTCATCATAGACGACAACGTGTATAGACGAGCAAAATTTATTTTGGTTGCTCATAACCGTTTGTGGCGAGGGAAACTGCATTTTGATTGCTCATAATATCTATTAATGATGCAAATATTTTATAGTTGCTTATAACAGTTATTGGTGAGGCCAATTTATTTGCTTGTTTGTAACACTTACCAATAGACTGTGGATTTTACGCATTTATAATAAAAATGAATTGCTCAATTACAAAAATGGAAAGACATTAAAAGAGTTTAAGGGTATTGTTTCTTGGAAATTTGATTTCAAACTCAGCATGTGTTCAAGAGATATATATTATAAAATAGAGAATAAAAGTATTAATGAGTTTAAAAAATGACAAGCGTAAACAAACTTCATCCACAGTTATATAAAAAGGTGATACACAATTATCCTCTTTGTAAATAATTACCGATTGCTAGTATTAAAAATATACCATACGTAGCCGAGTAACGTATGAAATGTTTAATTGTAAACATTTTCCAAATCTTTGACATTCAATGTTTTATAATATTGTTCGAGTAAATTTCTATTATTTTTGCTTACATCGAAAATTTGTTGTATTATTTGTTTAATGTATAAAACTTTTCTATGAATCTAACGATTTATAATATAAGAATAATTATAACGATAAAATAATTTGCCTAAACATGCCCCATTTACTGTTGCATGCAAATACTTCTTAAAACAAAAATTACGTTGCTTCAAGTATTATTTTACATATAACGGTACAGATAGACTTCCCACAACGTCATTCCTTTTTAAGGCTTTAAAGTCACTTTGAAATATCTTTACATATTATCCTTTCAATATTTTGGTAGAGCATAAAAAAACAATTCCACAATATTAATTATTATACCATTCTTATTATATAATCGACATATATAAAGGGTTCACCAAGAACTTTGACTACCTTCAACATTTCTGTTGTTTATAATAGTACCAAAAAATGATGTATACAAAACTTACATGGTAAGGGAGAGGGAAATATTGAGATGCAAATTTTTTTTATACGGACGAAGACCTTTTGGAGATTTCACGGTCACTTTGACTTCTTTAAATGGAATGACCCCTACCTTTTATATCATAAATTGATAAAGTATACCAAATAAATTTGAATCAGATGAGAGATAATTAGGCTTAACTTCCCCATGGCAACCTAGAAAGTTTTAACTTTTTTTTTATCATGTAACCCGGTTTTCCCTGGTCGAGAAAATGCCAAAAATCCAAGTTTTTCACTGGTTCAAAAGTTATGCGTGTTTGAAGTTGGCCGATTTCAAACGTTTTTGATAGGTAAAGGCGTTTTGTGTTTTTTGCACAAGGTGATTAAAATTTTTAATAGTTTTATAACGATAAGATAAAGGTGAGATGAAAAATTCGAAGAGATAAAGGAAAGAATTACAGCTGCACTTGCTTGACGTCGCAGGAAGTAGAAGAGCTTCCAATTGTGTATTGAATCAAATGGCCAGCATTTTGAGCAACCACTTCAAAGATTTCTGTGTTTACAATTTGTTGTTACGTTTGGTTTACTCTTAGGTAGAGCGATTTCGATCGTGATTGTATAACATCTAGTGCGAGACGTTATGCACGTTTTATAGCATCATTACAGAGGAAGAAAGAAGGTGAATAGAAATTATTACCGTAATACCAACGAACCGTTTTCACGCCGGAGTCAAACGGACCGAACATGATCATTACTATTCCGATATCAATGTTCTTTCTTCGAATTACTGTCTGCTCTATTTACGTTGGTTCCTCATCGCCGATCATCAGGATGCAACCACATTTCGACTATATTTCTGTGCGTCAAGAGATTGCGTCGGATAACTGAAGTTCACACGCGACCGTTCCACAGATTATTATCATTCCATCACAGATTTTCCAACATTAAGGTCACGCATACAATTGATGTAACGCGCGATTAGGTTGAAGAGCTGTTTAAATGCTCCATTTTACATGCAACAATAGTATGCATCGTATGTATATATATATATCCACATTAGGCTATTGCACCTATTGTAAAATGACACGTTGCATCCTGAAAGATGTTCAAAACTTGTAAGGGCAGATTTATACAGGGTGTCCCAAAAATATTGTAGTTCCTCGAAAAGGGTGTTTCTCAAGGTCATTTGAAGTAACCTTTTCCTTTGCGAAAATGTTCTCCACGACTTTGCTAAGGACTTATTAACGAAAAACATGGACCAATAAGAGCGCGGCTACAGCAGAACGTGGAATTGGCATTGGTCGCACCAGAATCCGTACGCTAACGCTGCGCTCTGATTGATCCACGTTTCTTCGTTAATAACTCCATAACAAAGTGGGGGAGAATATTTTCACAAAGGAAAAAGTTACTTCACATGATCTCAGGAATCACCCCTCTCAACGAAGTCCAATATTTTTGGGACAGGTATCCTCTAGTTTTTGAGATATCTCGAAAAATCTGTTCTTAAGAGGTTATCCTAATTTTTTCCGATTTTTCAACAAATCGAGATTTTTGTTAATTTTC
Organism: Halictus quadricinctus; assembly: GCA_028454245.1. Classification (NCBI taxonomy): domain Eukaryota; kingdom Metazoa; phylum Arthropoda; class Insecta; order Hymenoptera; family Halictidae; genus Halictus; species Halictus quadricinctus. The sequence continues at coordinate 13,799,321 of CM052118.1, forward strand.
TTTAAGTGTAAGTGTCGTAGAATACTGTTTATGTAAAAGGATTTGCTTGAATTCGTAAAATTATTGTATCATAGTTACAGACGTTGCGAGATATTAATAGTTGAATCTTTACAAGCGTTTTTCTCGAAGCAATTTTTGCGAAACAGTTTCACGAAACCTGTGAAGTTCTAGTTGACGAATTGACTTGAAATTTTCAGAAAAGTTTCAGTAAATACCCTGTTACTGCTGGAATTACAAATTTTTAAATTTGTCACATTTTTTTAATTTGACTTATTGTGCTAAAAGCCGAAAAATATTAAAAAAATTGGTAATTCGACTTCAAAATGTCGCCATTTTATAAGTAATCAAACAACTTCATTTTTTTGTTTCCGATTAGCAGAAAGACCGGAATCATGGCAAACGTCGATCCATGTTTTTTAAAACATACTCTATAGAAGAATATGTAACTCGTGCAATCTTGATCGCGTTTACTTCAAATACCTGTAAATATGTGTACGAAATTCCACTGCAAAACGATCAATAGCTTTTTCGAAAAAAGTTCATACAAAAACGGCTTCGAAAACCAGAATACCTCCTTAATTTCCTCTTAACTTTGATGATCCAAAATTCTTTTAGCCAAATTCGATGAATCGAGCTTTACATAATTGTCAAATATTGTACAAATTGTACTTTTTATATCAGATCAGTGTAACAATAGCTATTTTGAGCGACAACTTTGAAATGCTACAACACAGCTCAAAATTCACTGTATTAACCCTGCGACAGCGGAGTTCGGGTCTATTTTGACCCAGAATACTAAAAACGTCCTTGAATTACGTGGTTTCTGGCAAATTATTTAATGAAATGAATAGCTGCTGTATTCGAAACAATATCAAAATTACCATGTCTAGAAGAAGTATCTTTAAAATTGTTTTAAAAAATGGATAAATAAAGCAGTGAGTGTTCGAAAACATTTTTAATTTATAGTTGTGAGAATGGTCCGCCGTTCGAAGATAAATCCAAATAAGAACTACTACAATAGCATAAATCCGAGATAAATCTAATTGTAATGTATAATCTTTAGTCTGCGGATGGAAAATACAAATTTTCTACTTGAATTGCAACAAACTAGAGCGAATATCTTTCTTAATATGTATGGTATAAATAAAATGTCGCGTATAAAAAAAAGATTAAAATTTTTGCATACACCTAGTAGTTCTATATCTTATATGTAAATCTTAGAAAATTATATAGAAATGCGAAGTAAGAAATAAAAAATTAAAAAATGATTTCGTTCGATAGTCAAATAATGTGATAATCTAGAGAAAAAATATTTTTATGTAGGAACAGAGTAACAGACAATTTTTTCAAGACGACTTCTGGCCAAATAAAATAATGTGTATATCGAAATAATAAGAAAAAATCAAAAAAAAAAAAATAATAAATTTTCAATTCAATTTGGGTTAAGGAATGAGGAATTATAAGGACAAGTTCAGAATAGGACAGACACATTTTTATTAAAACAATCACAGTATTAATTAGATTAGCGAATTTTTTGGAATCATTGTGAAATACATACCTTCACTGCGAACAGGCGATGCCCGTTTGGATAATGGACAGTTCCACTGGGACTAGAATCTGTTTGGACTGCTTCTGAAACAGGAGAAATGAAACTATCATTTAGAATTATAATGATAGGGAATAATAATGATTATTAGATAGCGGATGTGTATATACGGAAAATATGCAAAATTGCATACAGTGAATTCGCGATATATGTCAGCAACACGGGTCTTGATGTCGTTCATTCTCCAGGAGTCACTTTCTTTGATCCGCGCCGAACGTAGAAAAGGACAGCGATCCTCGACGCCGAGGAGTGTAAATACAGCGAATTCGCGATATATGTCGCCGCGGCCTGGATGATAAAGGTTGCAGAATTATTCCCACTACCGCGGGGTATACCCCATGAGAGGCCAAGAAGCTTGAGAGACCTTGGTCGCCGAGGAGTGTAACATAATACGGGCGTATTATGTATAAATAGTAACATAATTGTAACATAAATTGTAACGTAATACCAATTCTAAAAAAACTCCTTTATTTTTCATAATTTTTTTATGGTACTTTCACCAATATATTCGTGGCATTGTTCTAATGAAAATGATACCAAATATGATATAATTACGATGATATTTACTTGTGTAATGAACGATGAAAGTTACTTTCCATTATAATTATATTAACGGAAAATTAGTGTAAACAAGATGCGAATGTATTGTGTTTGGTATCATTTTAATTAGAAAAATTCCACAAATATATTGGTGAAAGTCTTGTAAAAAAAAATAATTCATTATAAAACAGTTTAAGTCTTCCATCTTTCCCAAACGCCTTTTTGTCAGTGAAAATTAATCGAAACATTTTTGTTCGAAGTCGTTGCTTAATTTTCAAAACTTTCGGTTTCATGTAAATCAGATTCTTGCGCAATATGTGAGGAAGTATTTGCATGTTGCACATCTTATAATTTTTTCCACGTTTTATCTTTTTATTGCAAACTTCGCAGTAAATGCTGAATCGTTTCCATTCGAAGAATGAATTAATGTTTCTTTACTTTTTCGAACTTTTGACATGTTTTGTTAAGGGTTACAATGTCTCCCGTATGAGTCCCTGTGCATACGGCACTGCGGTCCGCCGGACTGCGGCAAGGTGGGGATACGGCCACCAAACGCGAGAGACAAGCGAAGTCTCATAGAGTTAATCGAGAACAGTCGAGAATGTTGCCACGTGCGAACCCTGATGGGTTCTTGTATTAATAGTAATTTATAATAAAGTATTATGTATTATTTATTCTTATAATATACCGTGAATTCGCTTCTTACTTAAACTGTTTCAAATTGACGAAATAAATATGCTTTTATTTAGTTCCTGTATCTTGCAAATGATGCAGAATATTTTTATTTTGCATAAAGATCCGCAGTCTGATCATTATAATATCATTACCGATGTAACTAATTAATGTGTTCAGACTACTTCAATCCGTTTTGTAACAGTTGATAACAAAAAATACACCGTAAAGTTTTGTATTATACTACCGTTGCTTCAGTTAGAGTAAAACTATAGCTCTACTACAATAAATATGCAACACTACTTATTGCACAAAGAAATTCAAATAGAATCTAGCATTATAACTGAGTAACTGTTCTAATATTCGAACAGTTATGTTTCCCTGTTTAGTTCGGATAATCGAGGTGCTACTGTATTGAAAGAGAATTCTTTTAAAACAATGATTTCCTATAATGGCTTAACCAAGTGATTTATTATAATTCTCGGTATCGTCAGAAATGTAGAAAAGATGGTGATACATTACAGAACAATAAAAAGCAATAAAACAGCTTGTAATTTTTTCTGCGTATAATGCTATTTATGACAGGGCAGTGTTAGCACTACACTGTCTGAACACCATAATTTTCACATGCACATTTTATAAATGTTAGCTTTAAAATCATTGAACGTGATTTCTTCGCAGCGCGATTCTCGAAATTAGAATCTAAGATCAGAGGAAAAAATCAATACTGTCCGATCAATCTTTTTCAAAGACAAGTCTGTTAAGTATCCAAATCAAATTAATTTTATGCGTGTCGTTATTTAAAATTGTAATGCATAGCATAATATTGGGAGAATTTATAACATTACTGAAACAATATATATATTTTTTTTATTATATAAGAGGTTAAATTGCATTTAATAGAATAATATAACCTTGAAGACTGATCCGCTGAAATAAATTCTAGTAGCAATCATGTTAATTGCAATATTTTTCGATATTTTTTTTATAGTAATCAACAGTTTCTTGGCATTTGACAAAGTACGTTTAAAGATCGTAACGCAATGAACAGTAAATGCAGGACACTGAACTCATTGTTGTGTAAAAACGTGATTCATTTTAAATATAGTTTAAATCTTCCTATAAATCATGAACACTGCATTGTTTGCTCTTGCGTGAAAGATTGTACAAAAATAAAATGGTAGAATAAACAGTCGTTTTCAATATTCAGTATCCAATATTAATTTTGTATATGATAACATAGTTGTAGTACGAGATAAAATCAGCAAGCATAACTGTATTGAAAGGTTTTAATAGAACAACTGTATAAATCTATATCATATTTCTTAGAAAAGTCATAAATATCATAGACAATAGATTCTATGAATTTATGTATTATTGACAAAGCAACGTACTACAGTACGCTATTTACTTATATATTGTCGCTGGATGTAAAAAATTTACAAATAAAGAAGCTGCAAAAATTATAAGAAATGCAACATCATTTTTTAAGAGAACAGTTCAGATGCGGCCCATGGTTTCTTTCACGAAGTTGATCCTTATGTCCAGTTGAACACGATTACACAAAAGATTTTGTTCTTTTGATTTTCAAGGTCAAGGTCAATTTTGCGGGGAGTTTTTTATGTCAATTTCCACCAAATCGTAAGTGTAGAATCACGCTATGGTGGCCGTGACATATAATTTTGTGACACCCTGTACACTTACTAAATTCATTCGCGACACAAACAACAACACTTGTAACAAATTTCAACTCAGAATATATTTGTCTTGTTTGTTAATTCGCATAATCGATAAACCTTTAATTATTGCCTAATATCCTAATCTAGTAATTGAACGTTCCCACACGATACAATCTTACTGCTCGGATTGTATCAATTAAATTATACAGAGGAAGGTAGCCTAATTTGGACCAATTTTATATGTTTCAGTATATAGAGATACATAAGAAGTGTCAATAAAAATTAAGTAGTAGAAAAGAAACTCACTAAGTGTACCTTCAAAATAATACCATCTATTAAATTTTAAAAAACATTTATAATCGTGAAAAATGAATTTGAAAAATCGTGTCATCGGTCCAAATAAGGAAACCGGTTTCCTAAATTGAACCGCTAGTTTCCTAAATTGGACCATTAGCTTTCTTAACGACAATTGGAACAAATGTTTAATGTTTAATGTTTGATATTGTACAGAAACCTAAATCTAACATAACCTCTCAAAATTGTAACTGCAAATTATAGATGAATAAGTAAGCTTTGTGATGATATAATGAGACTTGTGTTTAGATGAATTAACGGCTTTCACTCTTACGTCGAAATAACTAATTTTCTACTTAGTCAAACAAATAACTCTTCTCTTAATGTAACCACGAGGCATTTGTTCACAAACACGATTGCATTAACCTCGTCTATATCTACGTGTAACAAGATGCCTATCCAAAGTCGCACAGACTTCAGCAATCTTTGGATATCATAGTGGTCCAAATTAGGCTACCTTTGCCTATAAGTTACGAGGCTTACTAACTATACTAGCGGGTCCCTGATTACGTATCAGGTTCGCCCGCGACACACTTTAAACCAACAAAGATTTCTCCAACGTAGTGGCTTCCCGGTTTCGCATTGGGTGCATCCCCACAAACTATACCATCCTAGCAGATACCCGATTTTGTATTGGGTTCTTCCGCATCCTAGCAACTCCCTGGTTTCGCGTCTGGTGCGTCTGAGAGTTATCCAACTCCTAGCGGATTCTCAGTTTCGCATTGGGTTCATCCGCGCTGTTACACAACCTCCTAGCAGTTTCCCGGTTTCGCACCGGGTTCACCTGCGTGTCTCTCCTAGTGACTCCCCGATTTCGCATTGGGTGCGTTTGCGTATCTAACTAACAAATTGAAATATTCCTGCGATGATAACCCCTCCCCGGCCTCTCGCGTTGCTCGCAGCTCTGGCTCCTAACAATTATATAGGCTTTCTATAAAATTATATGTCTACGTAAATAAATATATGTATAAAAATCTATAGTCCAATTATCACATAACGTGAACACTAATTTTTCAATACGTCCACAAGTACTTTCATCAACAAATTGATAATTTTATTTTACTTATATTTATACTTCCATAATCAAATTAAACATTGTAATTTTATTTCATATCATGAGGAACCATTCAGTTAAATGGTCCAATTTTTATGAAATTATACATGATAATGGGAATTTGTATAAGGACCCACAGTCTAGACTTAGATGATAGTAGGGTTTATAGAAGATAATTTGAGGTTTATAAAATGCACGTGTCGATTAGAAGGTAGGACTTTCGAACCGGCTGTCTATGGTACGAAAATCTGTAGTTCACAGTTTTTAATGGCCGAAGAGATCACCGAGAAATGTGCATTTTCCTTAAGAGGAGAAAGGCATCGATGTAAATAGTGAGATGATTCAAATTCTTCCTGGTGAACGTCGATTAATTTAAAGCTACGCCGCAGGTGCTCGCAATTAGTACTTTCTACATCGATCTTTGATGGTTTCGTAATTTCACCGAATGGGCGTTTATGATATTCTTTCTATTAGATGCACGCAAAACTGGCAGGTGTTGCATTTCAGTGAACGTTTTACCGTTTAGCTTCGGAGATGCGCGTTTTACCCCTCAGAAACATGTTCTTCGCGAGAGAATACAAAAACTGGTGATTTCAGATCGTCCATCTTAAAATTACTCTAAGACGTAGAGGTCTCTTGTAAATTGTATCTATCAATCTCAGAAACTATCGTGTGCATCATACTTCAGTTTTTAGACGTTATACATTTCCTGCCAAGAAACTAAAAGGTGTGCGTCGTCTTCAGATGACATAAACATGTAGACTGTAATCATTTTTCTTGATCAAAATGACTCATACATCCATAGAAATTCTAAAATAGGACATCTCATAGGCAACAACTTAATACTTAAAATTTCTTACTTTTTGAATACTGCTATAGAAAACTCGGCAAACGAACATTCCGTGTTGTTGTTCTTTTTTTTTTTGTGATTTCGTGTATATAAAGTGTGATCATTTTAATGTAGAACCCATTATCCGTTGGCAGGTGACCAAATACCATACAGTGACTACATAATAATGGTCCAAAACACGAAACTAGCCAAGGAAAATTATCGGCTAGAAGATACTATTCTTCGATCCACTGCCGAACGTAGAAAAGGACAGCGAAGCTCGAGAGGCCTGGGTCACTGAGGTGTGTAAACATAATATGTATCGGTTGTATCGGTGTGAGACCTCTACTGACCCAATAACAAAACTTACACAAGTAAATATCATCGGAATGATATCATATTTAGTATCATTTTCATTAGAAAAACGCCACGAATATATTGGTGACAGTCCCATAAAACAATAAAATAATAAAAAATATAGGAGTTCTTTTATCCTGGTCTCCTGGTCTCCTGGTCTCACAACGATATACCCGCGCCCGTATTATGTTACACTCCTCGGCGACCGAGGCCTCTCGAGCTTCTTGGCCCCTCACGGGGTATACCCTACGGTAGTGGGGATAGTTCTGGGACAATTATAGGCTAAATATTTAGAACATTTATCGAATAGAAACTGTATGTATGAAATATAGCATGCGTCGCCTCTTCTCGAGTCCGTGGAAAAAAAAGATGTGAAATGTGCAATTTCCACGTGGTTCGAAGCGGGCGAAAGTGTTAATCTTCCATCGACGATGGTCGCGGACGTAATGAAGGAGAAAGCAGATCGAAAGGATTCACCTCGTGACCATGTGAAGTAAAAAGAGCATTGGCCAGGCCTCTAATTAAATCATAAAACAGATCGGTACAGTTCCCTCTAATGGTCAGAGACTGTTTGTCGATATTCAGCGTTTCGTGCAACGAAACTCGCCTAATTACGGTTCGGAAGAAGCAAACAGCTCGTTACGAGAGCCGGGTTTCGAGCAGGACCGTCTCGATCTTGATAACTTGTCGATGCGATCGGTTATCTCGTGCCGTCGCTATAATAAGACATCCGCGATCCCCAAAGCAACGTTAGCCAGCTGTTGTTGCAACAACGCTGCGATAATTAACGGAATCGAATTAACCGTTCGATGAAATCATCGGAAGAATTCCTGTGCCATGGTTACGCACGAATATATGGAGCATTAAGAAACGTGCTACAGGTATTTTGTACCAGATAGGATCGACAAAATGGGGAATGATTAGCAGCATGCAATTTCAAGGAGCGAGTGTGCACTATCTAACCAGTCAGACAAGCGAAGCTCGATACAATATCGTGGAAGCACATAATGATCGCTGGTAATTCAGCCGTCTTTCGCAGAGTCATCACTGAGATTTCTTTCATATTTACGTGCACATTGTGATCCCGATTTCCTCGCAAAAACGATGCGCTCATGTTCTACCAGGAAAACTATTATATAAATTGATTTCTGACATTTTCATCATAAAGGTTACAGCCGGGTTTGGAGGTCAAATTCGTACCCGGTCCAATTTTAATCGAGTTTGAACCATTCGATAGCCTACCAAAATGGAAACCTTTTTGCCAAGTTTTAGCCCGATACCTCATCTGTAAGAGTAGTTATAGAGGAAAATCGAAAAACCAGTTTTTGGCTCATTTTCCCCATTTAATGACAATTTAAAATTCTCAATGAAATCTTACACATTTCGGGTAACAAGCCACATATTAGGAATCGTTTTCAGATGTTTCCGTTGCGAACTCTGGTTGTAAAAAAACCAAAACCACGAAAAAAAAATCGAAAAAATGCAAATTTCATATAGAAATTGAAGAGACACTACTACAGATTTAATTTAGCTATGAGATATTGTCATAAGTATTATACTCAATTTTTTCAAATTCTTGAGTTTGATGCGTCATAGCTCTACCCGTGAAAAACTAAGTTATACTTATCTTTTCTGAATCTTAAAAACATATTATGTAATATTAAACATTCCTACGTTCAGAGAAACATCATCCAGACTTTAAAATTTGCGTAGTATAAAAAAACGAAAATTATATGCAAGGTATGTTCGAATATCTCGAAGGTACTTTCAATGACGCTGGTTGGTGCAGCCGGTGTAGTCTTCGACTGAGGAGGTCGCTCGCTTACCTGCATGAGTGTCGGTCGTGTCTGAACGAATCGTAAGACCAGCCTAACACCATAGTGCATTTTGTCTGCTGACAAAGCTTAAATAGTGTTTCTCGCAGTGTTCAAGCCAGAGTGTAAGTGTGCATGGTGTTGTATCGACAATCCACCCCGCTCGCGGCCGGCCCAAGCCATCTTTTTGCCACTGGATCCCTACAACGATGGATTCCCTCCAAGCTCATGGCTCCAAGCGATGTATATTTCCGGAGGTTTCAGACAAAGAGAACGACATCAATACGCAGAACATAAAGCCAAGGGAGCAGAAAATCCCTAAACTCCACTGTTTAGAGCTGGACAGGCTCTACAAGCAATTTATCAAAGAAAACAAGGGCAATTGCAACAACAGCATAAAAAGAATTAGCCCTAACCAAAAAACAGCACGCAAGACGGAACATCCACCTCCCACGCCCCTAACGGACACGTCGGCTAACACAAGTTCCAACGAGCCCCCTAACACGTCAGCCGAACCTTAGACAGCGTCGAAAAAAACAGCCAAGGCCAGCACCAGCCGTAACAGATATCAAATAGTGGACGCCCACTATTATATAGGCGGACGCCCCGGTGACCGAAAACCAGGGAACGAGCCCAAAAAAACGCTCAAACCCCCACCGATATTTGTTGTCAACTCGGGTCTTACAACATTAATCAACTTAATAAAGAACCTCCACTTCCCAAAAACCGACTTCGCAGTCAAAGAAATAAACACCGACAGCCACACAATATACGCAAGCCTCACCGAACACCACCAGGCAATATCATCAAATTAAAAGAATCCAACATTCAACATTACACCTTCACCCCGAAAAACCTCAAACCACCCTCAGGCCATCCTTATCAAAGAGATAAATGGAAATTTTACACCGGAAGAAATAGCAACCGAAATCAACGAGCTTAACTTACTGAATGTGGAAGTCATGAAGCTCGCCAAGTTCATATATAAGAAATCTCAACCGGACAAGTACCATCATCTAATTCAAATTACCGCCGACAGCAGACCGGCCGGACTCTTCAAAATAAAAACCTTGTCTCATCAAAGAGTCAGATGGGAATACATAAGACACCCGGCAATCTTCTAATGTAAGAAATGCCAAGGGCTCGGTCACTCAAACAGCAATTGTGTCCTCAACTACAGATGCGTTAAGCGTGCACAATCCCACGAACCAGGTAAATGCCCAATAACACAGCAGGACAATAGCAGCCCTTAGGTGCGCCAACTGCAACGAGACAGGTCACCCGGGATCGTACAAAGGCTATCCCTTCATAAAATTCGCCCTAGAGAAGAAGAAGGCCATCACCACCAACTCCAAAAACAGCACCATTAACAAAATAAGGAACATTTCCTCAACCATAAGAGGAAACCTCTCTTACCCTCATGCAACAGCCAGGGCACCTTCGCAGCACCATCACCTTCCCACTTACGCATCCGTTAACAAGGGGATCGACGCCCAACCCGTGCCCCCCACTCCGCCGGAACCGAAAAAGCGCCAACAACGGTCAAAAACAACCCCAACCGACAATGTTCCACCAACAGCTGCAAACTATAACCAACCAAATAGCAACCAACACAGGTTGAATCCATCTTGAACTCGCCGTTCACCAATTAAAACGACTCACCCAACAAACCACAAAACCGAAATCAGCGTTGGCACCATAAACGTCAACTCCATCATTACAAACGCACGACGGCTGGACCTCCTTCAGTTTTTACAAACTTACGACTACAACGTACTACTTCTATCAGAAACGAAGCTGACAATAAGACACAACTAATCATAAGGCATCCAGCCCATAATGTAATATATCTGCAAATACAAATCCCCCTCACCCCTTTCCCCTCCCCCTCCCACTATTGTTAAGTTTTAAGTTTTATTTACTAGTCTCAAGTGTTAAATTGTTATTACTCCTAAAACCTAGTCTATAAGCCATTCAAATAAAGACTGCTCGTGGGGTTTTTTCTACCCCCTTTTTCCCATGCTACCAAAACCCCGACTGACTAGAGATAAGGACCATTAGTTTAACTACACCTAAGCGTTTTTTATTACTGAGCCAATCCACCAAAGAATGATTGTCTGTAAGATACGCGTGCAAACGTATAAATAGATATGCATAGCAATATTAGTTTTATAAGTTTTTTATGTTTATTTTTACCACCTCACACCAAAGACTGTATTCTTCCATCTCAATAAACATTTTTATCAAAACGAAAAAAAAGTATGGCCTCCGATTGGAATTCAGTGGAATTCGCTGAAGACTTTTTGGACGAGGTTCGAATCCCGCTGAAGACAATTTTTTTCGTTAGTCAGATGTTTTTTCAGTTCCTAACTGTATGATTGTTATTACACCATTGTAAAAACATTATTTAACACTGTTTAAATTATTTTTAAATAATTTTTCGGAAAAATATTTTTGTAGTACTGCTCTACTTAACATTGTTTTACATGGAATAAGTGCATCGAATTGGCTATCATGTCTTTTATGTTAGGTAGTTATTGTCGTTGGAATCGTAGCTATTATGATGAGATGTCTCCTTTTGCATATCGTGTACATAAGATTGATTAGTTTTGTGACACAAAATGTATACCTGAAGTATCATGTGTATCAAATGAGTATTCCTAAATAGACCCCACTCGACTATAGCCTTTTTCATGCGAACAGCGTTTTCCCCCTCGAATTCTTTGGAATTACTTATTTCTGCTTTCGGAGAAACTTGTGCGTAAGAATATTGTTATAAATATCGTTTATTTTCAAAAACGAATTTTTCGATTATCTTATGAACAATGCTAACTGTCACACTAATGCCCGCAAAAGTCACACAAAATCAAAACAACTCATTTAACAATATATGCTTAGAAAAGATAAAGTTTATCATAATAATGATTTTCGTAACATTTTTACACCTCACAAATTTCGATGAAACTTTTTTCTCGTATTATTACTTACTTAGATCGACAAAAGACATATTTTAAATTTTCATTGCAAGCACAGACAAAAAGTTAAAAAATTGTGAACCTCACTTTTTTCTTCGCGATTCCGTCCAATAGCAATTTAAAAAAAAAATAATTTTCACATTACCTAGTAATTCTTCTAACATCTCAAAAAAAACTCATAAATTATTATTCCACGATAGCGTAAAAATAGGCATTTTAGAGACCGAACAGTCCTAGATTGGACTTTTAGGAAACCAAATTGATCATTTCTGAATTGCTCATTATGATATTGAAGCGTCAGTTTAGGTCCCCGTGAACCCTTGCAAGTTGGTATACGTATATGGGTTTCTTCTATATGTGTGTCGTTACCCAGAGTTATTCGTTTTTCAAAGGTGTACGAATAGTTTGTATACTCACTGTATGTTACTATTCGAAATAAATACCTAACGCACTAACAGTACAGTGAATAAGAGTACTAATCTTTTTGTGTTTACTGCATGATCCAAAATGATATCGGTGACTGGTAACTCACTACATGTAGAACGATGAGCCCATTAAAATTGCGTAAATTTTATTAGTAACATAAAACCTGTAGGAATTAATATAGAAAATTTCATTAGAGAAGATTCAGCATTGTTAATACTAGTGAAAGCGTTTATAAATTCTTATTGAAAAATTTAGAAGTACTCAATTAGTGAATTAGATTTTAAAGAAATTCTTTAAATTGTTTCCAATCAATACAGTCAAGATTTCGAGTTTATACAGCAGAGCTTTTAAATGAAATGTAAATGTGTTAAGACAATATTAGTATGATGATATTTATTTATTGTATATGTTGGAGGTTTATACCTGTTCGGTCCCACACAGACCGAACGTGAGGTTTACGATATAAACACGGTGGGCTGCAATAGCCAGGACACTTGAGGCGACGCGACGGTCCCAGGATTTTGGGTGTCACCGGACACCAATTCGAGACTCCTCGTGAGCGAGCCCATTGAAAGGGCATACAAATAGTTTAGTTCTTTATCGCTTCCCACATCCTTCGCACCCAATTTATTATACAAGCTAAACACAGTTTCACCAAAGCGCATCCCTACTCCCACGACCAAACTGCACCACCCACTCACCAATTAGAAATCCTTTAGTCACCCCATACAGTTAAAAATAGCCAATTAGAAAAGAGTCCGAGCTGACTTAAGACATAACACGACAGCAAGAAGATAGATCTCGAAAGGTTCTCGAACCATACACAACACGCATTCTTACATATAGAACACAAAAATCGCTCGACCCTAACCTTGTAACACAGTTAAGTTTTAAATATCTATTGAAGTTTCTATTATTCCAAAACGTCGAATTCTTTTCAACTAGGCGTTGTTACTTCGTTACATTGTCAAGGCCCCGAGTATCGTCGCGAGCAAGCGAAACGGGATTTACGACCCCGCGAAGTTCGACATACGAACTTGCGATATTTCGGACCCTTCAATACCTAATGTTGCAGTGCCGTTTTCGGTGGGCAACGGAAAAGTTAATGAGACCTAGATGGTTAGTATCGTTTAAGCGATAGTATTACCTAACACGAATCCACCGTCTACAGGGTGCAAGCAAGCGAAGCAGGATCGATGCACATGTCTCCCTGTTTAGGGATAAGATTAGACTAACGGCATCAGTTCCTAGCAACTGATTTATAATATATCAATTGCCATTGAAAAGTAAACTACGAACTCTCTGTATTTTTTAATAAAAATTTTTGATTCTTTCGACCGTAAGTAAAAGTTAATAAAATGTTTGGTTTAAGATTTTTATTCTGGCTATCATTGAAATCATAGAAATTTCTTTGTGGAAAATCGTTGAATTAATTTATGTAATTGAGCACAAACATTACAATAAAAATTTCATCAAATCTAAGTAAATGCATTTTTGTTATTTTTTCAAGATAATTGCAAAGCAGTCATGTTTTCAGTTGCTCCACGAAAGAATTAGAACAAATGAAACTGTGCTGTTGAATACACGCGATGCCTACATTCATTCATTTTTTAAATAGAATTTAAGTTACGATTGTATGTATCGTAACCTCGTTTAAACTTTAAAAATCCCTAATATATATTCAGTAGGTACATGTAAATTTATTTCTAATGAAATATTTATTGCGAAAAAATATTTCATTTATAAATATTTATTACAATTAAATATTTAAGAGCACTTCATTAAAATATTTATCCTCTAAACAAATGACATATGCTTTGTAACACTGATCTTCCAGTTATACCAATCAAGTTAGTTTAACCGTTCAGCATATGCTACAAATATCATCTTCCGAGTCTTTAGAGACTGTTAGGAAACCGTAGTTTTAAGGCACTACCAAACTACTCGTATACAACGTACGTATTTGTCTAGAATTAAAAATCAGTTTTTGCCTTGGGGATCATTATGCAAATTAAAATTTATAAAAAACAGTTTATAGAAACTAGAATTATACAAAAAATCACTGTCTGAAATAAACGGTTCAGTTAGATAAAAAGGATCTTAAAACTAATTAAATATAACATGCAACATATAATTATTGAAACAAAATTTTCTATTTCATACTAGCTTACTCGTGGCGTGCCTTCGGCACGCCCTCGCAGCCAGGCCCTCCGGGCGGGTTGCCCTTGCGGGCGGCGCACAATGCGCGCACCAATGACATCACAACTTTTCAACGACTGGACTTTAGCAATTAATATCAATGCCTCGTTGTGAATTTGCTCGCTTAGTTGCAAATCTGGATTGTTATCTTTGTATTTGGTCCACAAATCAATCGGTTTTTATGGGAAGCATGTTGCGATATAATCGAAAACAATGTTCGTATTTGATGAGCATTTGACGAAAAAAATTGGAAAAGTTGCCCGGAAACATTGAAATTCGGGAAAAAATGAGACTACCCACACCGCGACCGCCGCGAGAGGGCCACGACGGCGTCACCTACCGCGGTCACCGCCAGATGGCCAATGCGACGTAGCGAGTTTCTCGCAATTAAAGTGTTGACCACAATTTAATTTTTTCTTTTTTTTCAATTGTCATGTTATAACGGAATGCAGCTCGATGAGTATTCAACGCAACATTTGTTTGTCTTCTTGCACGATTATTCGAATTCTCTTCGTTTCCATTTTCTCGTTCTTCTGGTGGACGTGTTTGAACGTGTTTGGGATGATCTATTCCGTTCAATTTCACGTCGCTCTTCGCGTTGATCTACAGTTCGATTAGATCTAATATTCGTTTGCTTTATAGCATTGCGAGTTCTGTGACCTAAATTGCTCCGTCTTATTGGCGGTATTGCAATGCGATAATAAAATTTTGTTAATTCATAACAAATTTAGTCGATTGCGACACAATATGTACGGTCAATCTCCATATAATAAAAATGAAATTCTGTAAAAATAAAAATAAAATTAATATTTATATTTGGTCGGAAACCAACAGAGTACAACAGGGGGCAACAGGGGACAAAAGGGGGCAACAGGGTAAAAATATTGTTGCGGAGGCTTCGGCTCCGCCTCGCCGGCGAACACATCTCTCAAACAATAACACCGAAAACTATGAATAACTAAATAACTATTCATTAACTGTCAACGGACAATGTCAAAAGATGTGATATTGGCGCGTGTTCTCGCTTCGACGACTCGAGAGATTCTATCGTCTTTCTTCTTCTTAACAACAACCCCGTTGGCCGGATACACAATATCGATACGACGGCCAACTTCTCTCGATCTCCGCAATCGACAGCTTCCATCGTAACAATATAAATAAAATTAATATTGAAATTTTGTCGGAAACCAACAGAGTACAACAGTACAACAGAGGGCAACAGCATGGATATGTTTAGCAATTGCTAACATAAGGTCAATATCCGCGTCCGCTACTCATATTAATACCGCACGCGCAACACGTGGCTGCGGTAGGTGACGCCGTCGTGGCCCTCTGGCGGCGGTCGCGGTGTGGGTAGTCTCATTTTTTCAAACTTTTCCAAACTTTCTTTGCGTAAAAACCTGATTCGGACTACAACGAACATTTAAAAAAAAATTAGCCAAATCGGTCCAGCCGTCCTCACGTGTTGTCGTGATCAACGAACAGCATTTGATTTTTATTATATAGATTATCAACTTTTATAATCTTGTAAAATTCTTTCTGTGAGCATTTTTCTTGCTTTCATCACAAACTTGATATCTCGTACGTAATTTGAACAAATACGTGAATCATTGTAACTCGAAGCCATTGTACTATTTTTGCTTACTCAGGATTGCCCACCTGAAGCTGACTAAATGTCTTCTTCGGTTATAATAATGTAAAAAATATTTTGTATGCAATATGTTGAAAATACATTTTATATTTAACTTAACTTTTAGACGGTTCCTTCACGGCCATACCATTGATATATCTGAGTATACTTTAATACCAACTACAATTTCAAAAGAAAAAAATGTAGACTTACAGTCAGTAATGAAACTATTGAAGCTACAGTACAAAAACATACCTATTTATAATATACGCTAAATGTACATGTATAATTTGCAAATGTCAATGATTCATAAAAGAAATAATGAGATTTCGGTGTAGCTAGAATATTATTTAGAAATTGATTGTTTTAATAAAATCTCGTCAACGTATGCAAGTGGTTTTAATAGTATGATTACTGTATATGTAAAATCACATGTGACCTTGAAAGCCTTGAGAAAGAATGATCTTAGTTAGTATAAAAATATTCTGTGCAAGCTTTTCAGAGGTATGCAGATATTTTAATTATCATCAGGACTAAAGAAGATATTTAGAGGGCTACTTTTGCGTATCACCCTATACAAAGTATACTAACTAAGGTGTTGCAAGCTGTTTTCTCAGAACCTAATGTAGATATCGACTTCATTTTTTCTTTAATTAAGTGGTCCGGGGGAGCATTTCTTACTGTGAATGGTTATAAAGTTATTACAAAAAATAAAAGTTAATTTTTTAACGTCGTTTGCAAACAATTATTAGACAATTTCAATTCTGTCACCGAACATGGGCAATAAAAAAACTGGTTCAAGTAAATGTTTGATGAAAGTTATCACGTAAATTCAGTTTCGTTATACCTATCACATAACATCAGTTTGATGAGAACTATCGCAATAATAAAAAAAAATGAATACCACCTCTTGTTTATTGTATATTAAAACGTTAGGCCGCCCCCCTAGATTATTTAATTAAAAAAAAAAAATGAAGTCGATATTCTCATCAAATTCTGATAAAACTGGTTGTAACGCTTTATTTAGCATGTCCTATATAATTATTTGAAACAAAGGTTCTCGTATCAAGAGTGATAGAAGTTCCTCTATTTGTCCGCGATGTACGAGGGCGCTATGCACTTCCGTATATATATTTCTCTTCTTTTCTTTTGTGTCTCTTTGTGGCACGTTCTCTTTTTTGATGTCGTGATGCGCACATGGTTGATTGCGAGATTTTATGTATGTCTCGTTTCCGTTTTGCTTATTATATTTTTTTTTTGTACCATTATATTAAAGTAACATCGTCTTGCAAAACGGTTTCAACTCAATTTATATCCCACAAAGAGTATAAACTTTTAAACAGGCACTCTCTATATACATATTTCATATACAGTTTTCTTTCGCTATAAGTCGATGGCTCGGGACGGCTTTCGACGTATTGCGAATGAGCGTACCTATGCGGCTTGACTTTGTTCTCGAATGGGCCGCGGGAGAACACGGAGAATGAACTAGAGGCGACGTAGTGGGAGACCATAAAGTGGTCGGCTGAGTAGAGATATCTTTCGTTGCGAAAGGATAGAATATGTCATACTCTGTTGTTTTGGCCCTAAGCGGTGTCGAACGGACAACTTCAAAAGAAGAAGAGGGGTTGGAGATTTTCTTGTTGCGAATGTCAGATCCTGCATGCTCTTATATACTATCTTATAACTGCTCTAACCTGCGCCTTTCTAGAAATAAGGACCTGGGTGCCACGTAGCACATTACAGCGAATCCCATCGTCGACCGATTTTGTACCGACGATGGTAGTTTTCTGAATGCAAGACTTCTCCCGCTCATAAAACGCAACCGTCCTCTCCACTCTCTTCTTTCTCTTCCTTTTTGCCTGTTTTTCTCTCATTATAACCGTATTCCTGCAAGACTTTATTACATAGATGAAAACCAGACATCCTCGCCAGCGATCATCCCTTGTTTCATCACCAACTTTCACTTTTTCTCCCCTACAATTCTCCTACTCTAAAGTCATCCCGCCTACCATTCCTCCTGACCATCTTAGAACAGAATTCATTCCTACTTCGAGCTATTAACATCGTCAGTTCTCTATTTCAAAATAAAGGCTTTGTATCAAACACCGAAGTTGTTGTCCTTCCGGGATGACGACACGAAACAAACATCGTCGTCTTAGTCGAAAAATGTACCCAGAGTCGCCAGATTAAGACTTGTCTCCCCACTGTACCTTTCCCTTCCACGTCGCTATTCCCCCACGCATCCGACACAGCCCGGTCACATGACACGATTTTTTCTGCCGTGCATGTGTGACAGTGTCACGTGACTGTGACAGTACTGTCCGATACTGGCAGAGAGGTGCTAACTTTTTACCCTCAATTCGAGTGAATTCCTCTGATCTGACGAATCTGATTGAAGTGAGAAACGATCTAAGATAAAAATCTCGCAGTATCGTTGTCGCATGCATACACAAGAGGATATTGTATCGAAATGTTTGATATTTAATTAAACCACGCCGAGCGTACAAACGGTGGCTGACCTCTAGGTTCGATCGACGGAATGGTTCGACCTTAATCGTGACAGGAAGTTTCGTGACCGATACAGATACGGATTCAGCTCCGAGATACGTTCGTAGCATGTTCGCTCAGAACGATGCTCGGCGTGGGCGTCCAGAGTTCACTCGCGTCATTCATGACTTCAGAACACGAAGGTTCAAGGCTGCAAAAATCTTTGGAACATAGAGTCGATCGTTGATTATTCATCATCACGATCGGAATAACGTTCGCGTAATCGACATCTACGGAACCTTTCGTTCGATCGGCTTACTCGAAGGTCCTGCTGATGTTCCGCTGATGGAAATGTGTGATGAGAAATGATCGGGAAAAAATGATTCTTGGAAATATTAATGACGAGGAAGCGTTCCTTGATATAGAGTTACCGAGTGTGTGTAACAAAACCAATGCTACAATTCTTAGTGATTGAACGAATCACAACACTTTCAATATTTTTTATATCGTACCTAAGTTGCGAATTTTATGTATTCATGGCGAAATAATCGAGTAAAATTCGAAATAGCAGAAACATTAAAAGAATTTTAGAAAATCAACTTATCGTTTTTTATTTGTACCCTTTTGCTTGCAATTGGTGCGGAACATTTTTACTTTGCATATGATTTAGAGTCTAGTCATGTAGCTACCCACTTACTGTAATGTATACTGTAGGTATAATTGATCATTACTCTTACAAGAGTAATTTGTAGAAAACTGAACAAAAGAAAATTTCTTACAACAATACAAAATTTCTTCATAGTAAAAATGGCCATACATCTAACTAAGTTTTGTTAACACTTTGATTCAATTATTACCTATAAGAAAAAGAAGGTTATGAATCTTTTTGTAAACAATATTCGGGCGAGTGAAAAATTTGAAATTGATTTTTCTGCAATGCACAAAGCAAGCCATTTAAAAACGTTTTCACAAAAGTATGTCTATTACGATCGTTTAAATGTACGACTACTATCTTGTGATACAAGACAATCCCTTCTTAGGATCTTCTAGGGAGAGTTAATAGTAGCGTCGTTAAAGTTCCAAGTAACGTAATTGCATAAAACTGTGTGCGAGGATCGAAAATGCTGAATGTAAAAGCGACAAGGATAACGAAAACATCGAAACAACTGGTCAATTGAAAGGAACGAATTGCAAACAACAGAAACGCCAAAGTGGAAGCATTCGACTTCCATATTGTTCTCGTTCAATGCTAATCAGGCGTGGCCGAACAAGCAACAAACATGCATAGTTCACAGAAAGGATTTCCATAACGACGACGGAAGTTGTATTTACGCGGTCGCGAATTCAAAGTGGCAGAAATCGAAAAAGAGGCGAGGTTTATTGTTCCGGTTGAGAGGGAATCGAGGAACAAACAGCAATCGTTCGAGCGAGCAATGAACAGAAAATCACTGGGGCATTAACAATACCCGGCCATGCGGTAATTACGTTTTACGATTCGCGCACTTCCTTTTATATCATGCATCGGGCATCGATAACGAACTTTATTGCCGCGTGATTTTTATTTCCACGCGAAGATTTGTGCGAGTTCATTTCTTCTTGTGGACACTTTAAGGCCGCTTTATACTACTGTCACAGACACGTAACGTATCCGTAACGCATCGTTCTGACACAAATAGTAGTATAAACACTATCCGTCGAGGCACCGATACGCAGTGGATTGAAATGCGAAAAACATGGACGATTACTATGAAGTCGTTTTTGAGTTGAAATTAGTACAAACACGTGATTTTATAGATTTTCATATGTAGAATTAGAATTAACCTCTTCCCGTGCTATTTAGTTCGATGAAATCCGGACCCAAACGGTTGCAATACTGGCCGAAATGTAAATACCTGTGATACAGTCCTTTGTAAATCATTCCACGACTCTGACTCGTGATGTCTACATTTGGCAGATTTTCAGTCCACGAGTTGTACTCGTGATGTTTACGTTTGTGCCAAAATCTTCATCACGAGTCAGACTCGTTAAAGTACGGGAAGGGGTTAATAATTAGAGTTGACCTCATTCGAAACATATAAAAGTTATAACATTAAAAGTTGTTTTTGAAGCCGTTAATTATGAATTTAACGAGAGTTATTATTAAATATATTATTTTATAATTTATATTTTATACTTATATACTATATTAATATAAAATCGGTATACTTTGCTTGATTTTAATGATATTAAATTTACTATTAGATGTATAGAGTTTGACAAAAAATAACTTTTATTTCAGAGCCGGTCACTTCACCAGTTACGGTATGAATAGATATACAAAAATCTCGGTAAATAATATCACTGTGTCCGTGTCTGTACGGTACCGGAACACGTGCATACATTCTTCGCGAGAATGTTGGGCGGTCGGGCCGGTGCCGATACGTGTGTGTGCGGTGTCGGTACGGTTAGTATAAACACTTCCATCTAAATGCATTGAAGAATATCTTTCGTGTCGGTTACGCTACGTGTCCGTGACGATAGTAAAGGTCGTCGCACACTAGACAGCACCGCCGTGACGCTTTGACTTTTTTCTATGTAATTCCAATGGGAATGCGCACACCTACCGACAACAGAACAGCATCGGAATGCCTCCGTATCGCCTCAACAGAAGGGACATTCTCGGCGGGAATGTTTTGGAGGTTGCTAGATTTGCTGTTCGTACGGTATACGAGAGACGATCGTAACGAGCCGTAGCCATAAAAAACGACTAAAAGGAACATCGAAAAAAAAAAAG
Source organism: Halictus quadricinctus (assembly GCA_028454245.1). Classification (NCBI taxonomy): domain Eukaryota; kingdom Metazoa; phylum Arthropoda; class Insecta; order Hymenoptera; family Halictidae; genus Halictus; species Halictus quadricinctus. The sequence continues at coordinate 13,820,719 of CM052118.1, forward strand.
AAATAGAATTGGTTCGTCAATTTCGTATATTCGTCAATTAATGACAATATTAATTCTGGAAATAGTATAGATATTCTTATCTTTAACGAGGAATTTATTGTTTTTATTATATTTTAGCAGCTGGAATACACAAATTTATGAATTTTTTATACTGCGAATAAAAATATATTTACATACCACAAACAGGCTGTCAATTTTTCTGTAGGTGTAACCCCTTCCCTCAGCTTAGTGTTAGAATATAAACATAGTATGCATCGTAATCGCGTTTTCTATTTTACCTAGTAGCAATCCGAGAATTTCCGAAGGGTCAATAACGCGCTTATGATGTTGCAAGTAAACACGCAGAGGTGGGCAATGTTTGGTGAAATAAATATTTCAAATACTATTTTATATTTTAGATTTCATTCGGCTTTAAAAAAGTAGTATTTGAAATAAGATATATTTAATTTCACAATTAAAATATGTTTAATTCAATCAGTCTGAACCACGAGATAAAATATTCGTATTTTAAGAATCTAAATCATAAAATAAAATCTGTCCATTTGCCGGTCTGAAGCACAAAATCAAATATTTTATAATAATATCCTGGCATGAAATGAAATATTTTAATCTCACTTAAAGTATTGGGGAATCCTGAAAGTGATGCGATTTCTTCTATTCATTCTTTGACCTGAAGAGTCTGTATCGTACACCAAGTTTTTAATAAGGCGACAAAAGCTTTTCTGATGAAGTTGAGTGTGTTTTCTTGCTTCGTTTCAGAAGATTTTTTTTTCAATTTCTGTGGTTCAGACTGATAGAAATAAAAATATTTTAATTTCGAAGTTAAATATATCTTGTTTGAAATATTATATTCTTTAAGCCGAATAAAATTTAAAATATCAAATAGTACTTAAAATATTTATGTCGCCAAATATTGTCCACTCATGCGTGCTTACTTGCTCATGACCCTGCGCGTTATTGACCCTTCAGAAATTCTCGAATTGCTACTAAATAAAATAGAAAACGCGATTATGAAGCATACTACGTTTATATTCTAACACCAACATGGGAACATATTCAGATGCGAAAATCCGATTTTGATGAAACTTATGGGAGCTTATAGTTCTTTGAAAAATATTTGACATGTTTTTTTTTTATCGGCAGACATCCACTTTGAAGGGGTGAAATCAGCCCTCAAAGTTGGGGGTCAAAACCATATTTTTTGAGATATCTCGGAAACCAGAGGTCGGAAAAATTTGAATTTTTTCTAAATTATGTGTTTTTCAATGGTAAATGTAGTCGCGCAAGAAAATTTTAACAAAAGTTTTTTGTTTAAACAATATATTAAAAATTTGATTTTTTCGCAGTTTCTTTTATTTATTGTTGGTTCATTTTAATGTAAACTTGGGTGCGTGATCTTTGATCCAAAATAGGGGATACATGTTTCAGGATTTTCTTTTTTTTTTGCCATTTAACAATAATTATGCATAATGGAAGATAGTCTTGCACCTGGCGTGGAATTCTGACTTGTTTCATCGAAATATAAGCATTTAGTATAAACGTGTATAGTATTTTAAACAATACCACTGGGTTATCTGTCGTTTATTGTTTTATTAGTAGCTAAAGAAGGTGGAGCAGCGTGACGCGGTGCTAATTGCCGCGGCGGAGTAAGGGTACCGACTTTTATAGCCAATTCGCCTGTGAATTTCTGCAATCGTTGGGCCTTCGGTTAAAATATACCTGCAGCCTTTTTAAGAATAAACGACCCATAACCCAGTGGTATTGTTTAAAATACTTGTCTCAAATTTTTTTATATTGACATTTGTAGAAAAGTAAATACTGATTTATTTTTTATGAAAACATTTTTTTGTCAGATCATAGGAAATGTCTTAAAAATCGTGTTAATAGTACTATTATACCGCGGAAATAACATCAGTAATAATAACAACACAAATAAAATATAAACATAAATAAAATCAGTATTATACATATATATTATACATATATACATTATTTATAAATATTTCGAACGAAAATCTTTTAGTTGAATTGAAAATTTAAAAACCAAAATTCATTTGGAATTTTAGCCACAAGTGAGCATTGTGAGCCTTAGAATAACGTTACAATAGTTTTGGCAACAGAAAGTGCTGGGCGGTACTGGTGCGTTCTAGTGTTCGGCAAACAGCACCAGCGCGGAGTCAAAGCAACGCCGACGGTGCGGTGCTGGTCAGGCGGCGGTGCTACCTAGTGTGCGACGACCGTTGCGTCGTCGACGACCTTTGCTACCTAGTATGCATCGGCCTTTAGACGTATCTTAGAGAGCATACTTCAACCATCTGATGGCGGATCATTCTTGTAACTATTACTTTCTAGTAAACAGTAAGTATTTTTTTTTTAATGGAAGAGGAAGAAGTTATTGGCAACAAGACACGTCATTGTCAATTTTTTAAATTTACATTATTTTTTGCGAAACGAAGGTGACCTTCAGTTTTTTAAATGGAATGCTATATGTTTTTTAATGTCATACGAGAGTACGGGTGAAGACGAATTCACTCATATGTAACACAATGACTTTCAAGGTCGTAAAAGGTCAGAAATAAGAGAAATATGTAGATTGAAAATTTCGTAACATTTTATTTGCTAGTACAGTGAATCCGCGTTATATGTCAGCAACCCGGGTTTACCCGGTCTACCACCATTTACAGCTCGCCGCGGTTGGTAAACACATCGTAATTCGTGCCCGCTATAAATTATTTGTCAAAGTCACAGCGGAAAAATGCTGCCGACGAGAACCTACTATTCTTTGATGCAGTGCCGAACGTAGAAAAGGACATTTCTCTGATTAAAATGATACCAAATATGATATAATTCCGTTGATATTTGTTCCGTTTGATATTTGTTTTTCTATTTTTTCTGTTATATTTACTTGAGCAATGAATGATTAAAATTTTGGACGGAAAGAAGGACAGCGTATGGGAAAGAAAGAGACGCGGAGAGTCGAAGCGTTCGGGAAAGATGAAAGACTGGCGTGAGCTCAGCCCTTTAAATCAAAACTTGAACTTTTTTATTATGAATTATTTCTTTACCAGACGTTCACCAATATATTTGTTGAATTTTTCTGATTAAAATGATATTAAACACAATACAATTCGGATCATAACACTAATTTTCCGTTAATATAATTGTAGTGGGCAGTAACTTTCATCGTTCATTATACAAGTAAATATCGTCGGAATTATATCATATTTGGTAGCATTTTAATTTTGGAAAAATGTCACGAATATGTTGGTGAAAGTCTTATAAAAAAATAATGAATAATAAAGAAGTGTTGTTCTTGGATTAGTAGTGTTCTCCTGATCTTACACAGATACACCCGACCCGTGTTATGTTTACACTCCTCGGCGACAGAGGCCACTGGAGCTTTGTGAACCCTCACGGAGTATATCCCGCGGCAGTGGGGATAGTACTGGGACTTATATCGACTAGATATTTGGGATATATATGGGGTATATCGAGTAAATATCACTTTAAACACTTTTAATTCAATGAATCAATACTTCGCGAAGTTAGAATACTTGAACTATGTTTTCAGACAAAAGAATGCGTAAGTATGTACTACGGGAAACATAAATAAACATTGAAACGGTGAACGGAAGTCACATTGGACACAATTTATGTAGCCTTATCAATAGTACAGTAGTAAATATTATAAAATGTTACGAAATGTTTGATTTACATGTTTTTCTAACTTCTGACCAAGTATGACAACGAAAGTGAATTCGTTTGAATCCACGCTTTTATCACATTAGAAAACATACAGCACTCCATTTAGAAAACGGAAGGTCACTTTCGTTTCTTGAAAAATAATGTGAATATAAAAAATTGAAATAGGCTGTTCAGAAGGTTCAGAAAGTTTCTTGTTATAATTATTGTGTTTACTGTTAATAATAAATTTTATTCAGTAATGATGAATCTACCTCGACACAATATACTAATCCCGGCTAACTATTTACAGAAATGTAAGTTATGTAAGTCTCATATTATTATTTTCCAGAAATTGCCTAATTAGTCTGAAACAATCGAAATATAGTAGACGTACCTAAACTTTTGTGATCGTACCTACGAAAAATTTATTCAATGGCTGTATGGAATATGAATTAATGATCAAAAGTACAATCGTAGATAATTTGGATTGGATAGAATCATTGGATTAAAATATCAGTGAAATTATTTTAACGTTTTTGATGCATCTAGAATCTAGATTATAATTAATTTTATGAGATATTAACAATGATGCTAATTAAAAATGTTCATTCCAACAAAAGTTTGCTGATCAGCTTTTAATAATGACAAATCAACTTTAGTAACACAAAACAACGAAAACTTTGAACTTTGTACTTCTATATGTATGTAGAACTTTTGTGTTTGAAGTATCGTCAAATATTCATTATTTGGGACATTGAAAACTTTGAACTTTGTATGTACATCTACAAGGAATCCACTTCTACATTGAAAACATTGAAAACATTGAAAACTCTATGTAGAAGAACGAAGTTCAAAGTTTTCAATGTTCCAAGTCAATTACAGTCTAAAATCTATCTGAGTTCATGACACTTGTCGTTCCAGAAACTCTCCGACTTCAAATAGTTCTCAGTCCTGAAACTTTCCCTACCAAATACATTTTTAATCAATCTAAATCCCATTTGCCACGTCTTGTTCGACAATGCTTTCCTCAAAAGCGGGAGTATGCTGGGACTAATAGGAATTCGGGTGGTTTTTTGCTTACGTAACGTTTACGATGTAAAAGTTGTTTTACACAAGTTTCCAAAATCGTTGATGCACTTTCACTGGAAACGAGCCTAAAATCCCAAATATCATTGACGATTA
>CM052118.1:13825684-13847436 GCA_028454245.1 Halictus quadricinctus
ACCTTGACTTTTTTAAATGGAACCACCCTTTTTTAAACACCTACAATGATAGTCCCTTTCATTAGGAATTCAGTGACTATAATTAGTCCAAGGTCATTCAAGGTCAAGGACAGAAAAAACGTATAAAACTAAAATATGGAAGCAGAATACCTGTATTTTATAAATGTTCGAAATGATGGCCGTCTGCGTCGATACATTGTTGTAAACGAGCTCTGAAGGAATGTTGAACTCTGACAAGTGTATCCGACGTGATATTCGTACATGCTGTGATGATACGCTGACGCATATCTTCAACTGTTGTTGGAGCATCCGTGTACACGGTCTCTTTTAGCAGACCCCATAAGAAGAAATCCAGTGGATTTAAATCAGGCGAACGTGCTGGCCATGAAACAGTTCCGCCTCGTCCAATCCTTCGGTTTGGAAATCGAGAATCCAACGTTTCTCTTGCTACTCGTGCATAATGAGCAGAACAACCGTCATGTTGGTACCACACATCGTAGCGATTTTGTAAAGGGACATCTTCTAACAAAATTAGCAGATCTTCTTGCAAAAATTGAGCGTATTTCTGTCCCACAATACCACACTACACGTTTACGCTCCATTGTCTTTGATGATCAATTTCTCGCAGCCAATGCGGATTATCCACAGACCAATAATGGGCGTTCGTAGATTAATTGAGCCATGATTAGTAAATGTTGTTTCGTCAGTAAACAAGACATTAGAAAAAAATGAATGATTTTGAAGCAATCCCCATTGACAAAAGTTAATTCTATTTTGAAAATCATTCCCGTGCAATTCTTGATGGAGCGATATGTGGCACGGATGAAATTTATGTCGGGCCAGAATTCGTATTACGCTACTTTGACTTATGCCTGCTTCCCGGGCAATTTTTCTCGTACTCACGTGAGGATTGACAGCTATAGTTGCTAAAATATTAATTTCATTGTCTTCATTAGTTGTGGAATTCTTCCGTTTGTACTGTCTTGCATGTACACTTCCAGTACTTCCAAACAACCTGTACGTATTAGTGAAAGTATGTCTAGAAGGAGTGTTTCGCTCGGGGTACCTTTCTTCATAAAGTAGTCGGGCCTGCACTGCATTTTTTCTACATCCACAGTAAATCGTGATCATATCACACTTTTCAGTCATCGAATATAACATAGCGGAATCGCGTTTGGAAACATACTGATAGTAAATAAGAATGCTGAATAACATTGAAGGACCTTAGTATGTTTACTTTAACTACGACCATAGTATGTTTACTATTTCCTACAAGTCTCAACCGTGATAAACGTATTCTGCTACCATATTTTAGTTTTATACGTTTTTTCTGTCCTTGACCTTGAATGACCTTGGACTAATTATAGTCACTGAATTCCTAATGAAAGGGACTATCATTGTAGGTGTTTTAAAAAGGGTGGTTCCATTTAAAAATGTGAAGGTAACCTTGATATCTCTTCAAAAATGACATAAAAACGAAATTGTTTTGTGCATCGTGTAGCCCCATTGTACCATTCAACTTTGTCCTTATCATATTTTACGTATTTTTAGAAACAACAAAGATGTTTGAGGTGCTAACGTTTGGTGACTCACCCTGTATATTTTAATTGATGCCATCCGAGTGGTAAGATTGTATTGTGTGGAAACGTTCAATTACTAGATTAGGATATCGGGCAATAATTAAGGGTTTATAGATTACGCGAGTTAACAAACAAGACAAATATATTCTGAATTGAAATTTGTTACAAGTGTTGTTGTTGGTGTCGCGAATGAATTTATAGTAAGTACACAATTGAAGAAATTGTTACCTATGATGCACGGTTTTGACGCACTGGCAATGCGGGGTCAGAGAGCAATTATGTTATGAAATGCCAAATAGAATCTGCACCGAACTAACGGAATCTATAAGGTTAAAATTTGATTCGAAAGGGACTTGAACCCGATCTCACTAGAATTGACTCTTATACGTGTAACGCGACGTGACTGTACACGTGACTGCACGATTACTAACCGACTACTAGCCGTAGAGGATGAAAATGAACGGGTTTATATACCTTGAAAATGAAAGGGGTGCTCTGTGTAAGATTTAATGTCACGTAGGTTCACAATCACATTTTTTGTCCCTTCTAATGAAATCCAAGCCTCAGTTAGATTTTCGTTAAAAGGGGTTAATAGGAGGTTATCCAGGCTATTTCCTATCAGAATCATAATTAACGGATGCCAGAAGGGAGTGTTCCAAAGATTTTCATATAAAGAAGTCATACGGTATCTTCCATTAATAAAAGGGGAGCCTGTTGGGACGCTTTTCGTTCTCAGGAAAGAGATTAGAATCCTTTTTCGTGACATCATTTAGCCGCCGATAATCCATACAGAATCTCGTGCTGCCATCCTTCTCCTTCACGAGAACGATAGAAGAGAACCATGGACTTTCTGAATCCTCAATTACTCCCTGTCTTTCCATCTTCGCGAGTAATTCTTTAACTTCGTCTCGTCGGTGAAAAGGGAGACGTCGCGGTGCCTGTTTGATTGGTGCACAATCTCCTGTATCAATCCTATGTTGGACAACGTCACAACTTCCAACATGTTCAGGATTTTCTGCGAAAACATTCTGAAATTCACGTGCTACTTTGGCAAATGCTGTCTTCCGTGGCGGAGATAAGGCCGAACAGCAAGGCTGGCAGAGATCTTCTAAGTGCTTCGCCACAGGTGGAACTGCAACCTCCTCTTCCTCTTCCGCTACCAGAGTCTCTTCTTCCGTCTTCGCTAATAAAACTGCATCCAACCTATTTCGTATCTCTTGGCCGATAAAGCTGACCTCTTTCTTCCCGGCTATTTGCAGTTTCCTCGCCAAATAATCGAGCCTATACGCGTGTTTCTAGAGGAATTAATTCCCCAAAATACAGTCCTCCACCATGTCGATCAGGAAGAAATCTTCCTCTGCTTCCACACCATTAATTTTAATGGGACATCTACACCTGCCTTGAATCGTTAAATTCTCTCCCGAAATTGACACAATTTTTATTTCCAGAAGTCTCTCCGCTGCGCCAAGCTTACTTCTGGGATTGAACTTATCTGTCCCCAAAAGATTTACGCACGATCCCGTGTCGACTATTATCGTAACCATTTCTCCATCGATGAATCTCTCGATGGCCGCACAATCTTTCTTCAAGTAAGACTTCAGCACGAAAGGAGTAAAAGAAGGTGAAGTCACAGTCTCCCCCCCCCCACCTACTGTGAATTTTTTGTGTTTCCCTCTACGTTTACATCAATGTATCGACGTAGACGGCGATACAGGTATTCTGCTTCCATATTTTAGTTTTATACATTTTTTCTGTCCTTGACCTTGAATGACCTTGGAATAATTATTGTCACTGAATTCCTAATGAAAGTGACTATCACTGTAGGTGTTTAAAAAAGGGTGGTTCCATTTAAAAAAGTCAAGGTGACCTTGATATCTCCAAAAAAATGACATAAAAACAAAATTTTTCTTTGGCATCGTCTCAACCCCATTGTACCATTCAACTTTGTCCTTACCATATTTTACGTATCTTTAGAAACAACAAAAATATTTGAGGTGCAAATATTAGGTGACTCATATATATTTTACATGATATACAATGATATTTTGTTAGAACATAAATTCTAAAAAATTATTATGGTATACCCAAAGCATACTGCATGCAATAATTATATTCAATATCATATACGATATTTTATATGATATATATGATATTTTGTTAGAACATAAATTCTGAAAAATTATTATGAGATACCCACAGCATACTGTAATTATTATAATGCATACTATAATAAGATTTTTATATTATACATATTGTACTAGTAATTGTAAGACGTTATGTCACATTACACGCGTAAATAAGCAAGTAAAAATACAAAGGAATGTGTGCATTACTAGTGTTCTTATTTTATGTCTGCTACAAGAAACCTTCGGATGGAATAAAGAAATTTTGTCATTCTTCTAATTTTAATAAAATAATTAATGAAAACAAAAATTTGCATAAAGATCTACATCTGATGGCATGAATAAGTGTTTTAAATAATTAATGGGCTGTAATTCACCCATATCAGGACGTTTATTTCAAATTGATTTTGCACAAAGCTCGTGGCGCTATACCGATATCCCGATCTAAACATCGTCCATCAACCTCAAATACTGTTACGCGGATGTTATGCATCAGATTCAATTTGGTCTGCGCAGCTCGGCGCGGCACGGCATATCTGAAAAATGATTATGGCGGAATTAATGTGACAAGTGTCCGCGGCCGTGGATGATCGTTCGCTCCCATTTAATATGGTGAACGACCCGTGTCCAACATATTCGTGGAATCGAAGTGGAACATCGACGCAAACGAACCGGCGAACCCGTTCGAACATTTGTTTTCGAATCTGTTGCCGACAACCGGTGCTCCTTGAAACAAGGCTAAGGATAATTATGAGGCCGAGGAGAACTCGATGGAAACCCTGTCGACCAGAACTATCCTGGACAAAACAGTTCTAAGCCATTCGACTGACTTACTTTGCCAACGGACCACGGAAGAGACTCCCAGTTTCTCGTGAAAATTATTTTTATTTCGTTTCTTTCAAACTTTTTGATTTTCTCCCGAACGCTTGAAGCGTTACACGAACTAATTAGCACGTTGACTGTTGCGGGTGGTTACCGGTGAATAGCTCTATCGAAGTATTTAGAAATAATTGTTATAAACTAAATGCCACTGAACATCAATTTATTGACAGGTTCGCTACCACCATCATAGACATGTGGCGCCCACAATCTCACAGTTTACTTATAGTCAAATTAATTTTATATACTTTGCTGTTTAAAGTCTCAGTACACAGCATAAAATTCAAAGAATTCTTCACTGCCTTCTGCTAAATTGTTTTAATATTTCATGAAGGGGATACGTTCAATTTTCAATTTTTATTTAGACATCTGATTTTACTATTAAATAAAGTTTATTCCAATGTTAAGCAATATGATTATCATGTACGCTTTTTATATTGGCATGCTTGCTTTAATGAACAAGATTTATTTAGCAAAAATCAGACATTTCATATGCAGTACTCTGATAGAAACAAATTTCAGTTGCAATGTGGAAGTAAATTGAAATCACGTGAATCTTAAAAATCACCTTTCCAATATTACAAACCAGAACTACGATGACTTGCTCTACTAGCCCATAAAGTTTCATCATTTTTCCGGTTTCCGGGTCTCCTGACTGTCCTTGTTAGTGCAGGGTTATGGCAATGGGATTCTCGCGATACGTGGCACGCGGTACGATAAAGGGCTGAAAAAGCAAGGTTCGTGATGCTCTAGGAGGCAAATCGTGGCTGGAAAGGCACTAGGCAGGCCCGGGGTTGCGCTATAACCAGCGTTCTCAGGTGGAAGCGAAGGTTTGGTTCCCCCCGTGCTGGGACTCGTTTGGATTCTTTTCGCTAGCCGACCATCTGCCTGCATATCCTAAAACGAGGTCGATCGACCATTAATTCCGATATCCTTTCCCCTCGACGATGGGACTGTTAACGTTTTCGCACGCGCGTATCGTTTTCATCTTCGCGCTTCTATCTAGGAACGCATTGGTCAAGGGTCTAGGCCCTAGGCTAGTGGTGTGCGGGTACCTGAGATATCGGACTCGGTCGGGCTCGGAAAAAGTCAGGCGGTATAACTCGATATCTATTGATTGTATTGAAAGAGTTTTTAATGAATTATGTAGCATTTTAAGAGACATATCGAATGAATTTTATATCCCATTTTTTCCCGAGATGTCAAGGTGATCTCGAGTTTTTTCAAAGTCAATGTGCCTTCTTTTAATACTAAGTTTCCGATGGAAGGAAATATCCATCGCCCTATAATATGATAAGCTTGAGTTGAATTTGAAAAAATCTTTGGAAAAATGCATGATCACCTTGACATCTCAGAAAAAAGAGATATAAAAAATCAAATTGTACTTATTCGATACGTCCTTTAAAATGCTATATAATACATTAAAAAGTGTTTTGATACGACCTGTTGTGATACTACAGCGATGTTAAAGATTAGATAAGATGAATAGCAGGTATGTAGTGAAGTGTAAAGTACTATTGTCAAAACTACTATATTAGAAAAAAACGATGAGATATACAAGAGATGACATGATACGGAATGGTACGGAATAAGATGAGGTGAAGATATCAAGAAAAGAACACACAAGTCGTAAAATGCACGATTTTGGAGAGAGATATTACAATCGCGAAGAGGACAAAGGTAAATATATGTAGAACAGAAACGTGATCGAGCGAGTCCGAAAGACCCACGAGCAATTAACGCGAACTTATGTATACTGTTTTGGGCCATCGGTTAAGGAAGGAATAAGGAGCAATGCCCTAACGCAGGCCAGGGTAACTGGTGGCTCGTGTGACACATGCGAGTCCTCTTACCACTCCTGAGACTCCCCACCAAGCTCCTATGCAGTGTGGGAGAATGGTGTGAGGGGCTAGACACCTATATAGGAGGTACAAAAGTACGGTAGGGTAATATGAACTAGTCAGTGGTGGGGCAACCTGCACACTGGTAGTGGGGGTGGTGATGCGACGGCGGAGAAGTTGCCCAGGCTTGCTCTAACGATCGGTGGTGCTAGGGAGACAAAGCAAGTTAGTCAACGGATTCGAAATATGGATTATCGGAACGATGGCCCATGCGACAAGTATGATGCGATTTGTAAACATTCGGCGCCAAGTAGTTTACCTTCGGGTTCGTTCACCCGTGGTTCTGACGTCGAGTTGGAACAGCTGAGCTTGATGCGGTGTACAAAAACTACTGAAACGCGAGGTATGCAGGTGCCCGAGATATCGGACTCGGTCGGGCTCGGAAAAGGTCGGACGGTTTCGGTCGGACGTCCGTAACACCCGAACGCTCGGATAGTCCGATATTGTCGAGTAGTCCGATACAATTGGAATTGCGGGCCAAGACCGACAAACTCGGGCCCTTTGAAACCTACAAGTAGTCAGACTAATGCAAGCAACTCATCATATATAACAAATTAAAATTATAATTGATTTTTAATATTTTAAATTAAATTAATTTTCTGTATAGTATATGTATTACCAAGCATTTAGCACTATAAATAATGTAAATGCGGAAGCTGACAGCTGACTTCTAAGCACAACGAGAGAAACACAAAAAGTTTTAGATATAATTATACATTTTTACTTTAGATTGGCATGTAAAAGACACAACTCCTGTACATGTTCGGGCAAAAATCTGGTACGTGTTGCTGTCACTATATTGCCAGAGATCGAAAACAATAGCTCACTGGTTACCTGCGTTGCGGTATTGTCAGATAATTTAGCCAGCCAAAGTTAAGCAAACGAAGTTTTAAAGTTTCGCTGTTCAGACCGTACATCGTATTCTAATCCTAATTTAATTTTACACAGATTCTACGATCAATAATATGTATTTTAAGGAAATACATGTAAAATTTAACATACTTAATCAAAGGAATAATAAATATTATACACAACAATAATATGAATATTAAAAAATTATAGATTTTAACAGAATGGTAATAGAAAAACTTAATATCTGTATGATCTATGGTCTATAATTTTGAATACCGCAGAATGGGACTTTCTTTAATCATTATCGTTAATAACTGTGCCTCAATTAAAGATTCGACGATATAATAAGTGCCAAGTACACACGTTTCAAATATCTGCAATGGCAAACAAGTTTCACTTGTTTACAATGAAATAAATTTTAATATAACATATCATGATATCATGCTATCAGGTGAAAAACATACTTTTAAAAACATTTTTTTAACCCCTTGCCCTAAAACATCCTGTCGGAATCGTGACGCAGATACTGAATAGAGTCTAATGAATATTTATGTTATTAATTTTCCATAAACCAAAATAATATTCTGTTTTGTTGTTGTTTATGTGTATCCACTGAAGAACATATAAGCATACAACAGTTATTTTTCTTTCTCTTCTAGCAGATTATGAAGTACGAAGAGATTCTAGTCACTGCAACCGTAAAATAAATCGTAATGCAAGTGATTCAATTAATTTCATTCATTTCCAAAATCATTCTTGCATAACAATTCCTTGATTAGGTGAACATTTTAGTAAGTGCATTTTTTTAAAAAGACGAAGAAATAGGGAGATTTGTTGCCTGAAAATGTATAAGACTTATGTTTTCTGCATGCTAATATTTCTAATCTAAAATAAGAATACATACCTATATCAGAAAATATTTGTGTTTATAGTACTAAACGCTTGACAGTTCATATACTACACAAAAAATTAGTTTAATTTAGATTTATATTAAAAATCAATTACAATTTAAATTTTGTATACATGATGAGCCGCTTGCATTAGTCGGACTGCTTGAAGGTGTCAAACTGCCCGAATTTGTCGGCTTGGGCCCGAAATTCCAATTGTATCGGACTACCCGACAATATCGGACTACCCGAGCGATCGTTTGTTACGGACGTCCGACCGAGACCGCCCGACTTCGTCCGACACGACCCGACCACTCGGACGTCCGATACATAAGACCTTACACCATATGTAGTACTTATAGACCCGACATAGGTATAGTATGTGTATAGGGAACCCGAGAATTCAGTGAAGTAAAGAATTTGTAACGTTACAAGATAATTCTTAAGATAATTTCAAAATGGCTGAGCCCGTAGACCGACGCCGATATTACGCCGCCACGCCATTACACATTGTCGTCGCGAGAAATAGAAACTAAATTGAATGTTATTTCTTCCCTTAATGATTTTAATAGAAGGGAAATCATATATTGATCTTCAATTTTTAAAATTTTTCAACAATTTTGAATTTCATCTACCCAATTTTGCTATAAATGCAAAAAGATCCGCAGCCGAATAGTAACTAGACACAAGCGAGGTAGATGTGAATTATGTAAAAATAGTAGTACTACCTTAAAATGTTGTAAATGTGATCGATTTATATGTAAAAAACATTCTGTAACCTGCATAATATGCGAAAGTTGTTAATCTTCAGAATCAAATATCGATTCCTAAAGTAGTTAATACATAATATAATTAGTACTTCATAACTCAAACGCTCATAAGCTATGAGCATAGCTTAAACATCTTTCAAAGCTGTGACATCACAAATTCAGTTATCTTTGCATTAAGCAAAACTATCTGTGCCGTGTCTCTATAGGTTTATATGGTCTAAGCATAAGAAAACCCGCACACTCTTATCCTAGACCAATCCAGGCCTACTCAACGATGGCTGGCAGAACAGATGTGGCTGCTTCTCCTCTTCGCCTGCTCGGCGAGTCGGTCCCCACCATGCCCACTGCGACTCTTCCTTCAGCACGAGGCCCACGACCGCTGCATCGGCAGGTTACTCACAATTACTACGTATTTATGTATATGTACACGCTGAAGGAAAAGGCGGAGTAGACATGGTGGGGACTGACTCGCCAAGCAGGCGAAGAGGAGAAGCAGCCACATCTGTTCCGCGAGCCATCGTTGAGCAGGCTGGGTCTAGGGGACCCCCGTCGATTTATGGTGTCTTCGCTGTCACGTAGCTGACCCCTTAAGGGGGCCGGCAGGCATTTGGCCTTGACTGTCACGCTATGTTACGCTGTGCTTTTTTTCTAGACATTTTACGTCTTAAATAAGTAAGTAATCAATTAAAAATGCATACCACTGTGTTTTTTACACAGAGAAACAATTATAGAGTGCGGTCACATTTTTCCAAAATTTGTCAAAATTTTTCTAGAAAAATGTTTCCACATTTTTAATATTTTTGATAAATTATTTAGGAAGAACAATCTGTCTCGATGACGATTCAAATAACAAAAATGTTTCTATTCTTAACGATAACCGTGATATAAATTGTTTTGTAAAAGTAGTTTTCGTAAAAACTCATTTTCATCGGTTTGCTAGTTCAGCCATTATAATTTAATGGAAAAAATGTTGACACTTTATTTTACACGTCTGTAAAACCAACAGTTTCTAAGATTTCGAAAAATCCTTTGAGATATGTTCATAAAGCAGTACAGATTACAACATCCAAATTTAAACAAAATCCGAAACCGTAGTCCGAAAAGTATTCTGAAGCAGTGGGTCGCAAAATGCGTGCGTCTGCGTCCCGACTGCTTCGGAAACAGTGGGCCCAAAACGCGTGCGTCTGCATCTGGGGCACCATTCAGAGGTCTCGAAGCGTAGGTATAAATGAAAACGTGCGCTTCGAGCGCCTACAGTAAATCGACCGACTCTTTCCTCTTCCTTCTCAAGCGAAAAAGAAGGAAAGACATAGCAAATCGCATCGTACGAACGCAAACTTGTGCGTGCAGACGCACAGCAGGGAGTTACGACGAATGGAGTTAGGATCGCAAAACGCTGCATCCAGACGCAACTAGGAAAACCCACCGTAAGTCTCCGCGAAAACGAGACGACCAGGCAATAACGCGAGCAATTCCAAGAACTCGGTGCTGCTCACTTTCTTAAACCTCGAATTATGTTATCGGAAGATTACTCGGAAGATAGTCGATTAATAGAGAAAAGTCTCCTAACGTTGTACACTAACACTTTCAAGACGGCAGCCTTGCTCGCAATTGTGCTACCACAGTGCGGAGCAATTTCAACGCGGACGTAGGGTGACCTGTCCAATGAAGGAACACATAGGCTGCATGTTTGTTGACGTTACAATTCGCAAATAAATCATTTCATTTCCTCAGTGTTATTTCTATAAGAAGGCAGTGTCATTGTTAAGTTCTTATATTCCAAAACACAATTCTAACAACTATTTTAAACATATATACCCGGAAAACATAAAAAAGATTATATACTTTTCTGATCGAGGTTGAAAAAATTATTTTACAATAGCCCAATCCTATCTGAACAAGACAAAAAAATTTAGACAATCAGTTCCTGAGATAAAAATTCGTAAGTGAAGCCCATTTTTTCCAAAATGGGCAAAAATTGCAAACTTCGAAGGTCAGTAATTTTTAAACAAATTCTAAACCGACAAAATGATGACTTGAACCCCCCCCCCCCCCCCCAATTTCTCATGGATTACAACTTTCATTTAGAACAAAATCGCCATGATTTGGCATGGAATGACCCAATATCTTTTTAATGTATTTGTATTCCTTTATACTATACTATACAAGTATATGTTACTGGGTTGTCCCATATGAAATGTCCGATTTTTATGAGTAACGTTGAACAAACGTAATTTTCTTCTAAATAAACTTATGCATCAAAGTAAGCGTCATTCTAATCAACATTCTGTTAATGAAATACTAGATTATACCTGCGGGGAAGCCCCAACTATGCATACTACATACTTTAATATCTTCGGCTTATCACCTGTTACATTAAATATTATGAAGCGGTAACATTTTGAAACATGTAGAATAAAATAATAAATATAGACGTTTTAAATCAAAATTTAAAGATGAAATTAAGATATCTATTCATAGATTTATTCAATAACATATTATCCATTCTGTTCTCTTACCATTTTTGGGGTAACCTGTCATGTTATTGAATACATCTATGAATAAATATCTTAATTTTATCTTTGAGTTTTAATGTAAGAAAGCTGTGAACTTTTGTTTCAGTCCACTATCTATATTTTAATTCAATTTCACAATATAATATTTTGTAATAAATTTGTACAAGATATATATTATTTACTGATACCTTCACTGTATTGCGAAAGTGGACGGAAGTGTGGTCGAAAGCTTTCTGCTGTTCCTCGTCGCCGAGTGATGGCCGATGGGTAAAAGTATTTCCCGGACGTTCACAAGGCACAGGCGGAAAGCCTTTCTTCGGAACGCATAAATTGAACGTGTTGATGCGGCCTTCGCGATTGAACCGTAACTCTATCATTTTTATTGCTTATACACTTGGAACTCGACTGTGCGAGGAATGCTCTTAGATACAAGAAAATTTACTATGGGAAAATAAAACTTTCCCTTGGCGCATAGACCGCTACGTTACTATGAATACTCTGTTTGTACAATAATATTATACAGGGTGGTCCTTTTAAGCAAGACCATCTAAATATCTCTTCAGGTTATTGTAATGCAAAAAATATTTGTTACGTAATGTGCATGGTGTCAATGGAACAAATATCTGGCAAGAATATTTTGTTCCGAGTTATCATGGTCATCGGTGTTTTTTGATACATAACTACATCTTTTTTTATTGCATTGTGTAACTGATCGAAAAATATATTCAGATATGTCTAAGAATATGACCTTGAAATGACCTTGATCTTCGAAAATTAAAGTTTTAGCTAGAACTGATGTCTATCGAGATAGTAGGCTTTAACCATGTCTCTACAATCAAGAAAGTGAATGTAAATAACCATGTTTACTGTCGCATGATACCTAACGGTTTAAAATCCCGATCAGTTTCATTGTATCTATCAGTGTATCGAAGTGCTGTTTGATATGAATTACTCAATGCAAGAGGAAGTTGATATGGTATTCATTTGCGGTAAAGCTGATCATTGTTTAAAGAAAGCAGTTCGAGTGTACAAAGATAAATTTCCAGGCTGTAATTGTGCATCACATTGTACTTATGCAAAGGTAATCAGTAATTTCCATGATAGTGGTAGTGTTGTGAAGAAACATGTAAGAACCAGAACTGTTAGGAACGAAAGAAGCAAAATAACTATTGTAGATAAAGTTGACGAAAATCAACATGTGAGTTTAAGACAACTTGAGCGTGAAACTGGCATTTCTAAAACAAGCATAATACGAATACTTCAAGAAGAATTTATCGTTACAACAGGACCTTCGTGGAACAAATTTTGTAAATCGTATGAATTTTTCTCGGTAGGGTTTGTAGCAATACAAAACTGACGAATCATTTTTTAAAAGAGTATTGTCTACTAATGAGTCGTCTTTCACCAACTATGGACAGCTAAATCTAAAAAACATGCATTATTGGTCAATTGACAATCGACACTGGCTAAGATCAGTGGATAAACAAAGACCGTGGAGTGTAAACGTCTGGTGTGGCATTTTAAATAATCAAATAATTAGTCCTTATTTCATAAACAGTACTTTAAATGGAGAAAAGTATGCAACATTCTTGCAAAATGAGCTATAAATGCTTGTACTTGATGCACCACCAGATATCCGTTTAAGAATGTGGTATCAGCATGACGGTTGTCCGGCACATTTCACACGCCTTGTGAAACTTTTGGATGTAAAATTTCCAAATCGATGGATTGGTCGCACTGTAATTATAAGATGGCCACCGCGTTCACCAGACGTCACACCAATGGACTTTTTTTGTGGGGAAAATTGAAACAAACAGTTTATAATGAACAATCAATTACACCAGAGGACATGAAGAACCGAATAGTTAGAGTTTGTGCTGATATTAATTCCAAAACAATTGAAAGATCTGTACAGTTGATCATTGAACGTTTCAGGAAATGTATCACTGTAGAAGGACACAATTTTGAACATCTCTGATGACAACTTAAGAGAAAGTGAGTGTTGTTTGAACAGTTAACACACACGCACACGCGCGCGCGCACACACACACATCTGCTGATCGATATTTTTAGTGTGTTAAAAAATATTTTCTTCGCATTCACAGATTCAGGATTCCTGGCCGCAGATATTCGACATCAGTTCTAGCTAAAACTTTAATTTTCGAAGATCAAGGTCATTTCAAGGTCATGTTATTATACATATCTGAATATATTTTTCGACCAGTTACACAATGCAATAAAAAAAGATGTAGTTATGTTTCAAAAAACACCGATAACCTTGATAACTCCGAAAAAAATGACTTTTTTGCATTACAATAACGTGAAGAGATATTTACCTGGCCTTACTTAAAAGGACCACCCTGTATATGTATTCGTGACAGGTTTGATTTATATAACATGTAACAGACATATAACATAAAATATTTAATCCTTCACTTTGCTTTTAACTTATCCGTATAGGCTATATACATTTATATTTTCTAATGAATTTAAATTAATTTTATATTCGTATGTTTTATTAACATCGAAATAAATGGTGTCATGCTATAACTCTTATTTCACATTCGAAATTATACCAATTTACAGTAACGCAAAGTTTAACGTGTACAGTGAATTCCCATTGCAAGTCATTGCCAGCTTCGCGGTTGGAAGTCATTGGAACTACCCAGACCACCGTGGGGTATACCCTGCTCTCGAGCATCTCTGTCCGTTTGTACGTGCAATATTGTATCGGAGAAAGACATTTTCTCAGCCTCCGGATAGTGACTCTTTGGTTTCCAGGGTGCACTGTGTATTTCAAATGCAACGTTCGGCGAGAACCTCAGATTTCGTCTAATTGTCAGTTGCCAGAACCGCGCAACTGACTTATGACGAGAATTCACTGTATAGGGATTTATCGCTTCTACATAGACAATTTTTCAACTGATCAATTTCATTAGTCTCATGTGTCCAGTTTGAAAATCTTTATACAATTATGGCAGATGCTTGACTAACTCCAAATAAACATTTCAATAAAACGTTAAAATTTATTTTAATCATAGGAGAATTGGCAAACCAGAGTTTGTATTTTGTAGGAGAAACTCTTCGAGAGGTAGTTACGGCAGCTGTTGAGAAAATAAGAGTAATAATTAATAATATTTATTATAACCCTGTAGTTAAATAATATTACAGAATTAATAATATTTTTGTCACAAAGAATTTTCTGTAAAATCGAAAGAACTTCTAATATATTTTACAGAAGATACCATGAGAAAATTATGATTTTTTGGGAAAGAGAAAATTCAGCTACAAAGATACAAACTCATCTCAAGGTCCTAGATATCCTGTGGTGTCAGAATAGAATAGTCTATTTTTATTATAAGAAAGATAAAGTCTACGCAGAGAATGAAAGTAGGACATTGTATAAAATCATAATTTTCCCAAGATGTTCTAATACGCCTCTTAATTGAATCTAAAACGTTGTGGTGAATAAGACATTGTGTGTACATCATTATCTTCCAGCTAGTAATTCGATTATTCGAAACTGCTCTGTAAATGAGCAACTTCCTCACAGATGAAACCCATCTCCTTAATAACAGTTCCTGTGCCCACTGCATTGCAACTTTGTTGCATTTACATCCGGGTGCATCTACACGATGCCGGATACAATCGTCTTTTGATGCCCTCTAATCCTGAGTATCAGATTTCTTCTTGGGTAGAATGCAAAATTTGATTACTGCTTCTCGATGCGATCGTCTTTAGAGGCACGCCTCTCTCTACTACGCAGAGAACTATGAAGTCCTTTCATCTTTAGCTGACCAATGCTGGGTCCGTTTCGATTCGCGAAGTACGGGATGCCCTATTTGAAGTGAACCACTCGAATATCTCTGAAATTATTAATGATATCGAAAAATGTTTCAAACAAAAGTTACATGGTTTTGAGGAGGACATAATTGTATACTAATAGCTTTCTCGTAGGTGGACGAGAAGAGAGCATATGTAGGTCACTTTGAATTTATCTAATGGAACCATGTATTTATTAATACACTGTTACGAGCCTGGGCTGCGAGCAACGCGAGAGGCCAACGAGGGGTTGTTACCCTAGGAATATGGTTTCAACTGTTAGTTAGGAACGCGGACGCAGCCAATGCGAAACCGGGGAGCCGCTAGGATAGTTGATGTTGAGGACACACCTGATGCGAAACCAGCGAACCTCTGGGAGGTTGGAGTCAAACGCAGACGCACCCGATGCGAAATCGGGGAGTCACTAGGAGAGACACGCGGCGAACCCGATACAAAAGGAGGTGGATAACTCACAGACGCACCTGATGCGAAACCAGGGAGCTGCTAGGATGCGGAAGAACTCAATACAAAATCAGGGATCCGCTAGGATGGTATAGTTTTCGTGGACGCACCCAATGCGAGACCGGGGAGCCACTAGGTTGGAGAGATCTTTATTGATTTGAATTTAAGATTAGTAAGCCTCGTAACTTATATATAATTTAATTGATACAATCCGAGTGGTAAGATTGTATCATGTGGGAACGTTCAATTATTAGATTAGGATATTAGGCAATAATTAAGGGTTGTAGACTACGCGAGTTAACAAACAAGACAAATATATTCTGGATTTAAGTAGTTACAAGTGTAGTTGTTTGTGCCGCGAATGAATTTAGTAAGTGTACAATTGGAGAAATTGTTACCTACGATGCACGGTTTTGACGCACTGGCAATGCGGGGTCAGGGAGCGATTATATACCGAATTAACGGAATCTATGAATCTATGACTTTAACCCGATCTCACTAGAACTGACTCTTACGCGTGTAACGCGACGTGACTGCACGATTACTATACGGCGACCGAACCACTTCTGAATCTCGACTGAACCGAAGAGGATGAAAATGAATGGGTTTATATACCCTAAAAAATGAGGGGGAAATGTGTCTGTTTTATTCTATGGTCGCATACTCCTATTTATCGCTTCGAGTGAGTTTAATGTTTGCAGCTGGATCTTTGTTTAACCCCTTGCCTTAGGATTTAATTTCCAACTGTGTGGGCCAGAAGCGACACCAAGGTCGGTCGCGCGCAGGGACATACAGAGCTTGACTGAGCGTTCGAAACTGTACAAATCGCAAACTTCCTATAATTTGTATATAAACGTGCGTGGTACAATTAACTTTGCAAGATGTTTGATAAATAATTACGATTAGTTGATTATTAAACAAAAAAAAGATTTAGCCCGGTAGCCTTACGACGACTCTGAGGCGTCTTATTCATGTTGGCCCGATAGACTTACGACGCCTCTGAGGCGTCATTGTAAGCTAAGGGATTAAAGGGTAAAACGAAAGGTTAGCCAGGGTGTTTCCTATCAGAGACTATCTTGACAAAACATTCCAGAAGGGAATGTTTCCAAGATTTCCATAACAAGAAATCGTACGGTGCTGTTACTGAATCATGCTTCGTGCCAGTTGCGTCCAGCCGGAGCACAATCATCCCTTCTATAAACAAGGGGCCTGTTGGGACGCTTTTCGTTCTCAGAAAAGAGATTAGAACTTCTAATCGAATGAACGTGGAGAAACGTCTCCATATGTAACAACACCAATCAATGCAGTCCACTATTTTCCATAAAAAATTATTACCCTTCTTACATAAAAAAGCACAAGTTTAAACAAACGGTACCACGCTAGGTTGTTCAGTGATCAGTAACTGTCTCAGTAGTGTTTTAACAACGCGCAACGAACAGCAGATCTGCATCTAAGTTCGCTGGTAAGATTATTGAAGTAGCGCATTACAGTCCAAGAGAAATCTGTAGACATGATTTTAAATAGGAAAGACGAAGTTTATCAGCAAGAATCCAGTACTACTTGAAGCGAAGAATTCCTTAAGAATGTCAACAGATTTCTAAAGAAATATTAGATCGGGCTGACAAAGGTCATCCAGAGATCAAGTATATCTTTACACTTAAGCGTAAGGACATTTTGAACATCGATTGCAATGAGATAAATATTCTAGTACTACTTCGTAGTACAATAATTGAAATATCTCCTAAACTAACGGTATTAAAAAATGCATGGCTCCATTAAAAATTTGGAAGTGACCTTCGTGTGCCCCCTACTCCTCCATCTAGAAAAAAAAACCACTAACATAGAATTATGCTCCCCTCGAAACCACGTAATTTTTGTTTGAAACATTTTTCGATATCATTAATAATTTCAGAGATATTCAAGTGAAGATTAACGAAGAACAAAATAATTTGAAATTAATTGTATTATAATAAACAGACTGCATATCTTTATGGATTTTTAATATTTCCAAGTATACAAACGACAAAAAACAAACGTTTACACAAAAACACTTTGATGACACTTTTATTTTATTTTAACTATGTGGAACTTTTTAATTTATTTTCGAAAAATCCTAATACAATATCATCAGAATTATATCATATTTGGAATCAGTTTCATTAGTAAAATGCCACAAATATTTTGGTGAAAGTCTCATAAAAAAATAATGAAAAGTAAAGAAGTTTTGTTATTGGATTAGTAGTGGTCTCCTGGTCTCACATCCATGTTACACTCCTCGGCGACCGAGGCCACTCGAGCTTTGGGGTCCCTCGCGTGAGGATAGTTCTGGGACTTTTATCGGCTAGATATTTGGGATATATATCGAGCAAAGTCAGTATAATATTTCTTTTTGTCAACAGTCCAGTAGCAAGAGTAGTAAATAGATATAAATTAGGTAGTTCTTCCAGTTACATTAGTATGTAAAGATGAATGATCATGAATGATGCTTTTGCTATTTTATATGTAGTATTCTTTGCTAAGAAAGAGTCTCGAAAATTAAATACAAGAAGTGTGTTTTACAGTAATATTCAGTAAATGCTGCTTCGATAACACTGTCCAACAAAATCAAACTTTTTTCGAGTTTTGCAATACCTGTTAGGTGATTCTTATATACTTTGTCATTCTAAAACCAAATCTGAAAGCAGAATTGCTCTATCACGCAACGTTTTCGAAAAATATTGGTTTTTTTAATAATGCACGATTTTGATAAAAAATGACGCGTTACGCAAAAACTAAACACGCGAGAAAGTTCAAATTTGAGTCAAGAGATAGAGGAGACTCTCCTGTACATATTAATATATTCAATTATGAAAATCCTGGAAATAATCCTTTCAATTATGAAATTAGGAAAATCCTTTATCTAGCAGGAATTTACTATACAGGAATGCATTCTACACACATTTCTGGTAAAGAAACCATTCACGAAAA
The DNA here is from genome assembly GCA_028454245.1 of Halictus quadricinctus. Lineage (NCBI taxonomy): Eukaryota > Metazoa > Arthropoda > Insecta > Hymenoptera > Halictidae > Halictus > Halictus quadricinctus. The sequence goes on from CM052118.1 coordinate 13,844,444, forward strand.
GTATTTGGTTCCCTTAATATACGAGAAGGTTCAGAAAATATTCATTGACAGCTTGTGCGCGACGCGTTCGCGCCAGACGGCCATTGCAGTCTTTTCTCGACTCGCCAGGGCCATCGCTATGAATAGTCGACGTTAGTACCACTCAAGTATGTCTTTGCTTACTATGCTTAATTACACACATTTTTTTTTGTCTTTTTGGGTCCCAATCATTACAACAAATTATAAAAATACGATTTATATTCACATTTCATTGTGGAAATGCTTAATAAAGAAAATTGAATACAAAAACTTACTTATTTCTGATGTAAACAAATTTAAAAATGTTTCCCCCTTGCTTGACGCTTGTTCCTGGTATTCCGATTTTCAATAATAAGTGTCCAACAGTAATCAGCAAGCATCGCACATAAGTCTTTCACAAAGTGTATAAGAAACACCTAACAGGTATTGCAAAACAATTTTAATTGCTTGTTAAGTAGAAATCATATGTATTACTGCGTCCAACAATCGTCAAAAATCTGTCGAAATCGGACGAAATTTGATAGCTGACCGTATGTTGCCCTGAGATCTTCAACTAATATTGCTACATCTGCAACCTTTCCGATTGACTGAACACACAATGAACGCTCATTCTCGATGAGTTCCTTACACTTAATCGCATAGAATAATTGTGCGGAACAATTTACAGTAGTAAATGCTTGACAGGAAATATTATTCAATCTATTGTTGACTTTGAATACTCTCTATTACTGAATAATTTATTTTTAATTTTAGACTATAGACTATAGAAATTTCTAGCAACATTGTGAAATTTTAAGACATACTGTTTCAATAACGTTAAATTGAAATGATTCGTGACCTACAGACTTTTATGCATTTATAATAAAAACGACTGCATGTCATTACTTAAAATTACGATTGTTCACAACAATTGTAAAAAACAAGTCTCAATTCAGATATATTTCTTGTTTTAGGGAGTTTCATAATGTCAAAATACTTCCAAGGGAACATATTCAGATGCGAAAATCCGATTTTGATGAAACTTATGGGAGCTTATAGTTCTTTGAAAAATATTTGACACGTGTTTTTTTCTACCGGCAGACATCCACTTTGAAGGGGTGAAAACAGCCCTCAAAGTTGGGGGTCAAAACCATATTTTCTGAGATATCTCGGAAACCAGAGGTCGAAAAAATTTGAATTTTTTTTAAATTGTGTGTTTTTCAATGGGAAATGTAGTCGCGCAAGAAAATTTTAACAAAAGTTGGGTGTGTGACTTGGGTGTGTGATCTTTGATCCAAAATAGGGGATACATATTTCAGGATTTTCTTTTTTTTTATATTTAACAATAATTATGCATAATGAAGGTAGTCTTGCACCTGGCGTGTGTAGGAAGGAATTCTGACTTGTTTCATCGAAATATAAGCATTTAGTATAAACCAGAGTTTGGCAGTATCCGATGAAAAAATTATTTGAATGGCTTTCAGATACAAATACTCTGTTCTTTTGTTTTTATTCGAAGACGGATGAATCGCGAGAAGTTATCTGTATCTTTATTCGTCGAGCGTCTGGTTTCGAGATTTGTATTCGACCTGTCTCTCGGATGATTTTCTGGCTATCTTCAGGATTTATTCGGATGGTCGGATACAACGCCACCATCTATTCGACGGATTTATTTGTAGATACTCGGCGTCGCCGTGTATCCGAACGATTTTAGGCGATGAATAAATATAAATTTCAGAATGTATTCGAACGCAGATATCGCGGCGAAATTTATCCGTAACTTTTATTCGTTATTCGAAGCTCGATTTGGCCAGACGATTTATTTGAGGATTTATTCGTGACGAGTATTTGGCAGAGATGAAAATCAGATGTATCTTTTATTCGAAATTGTATTCGAAGCTCAGATAGCCGACTTTTTTATCCGACGTTGCCAAGCCATAATACGTAAATACGTACCATGGTACAGTGACTACCATTAATAATCGAACACTTTTTATCGTTTAAACTTTAAACGCTCGTTTACATAAATTTTTTATTATTTAAACAATTGTTTAAACAAATAACATTACACCAGTACATTTTTACTAGTTAAACGCTAGTTTACACAAATAAATTTTTATTGTTTAAACAATTGTTTAAACAAATAAATTTTTATTATTGAAACATATGTTTACTCCAGTACATTTTTACTAGTTAAAGGCTAGTTTACACAAATAAATTTTTATTATTTAAACCATTGTTTAAACAAATAAATTTTTATTACTTAAACTATTTACGTCACGTTTTCCAGTGAGTAAAAGTCTTTATGATAAAAGGAAATGTCATTGGGTTTCACTATTGGTACTCTGATGCATGTTAAGTTATTAAGACAATTTTATAAAGAACTCTTTAGATTATGTATTATGTACAGTTACACGTTCATAGGCATTGCATGCAATGGCATTTTACTGTCTACGGTTCTGAATTACCGACTCTGTAGAACATGCTCTGGTACGGCAGCGGACTCTATCAAAATGGAACGGTCAGCTAGTGAAATATAATTCGTCGATGAACTTCGAAGGAAACGTTTCAATACTGGCACCGTCTAATTTAACGGATTTGTGGCGTGTTTAGACTTGTTTTCATCAGCAAACTATTTGCAATCGGTTAATAATGTTCCCATGGCAGAATTATGAATTGTAACAAACATTTTATTGTTATTAATAAGTGATGGTGAAACGCTTACATTGTTGTCTCCAGGCGGCACATGACGCGGCGCTCCATATGGTCGTGATTCAGTATCAGAGGCAACATTGTAACCAGTAGCGTATTGGCGTTTACCAACTAAATCTAATATTATTTCTTATTAACGTTATCATAATGATATCATTATCTACCGATTGAAAATGTTTTCCTGAACAAAATAAGCGCAAACACTGTACAAATCGGATAATAATATCATCGGGTTGTGCTGCCTTTTTCTTGCGCTTTCGGCCACGCGGCCGTGTTTGCATGCT
>CM052118.1:13847536-13898264 GCA_028454245.1 Halictus quadricinctus
GACGAGGGGCCTTGACGCTTTATTGTTCCTCGTCGCGTTACAATATATATTTTTCTATGCATTATTCGATACAGCTCGTCATTTTCCATAAAAAAGTATTAACCTATGATGCCCAAGGATTATTAATTTAAGAGATATTTCAACTTTAATTTTGTTGTATTCTGTAGACCTTATTTATCATATTTTCGTGTTTATCAATCAACGTAAAATAGAATCTACAGAATTCCGCAAAATTAAAGTTGAAATATCTCTTAAATTCATTAATTTTGGACATATATAGGTTCGTACTCTTTTATAGAGAATGACGAGCTGCATCGAATAGCGCATAGAAAAATATATGTTTCTATTTAAAGAAATAAAGATGACCTTCAAATCTCAAAAACTCTTTGTCCTACAAAACAACTGTTGTTTCCACATCCTAGACCCCTTTATACTGAAAATCTTTGGTTCATAAAGTTTTTGCATACCTTTTAAACCACCCTAAATGTAGAATATTAAAAATTTCTAAAGAAATACGTTATTGTCCCCTTAAATTCTTTGAAGTTTCTAGCCGTTTATGTTTCAATAAACTCTTACTCCTTGAGATTGCATAAGAGATATGGATTTAACATACAATTTTGTAGTCTACCAATTCTGCAGAATAAAAAGGGCCGAAAGCCTGGCGAATCAACACCGTGTAAACCAACTCGAGATCTTATTTCCAATTTCCACTTCCAGCGATGCATGTACGGTTCGATCGAGACAGTGTTCCTAGCTGGTTGTCGGTGTTATTAGGTTTCGATCAGGTTGCCTCATCCGAGCAGCCTCTTCCTGGATCGGCACGGTCCTTCAAGGATACTTCCTCGTTTCTGAAGCCTCCAGGAAAATCACCTCGTCCTCCTAATTAATCACCACCGCGCTCGCGTTCAACACGTTTCAACTTACGGTAGGAACAAACTGTAACGAGGCATTCAGGTATTTCCGAACGTCCATGAACTCGCGGATCTCTCAAAACAAATATCAGTAAGACCAGCTAACGAACGATTCGTCTATAATTGAGGAGAGATCGTGAGAAATAGGAAACAGTCGCTGTACTTGTGTGCACCAGGAAAAATTCACGTACTAAGCCTTCATTCAACGATGAGAATAGAGGAACTTCTTTCATTCTTAAAACTAAAGTTTCTTGTCGTTATGGATTGTACACTTTTAGGGTGTATGGTTGTAGCGAAGATGGGCGTTAAACCATTGTTAATTTGATTGATTGACCAATCCTGATGATTTAAACGAATTTATTTTGAGAAATCACGACTGATTTAATCGATTTATCAAATTATCAGAGTTATACAGTGAAAATACATACACAGTACGTCTGAAAAATAACGGGGCTTAACTTCACCTTGGTTACACCAAAATTTTTAACTATTTTTTATATAATCCTATAGATTTGGTCGAAAAAATGTCAAAAAACCAAGTTTCAATGTTAGGAATTCACTGGTTCAAAAGTTATACGTGCGTAAAGTTGAGCGATTTTAAGCGTTTCTGACAGGTAAGGGCGCCGTCATATTGGTATGTACTGAGACATCGCCAAATGAGCGAAACCGCGAGAAGGTCGGTCAAAGTTAGGTCTGTGTGCTACTTCATAATTTTTACTTCATCTATTACTAAATCCTGCATAGACTGTATTGATAAAAGCGTATTCTAGGCCGAACTTGCACTTTAGGGGCGAAGCCCCTCCCCTTTCACCTCCTTCCTAAAGGACCTAACTAAGATTCCTTTCAAATAGCTACAGAAATCTAATCCTTCGTAGTCTTAAAATACTAAACCTATAGGTTTGTATAGTTATTTTGAACGAATTTTGATTAGATCTGGGTTAGGGCAGATTTGGTCATTGGGAAAAGGTGGAGTTCGCTATAGTCATCCCAACAGTTTCCTGCAAATATCTCGCAAATCAAGAAACGTTCGGCGGTAACATGTATAGAAAAAAGTTGTTCAGAACAATGACCTTTAATAACATATTTCAAGGTCATTGAAATCAGTGAAGGTCTCTCTATTCCAAATGATTACCAACAATTTTTTCATTGACTAAAAGATTACTTACGATAAAAGTAAAATAAAATTGTTGTTAATTGTTAGCAATATATTCGTTTTCTTATATTTTAGAATCTATTTGAACATCTACTTGACGTACGTTTTTAGTAGGTATAATACATACATCATAATGATATTTACCATACATGTTATTTTGATTAGGGGTGCTACGAGTCAGGGCTGCGAACAACGCGAGAGGCCGGCGAGGGTGTAATTACCCCAGGAATATGGTTTCAATTTGTTAGTTAGGTACGCGGACGTACCCAATGCGAAATCGGGGAGCCGTAGGATAATAGACGTAGAGAACGCACCCGATGCGAAACCGGGAAGCCTCTGGGAGGTTGAAATCAAGCGCAGATGTACCCGATGCGAAACCGGGGAGCTGCTAGGGGGATGAAACTTTGTGAACACAACCAATGTGAAATTGGGGATTCACTGGGAGAGGCGCGCAGGCGAACCCGGTGCGAAACCGGGGATCCGTTGGGAGTTGGATAACTCACAGACGCAGCTAATGTGAAATCAGAGAGCTGTAAGATGCGGAAGAACCCAATACAAAATTGGGGAGCCGCTAGGATGGTATAGTTTTCGTGGACGCACCCAATGCGAAATTGGAGAGCCACTAGGTTGGAGAAGTCTTTGTTGCATTAAGGTTTGTCGCGGGCGAATCTGATGCGAAATCAGGGACCCGCTAGGATAGTTAGTAAGCCTCGTAACTTATTAAGGGTTTATAGATTACGCGAGTTAACAAACAAGACAAATATATTCTGAATTGAAATTTGTTATAAGTGTTGTTGTTGGTGTCGCGGATGAATTTATAGTAAGTATACAATTGAAGAAATTGTTACCTATGATGCACGGTTTTGACGCACTGGTAATGCGGGGTCAGAGAGCAATTATGTTATGAAATGCCAAATAGAATCTGCACCGAACTAACGGAATCTATAAGGTTAAAATTTGATTCGAAAGGGACTTTAACTCGATTTCGCTAGAATTGAGTCTTATACGTGTAACGCGACGTGACTGTACACGTGACTGCATGATTACTAACCGACTACTGGCCGAAGAGGATGAAAATGAACGGGTTTATATACCTTGAAAATGAAAGGGGTGCTCTGTATAAGATTTAATGTCACGTAGGATCACACTCACATTTTTTGTCCCCTCTAATGAAAACCAAGCCTCAGTTAGATTTTCGTTAAAAGGAGTTAATAGGAGGTTATCCAGGCTATTTCCTATCAGAATCTTAATTAACGGATGCCAGAAGGAAGCGTTCTAGAGATTTTCATATCAAGAAGTCATACGGTATCTTTCCATTAAGGGGGTCTGTTGGGACGGTTTTCGTTCTCAGGGAAAGAGGGGTTAAATTATAACACTAGAATAATAAACACATTTGAATATATTTCTTTCGCGAGGAATTAGAGATTAAATAATTAATGTCATCATTAGTTATATATATTTTTAAATACCTGATGTTACTAACTATATTTAAATGGCACAATAAAATAAAAATTGCATTTGAAAAAAGATAGTCGATAACAGTTAATTTTTAATTGACCTGGAATTTATATTAAAAAATTAGTAACAACAAAATACACACGCTTTTTGAATTCAGATATTTTTCTAGGACAGTGACCTTTTATTATAGTAATCGTGATTTCTTTAATAGATCTTTTTAATAGATTGGCTTCCTGATTTTAATAAATAATGATAGCACATGAAAAATAAATTTCTAAAACTTGTATAGGCGTTTATAATACTTATAGCTAATGACAACTGATCAATGTTTCCAGATGCAACACATTTTCCAAATGTAAAATATTTTGAAATTGATGATCAAATCATTCTTTTTGGCAAATAGTGATTTTACATAGATTACATTAAAAACATAACAGTTAATTGCAACTGGTAATCGAATATGTCAAATGTAACCATTGTACCTTTGTACAATACTAATATTTCGGATCATTAGTATTTAAACTTGTATTGCAGAAATTAACACAATATTTTATATAATACATTCGTTGTTGTTTGACACCATATTAATTGTTGCGTGTATTTGATCATATATTTTCCAAGGAAAAATCAAGTGTAAATCAAGCGTGACATGTGTTTATCTCTATTACTGATTGTTTCAAAATTCTTTTTCGATGATTTTTCTATGTTTCAATGTAACATTTGAAACGTTTTATGTAATTCGAACAAATAAATGCAATAGCTTCCTGTAAACAAAAAGCAGTAAAGTGTAACAAAAATGTGAGAAAATATGTAGACGAAATATGAAACAATAAATAGATAGGAGAAATTTAAATATATTATATTACTTTCAACCTGTCAAACCTGTTAGGAAAGAAAATAATAGAGGTAGAAAATTCTTATTGCGCATGTATGCGAACAATGGTTAGTCAATACGAACGCGAAAATCGGAATGTAATCGACGCATTTGACTTCCTTGGTTAACTTGATTCTCGGTGCATACCGTTGCTTGATCTTATAAATCCTTAGCATGACGATCTCATTCCGCGAGTCCGTAAATGGCAAAACATTGTATAAGTTGTAAAGTATTATATTAAATTAATTATACAAGATTCGCGTTAATTACAGAACCGCGCTACGGCGAATATCCAGTTTGAAATTATCATCAAAATAATAATGTATAATGCTCGGCTATCATTAGATCCCATCGGCACTAAGCCAGCTAGCCTAAGTCCAATTATTACAAAAATAGGTTTTCATTAAGAGACGATCGACTAGCAAAATTTCCGCCGGATTCCCTTTTCTACCCCATTTTGCGAATGTTTATTCGGTGCTGACAGAAGAAAGAGGGTTATTAATCTCGGTGGTATTCACGCGAGATCATCTTTGTTTAACTGTTTTCAAGTTAATTAGTATAATCCACAGCGTTTCCGGCTTACAAGATGCCCCGTTTATATGGGTGCGAAGTTTATTATCGACAGTCATAAAAACAATGGGAATTAATGGGGCAGTCGTGCCTAAATTGATATTCGCTTCCGTTTAATTAACGTGCGAGCAACGCAACGCATCAACTAAATACCTGTAGCTGATCAAAGCGCATGCTAACCAGCTTAGATCTTTCGAATCCTGCGGTATTAACACGTACGATTATATTTGCCTTGATACGCACTAACAACTCCATTATGCACGATGTAACTCACTGTATAGAGTAGTACACTATGTATACCGAAATAATGAAGAAAGTTCTAATGTATAATATTATCGTTTCGGCCTATCTAATAGAGGTACCAATTAATTCGTAGCTTTTTCTTCATAGATTTATTGCTTGTTTACGAACAACCAAACCATATTCAAGTCTTGATAATAATCCCTATTATTTTCTGTACATTTACTCCATCTTACAGATAACTGATAAAGCCAATAACATATTGATACCAAGTTCAAATGGTTCATTTATTACTAAACTGCGGATCTTTATGTAAAATAAAAATCGTTTGCATTAATTGCAAGACATGGGGAAGCAAATAGGGATACACTTCTATCTTTAGTAATTTTATTTAAGCTAGAAGAAATATATTGATACTCTTTAATTCTTGTAACCTTTTTATTCTTTGAAATTACACCCACCCATTTTTCCTATAAATGCATAAAATCTTTTATCCATTAAATAAATCATTTATACATTATTTACTAACATACTGATACTCACTCAATAGTTGTAGTATGTGTTTTCATAATTTCCTAGAAGGTCACGGAAGTATCACTACTACCGCGGGGTATACACTGTGAGGGACCAAGAATATGGGTCAGCTATATAGGTGTGAGACCAAGAAACCACTACAAATCCAATACCAAAACTCCTTTATTTTTCATTGTTTTTTATCAGACTTTCACCAACATATTCGTGGCATTTTTCTAATGGAAATGATACCAAATATGATATAATTTCGATGATATTTGCTTATGTAATGAATGATGACAGTTACTTCCCACTACAATTATATTAACAGAAAATTAGTGTAAATATGATCCGAATAATACAGCGTATAGTATCATTTTAATCAGAAAAAATCCACAAATATAGTGATGAAAGTCTCATAAAAAAAATAAATAATGATAAAGAAGTTTAAGTTTTGATTTAAAGGCGTGAGCTCACGCCAGTCTTTCATCTTTCCCGAACTCTTCGACTCACCACGTCTCTTTCTTTCCCATACGCTGTCCTTCTACACATGTAAATGTCATCGGAATTATATCATATTTGGTATCATTTTCATTATAAAAATGCCACGAATATGTTGGTGAGAGTCCAATAAAAAAATAATGAAGAAAAAAGAAGTTTTGTTATTTGGGTTAATACTCAACGTAACGTAATCGTTTACACTCCTAGGCGACCGAGGCCACTCGAGCTTCGCTGTCCTTTTCTACGTTCGGCGCGATCAAAGAATAGTTCTCCTAGAGAATAAACGACATCAAGATCCGTGTTGCTGACATACAGGGTGAGTCAGTAAAAACAGAACGCTTGTTTTTACGTTATGTTTTCTTTTAGTATGAAGGATAAACGAAAGTTTCAAAAGTGAAATGAAACCGTAACCGCAATTGTCCGTCCCTTCCGAATTCTTTAAATTTAATTTAAAAATTGAAAGGGGTTGGTAGTGTCGAAAATAAAAGATATGAGCCAACGAAAATTGCAACAATCTTGACAGCAACGATCTCGAAGACAGCTCGCTCGAGAAAGTGGAATTACCCAGTCAAGTATTATGCGAATACTGCATTCTCAAAAATTGAATTTCTATAACGTGTCAGTTCATCAAGAATTCCACGGAAGAGATTTCGAATATCGCATGAATTTTTGTGAGTGAGGTCTAAGAAAAATGACCGAGGATAGACAATTTTTTCATAAAGTATTATTCACTGACGTGGCATCATTTTCAAACCGTGGAAAAATGAGTTTAATAAATATGCATTATTGGAGCAATAATAATCCGCGCTGGTTACGAGAAATTGATAAGCAACGGCCATGGACGATCAACGTATGGTGTTGAATAGTAAACAATAAAATAATAGAACCCTTCTTTCTGTCCTTTTAGAAGATGTTTCCTTAGATATTGATTACTTCTTGTGGGGTAAATTAAAAAATGACATTTATAGAGAACCAGCCACAACGCCTGAAATGATGCGGGAAAAAATTATTCACTCCTCTGCAACTATCTGACCTGAAACAAACCAAGGTGCAATTGAAAGTCTTAACAAACTTTTCCATGCATATATAACTGCCGAAGGTCACCACTTTGAACAGTTAATAAAATAAAAGTCGCATTTAAATTTGATGTCATTTTATTTTAATTTCTGGACTCAAGATCATTTAAAGGTCATAGTGTCCTAGGTCGTTGAACTCACGTTAAAAAACATAATGCCACTGAAAAAATATACCGACGACCTTGAAATTACGTAAAAAAAAGAAAACGTTAAACACACAAATCTGTTGATATCATCGTATTGACCCCTGTGAACGATTTCATTTCACTTTTGATACTTTCATTTATCCTTCATACTAACAGAGAAAATTGAGTGTTTTGTTTTTCTAGACTCACCCTGTATATCACAAATTCACTGTATACGGTAATTAAGGGAAAGAAACCAAATCGGAAAAATTACATAACATTCATATCTCAGAATTTATCCATCCACATGTTAACACAATTACATATATCCACGAGGTTTTTTTTATGAATAGATTACGGACTTTCATACATTGAACTATAACAGAAGTGAGAAACGGTGAAATATGAAACATTGAACATTTTTTAAAGATTTAAGAATGCTGTTGTCCTATTCTGGAATTATTACACTTATTAACGGAAGAAACCAATTTAAATTTGTCTCATATTTCTTGCAATTAATGCAAACTATTTTTATTCTGTATGGAAACTCACAACCTGGTTATGGTAATTCGTGAAGGATGCACTTGGTATTTGTTTCAACGTATGACATACAACACACAGATATGTTTTGAAGAAGATTATGCTGCAATTGGTATTTTGTGTTGTAAGAAAAATGAAAGAAAGTGTTATCGATTACGGTGAGTTATTAATAGACCCCGGATTTTTATGCAAAATGAGAACTGTTCACATTTACAGCAAGACACAGGAGGTACATAGAGGTTTACTTATTTTCTGAATAATTTCAATTAACCAAGAGTAATACGATAATATTTTTAAATTGTATAAATGCGTTTATCGTCTTGCGTTTAATCTACTCATTTTTGTAATAAACGCATAAAATCCGCGTCTAGCTATTGATTAGGAAGAAGGTGTTTTGTCTTATTTATTCTGATTTATGCAAAAATAATGAATGTAAGTCTTTTATCCAAATATACTGTAAATGTATAAGCATTTCAACTTTATTCAGTGAAGTAAAATGGCAGATATTATGTGCGATAAATTGTCATTTTTATGGGTTGACATTCAGTTTTTGTTTATTCATAGTAATGTGTGTTTCATAGTGTACGATTTAGATATCATAGATATCGCACGCTAAATGAGTTTTCTCCAGTTTTAAATAAAAAAATATTTATTATCGATGTATTTTATTAATTTCATTTTTGACAAAATTCAACCAAGTGGTAATTTCGAAGTGTTCATAATACAATGACTCTATTGTCCAGCGTAATATTTACTGTGGTATTCAAGCTACAGGAGTATACCAAGATAAAGTCTTCATTCTATAATTGACCAATCAATTTAAACAGAAATTTAGAGAATTAGTGCCGTAATGAATCGAGAGACGTCTTTATTAGCCAGCCACCGCGAAAATAAAGCACGGAACGTCGAACGGTAAATGGTTCCCTTTCGTTCTAGAGTGGAGAACCCCGGCGTAGATCGTGCACGATCTCGATTCTCGATCTTGACCGTGAAAAGTTCCCGCTACGTAGAAGAGCAAGGCGGTAGTGTTGCGAACTGGATCGATGCGTTTCAACGATATCACAAAATAGAAAGTACTTGGAATTGCAAAGAGATCGCCGGCGGGCCGTTTCCGCGAGCAAGCGAGCGGGTGCCGCGCCGTTTGTCTGATGGTGCCCGCGGGAATCTGGACTGTCATCCGTGATCTTGGTTCGTCCAAAGAGAAGTCGGGCCCCGTCACTGTGTAATTTTTCGAATTGCTAACTCGCGATTGTCTGTTTCCGCGGAGCTCGGTACACACGATCGCTCTATGAACAATGCGGGAACTGTGGATTCTTATGCTGTGGCTGTCCCGATCGGCTTCCAAAAGATAAATAAGGTACAGTAGAACCTAGATAACTCGAAAACCTCTTTGAGACGAGAATTATCGGTGATTATTCGGAATAGAGCATTCCTCATCGATTTCAATGAACTTGAAATATGTTATTAAGGTCATCATTCTGAACAACTTTTTTCTGTACATGTTACCTACCGCTAGACGACCTTGATTTGAATAACATTTGAAATAGAAAAAAGTTTTAAGATAGAAAAGAATTTCAGAAGTACGTTAGAGTATAAAAATATTAAATATTATTTAACATTATTTAATATTATTTATTATTTAATTTTATTATTTTATTATTTATTATTTAATATTATTATTATTTATTATTTGTACATTTTGGATGATTACAAATTCCCATCAAAGTTGAATTATATTGCGTTTTCACGGAAAGATCTGAAGATTGCAAGAAATAAACTAAATTTATTTACGTTTGCAAATCACGGGAGCGCGAACTGCTATCAGCAAAATGTAAATGGGTAAAACGTTCGGTTTTGTTACAAGCACTACTTTCCCGAGGTCATGGCAAACGTTTGATCTCTCTGATCAATGAGGATTGTACCATTTCCGTTTCTGTTCGCCATTATTTGTAGGACAACATAATTCTTAACGTGTCTACATGGAATGCTCGACGTGACTTCCTCGTAGTCAAGGTAAAGATCAGGAATACTATATGGGTACCCGTTTCATGGGCGAACGATCGTAAGTATCTCACTTATAGAAAAGACCGGGACATAAATAACAATAGATTTCATCTTTTTAATTTATATCCTCAATTGATTATTTGAACGTCCTGCTACGTCTTCTCCTGCATTGCGTTTTATGGATATAAAATAAACCGTGAATTACATAACATGCTTCATTTACGTCGCGTTGCTTTAATAATGCGATGTCAAAATGAGAAATTTTATTATTATCCCATTTTACAAGAAATTGTAGACAGAATTCTAAATTGATAATTAGACTCCGGATCTTTATGCAAAATAGAAAGTTTGTGCATCAATTGTAGGATACAGGAGCTAACTGTAAATTTTTCATGCGTCAACCTATTTCGTATGTAACTTAGATTCACAAAAGACATGTTTGCTTTCTCCTTCGGACCAATAACAATTTTCAAAATATTACTTTACACTAACCGTACCGAACACAAAATGTGACTGGTATATGTTGTTTCAACAAAATTACAAGAGTGAATTTATTTAGGTTTCTTGAAATTTGTATGGCAGCCTATGCGCTTGAATGGAGAAATTTATTTAATAATTTTTAATGGTGATATCTGTGCAATTTCAATAATTATAAAATCTGAAAAGTATTAACACATATTATCTAGTAAACTAATTATTCTTCCAATGTCTCAAAAAATTCAAATCATTTGTTCCAACATTAAAGAAATTATTTGTGTTGAAATACTTTTGTCCACCACTGTACGTTTTCCGAAAAAAGTTTAGGCGATCGTGTCGTCTCGTTTAATATTGATTGAACGTCGTCGGCTACTGTTCCTTGTTGTCGACGTATTGATCCAAGGATGTTTGTAATTTATTTCCGGGCTGCCTTGTACAAGTGTAATCGTGATAGAGAAATGCCATGATCGGCAAAAGCTAGAACGACAGGGAAACGGTAATTGTTAGTGCAAATAGCGGATAATTTCCGCATTCGTTGGCGCGATCGCGAACGGAACACTGTAGCACATCCTCGATCTCAATCCTGGCCATGAAAAGACCTCGGTGCACATTCCACGCGGACGTATTACGAGTTGTGGCGCGGCGATAGGATCGCGAACTACCAAAGGTGCGAACGTAACTTCGCCGAGAAGTGGAAAGCATATCGTTAATCTTCTTCGACCCATCGTACGTGAGAACTGCACTCGACCGTACTCTCTTTCCTTGTCTTCTATTTAGGTCCTTAGCTCGTATTTACTTATGTAGCTCGTGCCATTACACTCCGGAACAAAAAGATAGCACACATTAAGATTTACATGATTTTAATTTATATTTCACATTGCAACTGAAATTTGTTTCCGTACTACATTATTTCAAGATACGTTTCATAACATACGTATAAGTAAAATCAAATTCGATTTCTTACGAACCGCTGTAGTTTTATTTGGCAAAAATTACATTTTATTAAGGAAATTGAAAAAAGCAACCTTCAACATTTTCTGTACGATTCTGACCAATTGCAATTTCTTTTTTTAAATGTTGAAGATTTTTATAATTTTTTAATGCTTTTCTGAAGCAATTTTCAATTCAATTCCACGCGTTCAAATTGTCTGCTATTTTTGTATACTACCCCTTGCAAGATTACGCCAGCTACAGTGATTTTTCGATATATGTCCCAAATATCTAGCCGATAAAAGTCCCAGAATTATCCACACTATCGCGGGGTATACCGCGTCCTCGGCGACCAGGGCCTCTAGAGCTTCGCTGTCCTTTTCTACGTTTGGCGTGGATCAAACAATAGTATCTCCTGGCCGATATATGTCTCTGGCTAGACCCGTGTTGTGGACAAATATCCAGAAAACATTGTATTTTTAATAATATCGAGATCGGAGATTCTGTTGGTCAATGTAAAATTTGAAGTATTTTTTAGAAAAAAAGCAACACATGTGGCATATGCGTCTATGCCTTCATCAATCATTTCTAAATACTTTGTGCTATTCATTTTTCTAGCCATGAATTTGATACCCATTTTCCCATAATAGCCAATATCGGGCCAAATCGTATGAAATAAATCATAATGAAATATCGTGGGAAAGATGATAACCAAATCCTCACTGAACAACGCTTTTCTTTAACCATGTGTCTCAGATGCCTACGAAAGACGTAAAGGCTGCCAATTGGAAGAACTCGCTCGAAGAACGCTCGTACCTTCGTATTTTCATGCAGGCATTTTCTACATATTTTTTGTGATAAAAAATGTTATGAGTATTACTAAAAGTACAATTACGTTATTAGAAAAACTATTGTGCATGTTGATGCATATGGGCATGAAACTCGAGTGCTAGAACAAAATATTCCCTTAAACATCGAGAATTAAATGTCAATGCTCGTATTTTTTAGATTGTACTTGTGATTTAATAGCATTACTAATTCTACTACTTTCTACTAATTTGCCTAGTTTCTAGGTGAAACAGTAACTATTTCGAACAAAATTACGTTTTATCCAATATTATACATATAATAAAATTCATTGTACACACACTTTAAATAATAACAATATATTATACAGTATAACATTATATAACATTATATTACTTTAATTACTTTAAATAATATGTCACTTAACATCGAATTTGCAAGTTCCTCTATACTTTAATTATTTTAATAAATAAAAATAAAATTCGAATAAAAATTCTTGAAAGTCTAACATTCTTTTCTGTAAGATTGTTGGTACCAATGAAGAAGCAAGTAGATCAATGTAACATAGAAAATATAGATAAGTTCTCTTTGAAAGTTACCTCGATTTCTTCGAATTCGATTGTAACTAGAAAGTACGAAGATAGGAAGACGCATGCAGAATCATGATTTGCATCTTTACTACATTGCTTTCACGAGCAAAGATCATATATTGTAGAGAACGCCTCGCATCATCTCATGTGATCTCTCATTATCTCATATGACTACGGATCCTTATAGATATTCCGAATTTGGTAGATTATTTCGTAAAAATCAGAATTAGGAAAAAATTTCCTTGGTGAACTAAAAAATACTCCGTCGTTAAAATGCAAAGAAAAAATACTATTCATTTTTGCTAATCTATATGTTTCCTTGCATTTTACACATCTGAACATGCTATAAATGCATGCAGATCTGCGGTCTAAATATTACCATTTTAATTTACCGAATTACTATTACTGATGGCAAAAATGTCGCAGACAAACGTTTTAATGTGGTAAACAGTTTAAAAGAGAGCACATTCTAATGTTATTAATTTTCTGTAAGTGCACACATACCTGACCTATGAACGTCAACTTTTATTTGATTAAGTACAACATATGATTTTTAATGCAGCAACATAGTTCCATATTTTCTATGAAAAAGTAATAATCCATTTATATCCAAAAAATATTAGTTTAGAAGGGTACGTTAATTTGGATAGTCGTGCGACTATTTTTGAAGTAGTATACTTACATTTTTCTGTTCTATGTTTCGTATAATAAGTTGCTCGTTTCACGTTTAATTATTCCAGAAATGTAATCAGCCTAAACCCGTGTAATTAAAACCAACGACTTCCTTTCTATCCTGTTTTAATTAACACTGGAAGAGATTCGCAGCGCTTTTACACGTCGACTTGGAATACTTTGCTGGTAACAGATAACATAGACGAGGAAACGGATATAATGAAGTTGTTCGGATGAATAGTCAATTCCAAATGTCTTTGTTCATGTGTCGAATTTCGATTTTTTAGAATTGATAAGAATCTCGGGCATTTTGTGTATATTGATTCCTTAAGGCTTAAGTAAGTATTCGTTGTAAAGGGGGTGGCTTTAATCTCTAAATTTACGGTAGTATCAGTTGCGAGAAAAATTTTTCAACGTTATTACATGTACGTTTCAATAGGTAACAATTTGGACCAAAAAAAGCGTCTTCAGTTTCCCAATCACTGTATCATGCAAAAATATCTTTACAATAATAAACGGTCGATGGCAAAAGCTTCAAATTTTAAAAAGACTCCTTTAAGGAGTCCAATTAGAGAATGGGAAAGTTAGAGTTCAAATGCTTTTTTGATCCACCGTAGATTGCACTTCTCATTTGTTCCTATTTTTCTTTTTATTTCATATGTTAGATTAATAACTACATTATTTAAACGTAAACTATACAGCAAACGCCATTTAATTGATCTTTGTTCATATGGATCGCCAAGAACAATTTTTTTGACACACAGAAATCTAGTTAGCATAACCCAGTTTCTTAAGATTGGAGTGTCCATTTCATCGAATGCGAGCTCAAAAATAATCAAAAAAGCACTTGAATTACGAACGTATCCAATAATGGTAAATAATTCGACAAGAAATAAGCCAAGGACGCAAAATTATAGTTGGAAGAATGAAATAGTCGCTTGTAGTTTTAACTGGGTGATTGGCAATTATTCCTTGTAATTACTGTGTCCATTTCATCGAATGCACTCTCGAAAGCAATCGAAAATGGAGTTCGGTTTCGAAAGCTGTTGTTACGGTCCGAACTGAAACACGAGTGCGTGTTACTATATGTATGTAAATCTGTAAATAACAGCTTTTCCTCAAAGAAGAGGCAAGTTCCTCTTTTTTTAATATAGTCAATGCTTCCTTTCACCCTGGAACGTCCGACAATCTTCTCTCACCGGCCTTCGTGAGAAACGACAGGATCGAACTTTCATTTCCATTGAAGGCAGCGTTTATTTGCTGCGAACGATTAATCCATTTCTCCTTCCCTGTGAAATATTTCATTTCGTTTATTTTTCACCGGCTTCTTCTTCCACTCAAACACGTTTCCTTTCACTTCTTGTTGCCGGCTACTAGTACCGTCAGGTTAATTCACCGGCCTCTCTTATTTTCTTAACTAGAGAGATCCCGTGATTTTCTTTTTCTTGGTGAACATCCCAACGCCGCATCTCGACCAGCGAATTTCACGTCCGTGACGTATAGTCTGCGAATTTTCATAACATCTCTAATAACATTACAAGGGAAGGCTAATTTGGGACGCGGTGGTGAGCAAATGTTATTCAGAATAACGAACAAAATAATAACGAATAAATTCGATTATATGTTATTCACAAACAGTGCTAATCAATTCATTCGTTATTCAAGAATCAAAATTAAATTGTACTTATTCGTTATCACGAATAACAAATAAATTGTACTTATTCGTTATCACGAATAACAAATCAATTGTACTTATTCGTTATCACGAATAACAAATAAATTGTACTTATTCGTTATCACGAATAACAAATAAATTTTACTTATTCGTTGGTCACGAATAACAAATAAATTGTATTTACCTATTCCTTATTTAAAATTTTCGAAAAATAGTATGATTTGTATATCCTACTGAATATCCTGTTTGAATATCGTTCTATCAACAAACATAAGAAATAAATATGATTAGTCGTCTTAAACTTTTTTATGCGTATTGTTTACAATGCAACTTATCATGTCGTTATCACATAGTCATACAATTGAAATAAGTAGAAGTACGAAATAAAGGACTAATTGTAATGTTAACGCAACAAGGATAAAGCATAAAATGCATTGTTAGGAATTGAATGAAACAATTAACTAACAAGGAAACGTATTCGGTTGATACAATACGATTTTGATGAAACTTATGTGAGATATAGTTCTTCGAAAAATATTTGATACGTGTATTTTTTATCGGCAACCATCCACTTTGAAAGGGTGAAAACAGCCCTCAAAGTTGGGGGTCAAAACCACATTCTTTGAGATATCTCGAAAACCAGAGGTCGAATTAAATTAGGAAGAGGATCATTCCATGTGAATTAAATCATTTTTTGGGGCTATGTTTCGAATTTTGATGAAATTCAAATACGTTGTAGTCCAAGTGAAAATGGGAGGCGGTGGTTGAGTCATCATTTTGTAATCTTCGAAATTGTTTAAAAAATACGGACCAAAGTTTGCCATTTTGATCGAGTTTTACGAAAACTGCCTCCACAACACAATTTATGTCATAATTATTAATGAAGATAAAAACATTTTCTTCTTTTTTAATCATCATCGCAAAAGACTGTTGTTCTTAAATAATTTATCATTTTATGTTCGAATGTCATTTTTTTATGTAAAAATATTATTAATACCTTTGTTTTCCAAATTTGACCACCGGTTTAAGTGTGAAAAAATTTGAAAAAATATGGCAATATTTTACGATTCTTCCTCTTTGAAATTCCGTTTTTTAAATCGCGGAACCTCAAAACTATTTATTGAACTATTTATTATTTTGGATCCATAAAATTTCTGGATATTCTTTAGACATTCTGAAGTAAGGGTCAACAGCGTTTTTTCTGAAATTACAATTTTCACGTAGTAAAGGAAAAGAACACGGGGAAAGAGGACGCGAGATGTCATTTGCATATTTTACCTAAACTGTTGTTGGAGTGCTGTGCACACCGAGCGTACAGAAAAGGTTAATACCATCCATAGTATAATGGACATTGGTTTTTCCAAGCCTGCCGGTAAATATGTAGCGGTCGATCAGTTGGTGCACTTACAATTAGCTACCTGAATTGCCGAACGCCGCGTCCTTTGCCGGTTTTACAAAAAACAATATTTCAAAGAGGAAGCATCGAAGTAACACTTCCTAACAATTATGTAAAAAGAAAACAGTTATATTCACTTTTTCACCAGGTCAAATTGTTACAGCCATGAGGAATAATAAGGATATAAGCACTTTTAAAATTGGTTCACAAAAATTTGAATAAATTGAAATTAATAATAAATGAACCGTATGTAAAATTAATAATAATAAACTTAAACAAATTATAATAGTAGTAAACAAAATTAACGAATTTAACAAACCGCTTTTCGTTGTCTGACTCATTCTCAGTACATTCATACTTTGTATGTGATCCTCATTCACGTTTTTCCAAACAATCTCGATCTATCCTTATCTTCTTATTCTTTTTCGAATAGGTATAAAACATATATTAAAAACAAATTAAGAATACATAAAAATGGTTCATATATAATTATTGAAAAATTGAATTGTGCATTAAAAGGATTATTATATGATTATAAGAGAGTACGCATGAGCCGAACGTCAACGTGATGAATTAGCGCTATTAGCCTCATGTTATGCGAACCGGTAACTTTAAACACAATTTTCATAGGCGAAAAGTCCCGGATTTTTACGGAAAAACTACAAGAGCATATTCTACAAGTAGAAATAAGAACAAAATGCGACTTGAAGTTCGGCTAGAAACGCTTTATTACAAAGTTATAAACAAATGAAATTGAATTTGGTAACAGCGCAATTTTACTTCGCAGAGTATGAAAAGTCGAACGTGTTTATCTTATTCGTCGATAGTTATTATGTTTACTATCTTGAAGTGATTCAACATCAGTGTCACTTTTACCACAACACCTGTTAGATCAAGAAATTGTAGTGAAAATGCCAAGAGTGTTTTCAAATGAGGAATACGCTGATGTTCATCTAATAAGCCGCCGTTACCAAATTCAATTTCATTTATTTATAACTTTGTAACGAAGCGTTTCTAACGGAACTTCAAATAACATTTTCTTCTTATTTCTACTTGCAGAATATGCTCCCGTAGTTTTGCTGGAAAAACCCGGGACACCCTGTATATTATGAGGGGAAGGTAGTGGGGCAGCGATATTAGCGGGAATACACTGGAACAACTCTTTCGGGATGAGACAAGTGTCCTACGAGTTTTTGGTAAGTTATTGTTAATATTTTATTATACAATGGCAGCTAACATGGGAGATGGAGCTACAAAGAGGCGCAGAGTCAAAATCAAATCATAATAATTCTAAAAAATGTTACAGAGTGATCAAGATACCCTATTTTATCCAGAATCTTACTTTACTGATAACGAAATCGTCGCGCATGCGCGAGAAAACGCGGCCCATATCTCATCATTGATCCCACTGACTAGTACGGATAATCGAGGTCCTACTAATTGTAAATCGTGGATTAAACAAGTAAATACGATCCAAACCGTACCATGTTGGGTATCATTTTATTCGGAAAAAACGTCGCGAACATGTTGCTGAAAGTTTCATAAAAAGTAATTAAAAACAAACAAACTATCATCGAATTTGACCGAACATGCACTAAGCATTCACTGAAGAATATTTCAGTAACTATTACTTTTTCACACTATGTATCTTCATACTTTTTTACTCAACATTCATGACTATTTCGAATCACATATTTGAATATCACACGTTATAATACAAAAACTCAAGGTCACCTTTGCATCACAATAAACTATGAAGACATTAAAAAGCTAATGATCACGTTGCATGTCTTATTTGATAAAAAGGTTCTTTTGTTTGTAGTAAGTCTTTCAAAGTGACCGCGTAAGACGCGTGAGGAAGCGCTCGTTTGTTTTGTAATGCGTCGACGACGGCGGTAGCGCGATCTATGGTCTTCTGTGAGCGGACTCTCGAGCGTGAACATGTGCGTAACCGACAGTCTCATTATTACATCAATAAACCACTAGTTATTGTTCCGTCCGTGGTAGTTCGCCTCACCTGGCTTCTCGAGGAAATATCCTAACAGTTCGAAACTTGTTGTT
The DNA here is from genome assembly GCA_028454245.1 of Halictus quadricinctus. Lineage (NCBI taxonomy): Eukaryota > Metazoa > Arthropoda > Insecta > Hymenoptera > Halictidae > Halictus > Halictus quadricinctus. The sequence goes on from CM052118.1 coordinate 13,866,110, forward strand.
ATGCAATGAGTAGGTTACGAGTAAATTCAAGTGGTACAGTTAAGAGATTCGCCTTGTATATTTAAAGTATTAGAAGAAGGATAAATGTTTTTTCCTTTGCGAATTTTGTACGTTCAGTTTTTCGTAAATTTCATTTATTTTAAGACTATATTTGTTTCTCTTTGTTTAAGATTTAGAACTAGACATTCCACCGTCCAAATAAAAATTTTGAGAGCTGCTGTGAAAAGTGACGCTGGCGCTTATATTTGGATGCATACAACTAAAATTTATACAGTACAGTGTTTACTGTATGTATATATGTCCCAAATGCCTAGCTGATAATAGTCCCAGAACTATCCCCACTGTCGTGGGGTATACCCCGTGAGGTGCCATTAACTGAGGCCTCTTGAGCTTTACTGTCCTTTTCTACGTTCGGCGTGGATCAAAGAATAGTATATACTGGCCGCGATATGCAGGGTGTTTCGTTTATTTCAAGATAGAAATATCTCGTGACGCACTGAAGTTACGAAAAAAATTTGTTTACAAAAATTGTTAGGTATGATGGGAACAATCTTATGGTGTAATTTTTTCAGGACTCGAATGGTGGTGGGGGAAATTTCAAAGTCAAATTAATTCTTTTAAATGGAACCATATATTTTTTTTTGTCATAACACGATAGCATTTTCCAAGTCGAATTCAACGACATATCACATTATGTTATTTACTGTTAAAAAACATTAGAAATTATGTTATAAAATAACTTCTTAAGTAAGCAATGGTAGTACATATAGCTAGTTGTCGGTTTTAGCTCCACACTGTGAACAAAGATCGACCTTCTTATGTCTCCTTAAGTTTCTTAAGTTACCGAAATAAATAAACATAAAATTTATAGTTCATATCCTTAGCTATTTTATTCAGTATACGTAAATAAAATTGCTCTGTTCATTAGTTAATTGAATAATTTCATTATTTGTTGCGCTTATCAATGTTTAATTTAACTATTGGCTTTCGTTGAAAAGGATGCCGTCTATGAAATTTCCGAGCCACTTCTGCATACGATAAATATCCATCAGCACGCAGACAAACTAATTCAGCTTCTTCCTGAAGGGCATGTTCTGGAATTAAATAACTTCGAAAGCAAGAAACAGAACTCAACGAAATTATTACAGCCTCTAGTATTGCACTTTCTCAACTAAAATAAATGAGACTCGGGACAAATAAAGTAATTCTTCAAAACAAGTAACATAAGGTCGATCTTTGCTTACAGCGTGCGGCTAATAGCCGGCATGTAGCTACATATGTACTGTTATGCCACAGGAAGAGGTAGATGAAGAGAATCCTCGAATAAACTCCAAAGTCTTCCAGCACAACTTAGGTTTATTTTGAAATAGGTCGCCAAGCAAAGACACAAAGCAATTTTCTACAAGACTAATCACTCAATAGCTCACGGATCAACTGACTAGTTACTTGTCACTTCTTCTTCTCCACCCGCGCCTTTTTGCAGGGCCTTATATAAGGATACATTTAACTATGGAGGTTTGGTGAGGAGTGGATGACGCTAGCCCTCTTAGAGATAGGGGATGACATGAAAGTCGGAGTTTTCACAGGATTAGGCTTTAACCTGGAATCTGTGTACCGATGAGTAATTTGTTTTCGTCAAGTCGATGAGAAAGCCTATGAGTCAGAATAGATAGAATATTACTCGCAGTCTTGCATAACAGTATTACCATTGTCTACTTAAGAAGTTACAAATTTATAACATAATTTCTAATGTTTTGTAACAGTAAATAACGTAATGTGATATACCGTTGAATTCATCACGGAAAATGCTATCGTGTTATGAAAAAAACATATATGGTTCCATTTAAAAAAATGAATTTGACTTGGAAATTTTCCCCACCACCACTCGAGTCCTGAAAAAAATTACACCATAAGATTGTTCCTTTCATACCGAACAATTTTTGTACACAAATTTTTTTCGTAACTTCAGTGCGTCACGAGATATTTCCGTTTTCAGATAAACCAAACACCCTGTATGATCCTGGCTGTACCCGTGTTTTGGACATATATCGTGTAAACACTGTATGTATACGTCAAAAGGAAACGTACTATATAACAAATTCTGAAAACCACAGATTGTGATCTTATTCATTTTGTTAGAAAAATATCCTGAAAATAATGATTTCTTCAGTTCCCTAGCCGGAACCTCCCCTTAAGAATTTTCTGATCAGCCGATTCTGTTTCGCTCGCTCTCGATTACGATCAAGTGGATAGACTAAAATTTAATGTAAAGTTATGCAATCGTCGGGCCGTCGGTTCCCACGGTGCAGGAAACGTTTTCCAAACTGGTCTGACGGCATTGGTATTCATCTCGAAGGAAGTGGAAATCGCGTTACGCGGCTCGCGAATTCACATTCATGGGAAGCGGCTTGAAGCTCGCGCGATATTCGGGAGACCGGCCTGGAAAAGATCGCGAGTACTTTCAATTCTGTGAACTCTAATTTAACACGCGCGTAACAACCGTTAGTCCTAGTTCCGGCAATAGTCTCCATCAGTTCACGATCCTGCATTAGATAGTGAATTAACCATTATTCGATTGACACATTTCATTTGATTGGCCCATTAACTACCTTTACGATTAAAAATAAATCAATTGTATCTACATATAATAATTCTTATTAAGCAGAATTAATCTTTTTTAAACCTTGCTTAGTCTTTCCTTATCAACCTTTTTATTCGAAACAATTAACCGTGGAAATTGATTTAATGTATTGTGATAATTGATTTAATCGAGTGACGAAATCAATTATTATCATTTACCGTTCATAAATGTTAATGCTTGCTGTTCCATCTCTTATTGAAAGTAGTATGTAATTGGTAATCGTTAATTGGTAATTTTTCATCAAAGTTTAACTGTTATGAAAAGTGTGTTTAGTAACATCGTTTTATTGATACTCTTTTTAAAATTATGTAACTTAACGAAATTCTGAAACGTTGAGCTTTTTCTTGTATTAGTTACGATGTTTCTTTTATTTAATGGAGTCCGTTTCTGTTTTTAATATGTTTATTGTTATCACATGTTTTGCACGTGTCACCGATTATAAATTGTCCAATTGTCTATATTAGTATGAGTGAAGCAGTGTGTAGTGTATATTTTAAGACATTAGAACTTTTTACACGTACAAAATATTTAAAAACGTCCATGGCAAGGATAAACCAGGTAAGTCAGTTGTGTAAAATCTACGTAAATACATAAAAATTGACAGCATGTTTCGTTTTACGAGAAATTGAATTTACCTTCTATTTTCCATGGTTGGCAAAGGATTTTTAGAAAACCATTTTGATGCGAGAAACACATACTATACTTTGTACATTAGTATAATCGCATTGATTGTGATTGTGATTAATGTACATTTCTATTATATTTATATATAAATGAATGAAATGTTACAGCTGTAAAATGAACGTACTTGTATGTATTATATGTGTTTGTTTTTCAGAAATTAGTTTTTGGATCACAAACCGAATTATCATTCCGAATTACTTTTGTGTATTAGCGAGAAAAGTATATCATCGATGATTAAGCGTAAACAGTGAGAATCTATCATTGTGACACACGGAAATGTTTTCCTCATACCGCATATTTGTTCTTGGTTTCCTGACAGTTCTGAATGAAGTCGATTGTTCTGACTGGAAATGAAAGCGAGCCTAATAGTACGTTGCGTTAATTGGCGAATCGAAAGGCATAAGCTTGCTTTTTTTCCCGAGACAAAACAGTTGTGTACAAAAGTCATAGAACAAAGAACTATGATCTGTCATTGTCAATTAATCAGTTCATAAACTCAACTATTTACCTTTTTATTAAAATTTTGATGTCTTTCACTTTTTTATCAATTTGACTTCACGAGGCAAATTAGGTTAAGAAAATGAAAGTCTAATGAGAATTAATCAATTAAAATCACCTATTAAATATCACAATTTCGATTTTATTAATTATGAAATAAAAATCTGAAAAAGGTAATTATACGAGCCTGTACACTTAATCGGTTATGGTCCGAAGCTACTTTTAAGTGCCGTTATTGTGAAATTACTACTATAAATGAAGTATGTTCACTACCATCATAATCTATGATCTAACATCTAAAAAAATCCAAGCCGTTTCGCAAAAATTACACATTTAAAAGGATTTTTTAAAAGGACGTACGAACACTTTTTGCATTGACTGTATGTGTTGTTTAATCCTCGACCGCTCAAATTTTATAGCAATTTTATATGGTTCAAAACAAATTTGTGTCTGTTAAGATATTAATCACCGACAAAGAAATGTTTAAGCTCACTTTATGGCAAATTCATAGACAGAAAAAAATATCGACATAACGAATTACTATGATTGGTTACCCTTTTCGTTTCTCAACCTCGATTTTCGCACACATTTTTGGGTCTCGTTTTGTGCAACGGGGGAGGTTCTACTATACTCGGACTGTAAGGGTGTATGAATGATAAATTATTCAAGAAGCTGATCTCTCACTGATAGGACACATATTGTATTAATAATCATTAAAAATCTGAATAAACACAGTTTTATGATGCCCATAAAATAATACAAAGTATTTCCTTTTACTCCCGTGTAGTCATAGCACTAAATAAAATTACTTTCGTACTGATAATACCAATGTCATTCTAATTTTTAGATTGTCCTCAATGAGGGTTCTGCACTCTAAACTCATCGCAAAGAGGAATGCTTCTTTCATTGACAAATAAGTGGAACATCAGGATCGAGGTCAAGAGATACGAACTCCTCCGAGCACAGCGATACATCCATTCTCCCAAGGCAAATTCGTGCCGTGTGATAGAAATGTTTAGTATTAACGGTCATAAAATAACTATGCAAAATAGGTACCTGAGACAACTACACATGTTTTGTATAATTTCATATTAATATATTCTCTTCGTATGAATAAAAATTCCATTCACCCACACCCACATGACTCAATATACATTCAAATAAGTCGCCTCGAATATCCGCGAAATTGTTCGTGAAAGTGAAAATTATTGCAAATCGAAGTTGAATAGTCTTCAGAGGTGTATAATTTGATGTAGGTAGTAGTTTTTCTGTAGGTGGACACGTGGAGGTCATGAGAACATTAACTGCGATCTTTCGAGTTGAATAATATATTTCTGAATCTATTGATCGATTCAGTTTGCAATTACATATCTTCAAAAATGTACTGAATGAAGTACTTATGGTTAAAAATGATCATTGGTACTACCCGGTACTTATAACACGGTCGGGTATATCAATATGAGACAAGAAGACCATTACTAATCCAATAACAAAACTTCTTTATTTTTCACTATTTTTTTATAGGACTTTCACCAACATATTCGTGGCTTTTTTCTAATGAAAATGATACCAAATTTGATATAATTCCGATGTAATTTACTTGTCTAATAAATGATTAAAGTTTTGGACGCAAAGACGAACAGTGTGTGGGAAAGGAAGAGACACGGTGAGTCGAAGCGTTCGGGAAAGATGAAAGACTGGTGTGAGCTCAGGCCTTTAAATCAAAAATTGAACTTTTTTATTATTTATTATTTTCTTACAATATACAATTCGGATTGTATTTACACTTTTTCCGTTAATGTAATTGTAATGGGAAGTAACTTTCATCGTTCAACACACAAGTAAATATCATCGCAATTATATCATATTTGGTATCATTTTCATTAGAAAAGTGTCACGAATATGTTGGTGAAAGTCCCATAAAAAAATAATAGAAAATAAAGAAGTTTTCTTATTGGATTAGTAGTGGTCTCCTGTTCTCACACCGACATACACGACCGGTGTTATGTTCACACTCCTCGGCGGTGGCGGCTCTCGAGCTGCTGAGCCCCTCACGGGTTATACCTCGCGGTAGTGGGGATAATTCCATGACGGCTAATTCAGAACTGTCGGCGTCGTATATCCCGGGATCACTGTATATTATTAGAAAACCAAATACCCAACCCAGTAATCCCTGTACGCTAATACACAATTATTTACTCTTACACACACCCAAAATGTAATTAACACAATACACGCATGTTTCTCACCTACCACCTTTTTTATACCTACAGTCGGAGACAGAAATAAGTGGACAGTTAGTGGTGATAGGTAAAAACATGACCGTTACAAACTTAAGTTATACAGGGTGAGTCACCTAACGTTTGCACCTTAAATATCTTTGTTGTTTCTAAAGATACGTAAAATATGGTAAGGACAAAGTTGAATGGTACAATGGGGCTGACACGATGCCAAAAAATTTTGTTTTTATGTAATTTTTTTAAAGATATCAAGGTCACCTTGACTTTTTAAATGGAACCACCCTTTTTTAAACACCTACAATGATAGTCCCTTTGATTAGGAATTCAGTGACTATATTATTCCAAGGTCATTCAAGGTCAAGGACAGAAAAAACTTATAAAACTAAAATATGGAAGCAGAATACCTGTATTTTATAAATGTTCGAAATGATGGCCGTCTACGTCGATACATTGATGTAAACGAGCTCTGAAGGAATGTTGAACTCTGATAAGTACATCCGAGGTGATATTCGTACATGCTGTGATGATACGCTGACGCATATCTTCAACTGTTGTTGGTGCATCCATGTACACGGTCTCTTTTAGCACACCCCATAAAAAGAAATCCGGTGGATTTAAACCAGGCAAACGTGCTGGCCATGAAACAGTTCCGCCTCGTCCAATCCATCGGTTTGGAAATTTAGAATCCAATGTTTCTCTTGCTACTCGTGCATAATGAGCAGGACAACCATCATGTTGGTACTACATATCATAACGATTTCGTAAAGGGACATCTTCTAACAAAATTGGCAGATCTCTTGCAAAAATTGAGCGTATTTCTGTCCCGTCATCATTCCGTTAACTAGTACTTCGAAACAACCTGTACGTATTAATGAAAGTCTGTCTAGAAGGAGTGTGTCGCTCGGGGTACCTTTCTTCATAAAGTAATCGGACCTGCACTGCATTTTGCCTACATTCACAGTAAATCGTGATCATATCACACTTGTCAGTCATTGAATAAGACATAGCGGAATTGCGTTTGGAAACATACTGATAGTAAATAAGAATGCTGAATAACAATAACATTGAAGGACCTTAGTATGTTTACTTTAACTACAAGTCTCAACCGTGATGAACGTATTCTGCTTTCATATTCTAAATCTTATACGTTTTCTCTGTCTGTGAACTTGAATGACCTTGGAATAATTATTGTCACTGAATTCCTAATGAAAGGGATTATCATTGTAGGTGTTTAAAAAAGGGTGGTTCCATTTAAAAAAGTCAAGGTGACCTTGATATCTTTAAAAAAATGACATAAAAACAAAATTTTTTGGCATCGTGTCAGTCCCATTGTACCATTCAACTTTGTCCTTACCATATTTTACGTATCTTTAGAAACAACACAGATATTTGAGGTGCAAACGTTAGCTGACTCACCCTGTATATGTTATATATCCTTATAGTGTATAGATTATTTAGCGAATAATTGAAGTTCATATTTACATCTTTGTGTAAACACGCCGTACTATAACAAAAATATCAGCTATTTATCAGGAGACAAAAATAAGTGGATACTTGGTTATAATGTTATTGTGAGGTAAGGAATGTATACAAACATTAGGCACAGGTCACATGCAGTGATCACCATCAAACTTATTAGTACCAATTCAAGCTTCGTACAAGTAAGAATATTTAGACAATAATTGCAGAATGCCAGAAATGAAAAAAATTTCATATGAAATTCTCCATTCAATTGTATTGGACTGTTGTAAGAAATTAAGTTACCGTGTAATAACTCGGAAGTGCAATGTATTTAAAAGTGCAATAGCAAAAATTTATAAAAAATATCTAGTACATAAGACCATGAAAAATTTAAGAGGTCGTGGACGCAAACGCTGCAAGTACCACCATACAAGAAGACCGTCGAATTTTTCGTACAAGTCGAAAAGATCCAACGATTGCAGCAAGAAGTATTGCTGAAAATAATAAAACGAAGACTGCACGAAGCTGATTTAAGATGCTGCAAGGCTAGACGTAAGCCACATATTAATACAAGAAAAATGAGAAAACGTTTAGCATTTGCAAAAAAATATGTGAATATGCCACTAGCATTCTGGAAAAATATAATTTGGAGCGACGGAAGTAAATTTGAGTTGCGGTAATTAAAAAAGACGCAGAAAGTTTGGAGAAAAAGCATGAAGCGTATAAGAGATCATTTATTACACCCACAGTTAAAGGCGGTGGATCATTAATGGTGTGGGGGTGCTTCTCGCGAAACGGAATTGGTACGTTAGTGCAAACTGACGGATTTATGAATGCAGATAAGTATATTAATATACTAAATGAAAATTTAGAAGAAGCAGTGGTAAAAATGGGTTGCGACGACGAATTTGTCTTTCAACGAGACAATATAAAAAAATTTTAAATTTCTAGAAAGAAAATTCTAAAAAGTAACTAAAATTTTTTTAAGGATTCCAATATTAAATTGCTTGAATGGCCGGCCCAGAACGCTGACTTGAATACTATCGAGAATTTATGGAGTTTACTGGACGCAAAAGTTCCATTGGACCACTTTAACTTGGAAAAGTTAAAGTCTGAATTTCAAAAAATTAGTAACGATTATATTGAAAAGTTAATACAAAGTATTCCTCGACGTCTGGAAGTACTAATACAATAAAAGACGGCAATACCAAATACTAATTTTGTTATGTGTTCCATTTATTACGCATTTCATTGAGTATCCACTTATTTTTGTCTCCTGATAAATAGCTGTCATTTTCGTTATAGTACGGCATGTTTACACAAAGATGTAAATATGAACTTCAATTATTATTCACTAAATAATCTATACGCTATAAGAATATATAATAAATAAAACTTAAATTTATAACAGTCATGTTAATTCGACTAAACTTCATTTTTACCTATTTCCACTAACTGTCCACTTATTTTTGTCCCTGACCATATATAAAAAAAGGTGGTAGGTTAGAAATATGTGGGTTAAATTACTTAAACAAATTACTGGGTTATAACCTAGGTATGTATACATATCTTTCTTTTAATATATATATCTAATCTTTTTCTTATAATATCCATAATATTCAAATAATATCCATATTGGCATAAACTATATTTCATTTGAATTAATTATGATAAAATGGTTAATTGTTTTTAGCTAGAAATAGTTTAATACCGTGTTGCGTAGAATTACGTACAGTTGTTGAAGTCATAATTATTAAGTGTAGCTTAATAGTAACCAGAATTTCTAGTATTAAACATTTCATGGGTACATATCATGGGTCCTTGCATAAGTAATTAAAATCTTTTAGAACGTTTAATAAACTACCCGTCTGCATTTAAATATAACTTTAGGAATCTAGTTTTATGACATAAAAAAAGGTATCGATTATTTAGTTATTCAGTGGTATCAATCATTTAAACTTGTGCGAGTTTCTTGCAACTTTTTGACATTCTAAGTGAATCCTTGCTTTACGGATATTGATTTATAAAAATATTAGATGAATCGTATTTTATGCAAATTTTTATGGACAAGTTTACAAAAATTGACACTAAATTTTGATTACTTTATTATTTTATACTTGTCACCAAGAGTTTTATTCTTGCAATAGTAATCTAAAAAACAATTCAAAATTTCAGTACAATTGTGTGGTTTATTCAAATATATACACTTGCGATTGCTATAAGTGCATGAAATTTGCAGTTTAATAATAAGACATGAATATAATTCAAAAGAATAATAAGGCATGGATAGTTTAATAATTAGATTGTGGCACTGTCTCAACTCCTTAACAGTTGAAATAAATTCTTTTTCTATTAAGATTAATTAAATTATGACACAGTTGGAAGTCCTATTCTGAAGGGTTGAATCCTCATTAACAGATTACCGGGCTACACGTCCAATTATATTATCAGTGTCTTCCTGAACTAAAAACGTGGTTCGTTAAAGCGAACGTCAAGAACATTTCCAATTATACAAATAAGTTGGTAGTTCTTATGGTGATTGAAAATCCTTGGAAATATTCAGTTATTAATAGATTTAACCCCGAAGCTATACGCAATATGTATGGATATTATAATAAAACATCTGTTCAATCTTCTTATGCACCTTTATTATGACCCTTATTACGCAGAATATTCCAAAATGATGATAATCAACAAATTTGAGTTTAGTTATCTACATTAGAATCTCCGCTCGCGGTATCTTCATGGTGAACAGATTGAAATAATCTCCCGATGCGGTCTGATGGAACGATTTTTCCAATGCAGTCGATAATCCACTAACTTATCACAGAAGCCGATATATTATATACTTTATTAAATATGAATCATAAAATCGCATATGTATAATGAAATGATTGTAGTTTTATACCTCTGAGAATAATAAATAAAGTAAGTCGCGTGTTTCAAAATAGAATAACTTATGAGCCGTTTGTTCAATTTCTAGAAAATCTAATTCTATCGACAACGGCAAAGTACAGGAAATTAATTATTAACGGTTTTCTTTTTTTAATTACTTAAACCACGAAATTTTATGGATTTCTAGTGTCAGAAAATCTTGGGAAAGAAAAATAAAAAATTGAACCAAAGCCAACACGACTCCCGTTTAATTCAAATTCACTGAAACTAATAATATGAAAAATAAATTTGTGTCTCTAAATTCTTGTAGAAAAATATCACATTGTACGATGTTCTGCAGACTACTGACAATATTTTAAAAAATTTACCTATTAAATTGTCTAGATCTAGTAGGTTTGTTTAAAACAGATGAAATTTTTAGAATATGTATGATAACACAGATTTACAAACTGTATTTTTGAAATTTTCAATATAGGCCCACATAAAAAAGTTGTAAAAAACAACTTTTAGTTATTTTCTCTGCAAGTAGTGTAGTAAACTAATTGCTTTAACTTCTCAAAAAAATCCAAGTCGTATGGTCCAATGTTTAAAGAAGTAATCGTCTTTTGAAGAGTGTCCGAATATTAATAAAAGCCACTGTATATTAAATTAATAAACGAATAATCAAATAAGTATGCGGTTCACATTACAAGCGGTGACTACATTTTTCAGCTGAATGCTGCTCTTCATACTTCAAAGATGCATAATTTCTTTTTTATATTAAATATAAAAGCCTTAGAATATCCTGCCCGCTCACCCGATCGAAATATTCTTGAAAATGTTTGGGATGACTTGTTAGCCATAAGTGTCTATAAATGTGGGAGGAAATACAATAATAGCAGGAGTTTGCGAATACCCAAGAGGAAGAGTTGGATCGGGTGGGGTTCCCGAAAATTTCGAGATTCTCGAAAGAATCGGGTTTCCTGAAAAGGGTGTTGCCGGATAGGAAGGTCAAAGTGCCCCTAAACCAAATTGAATTTGCAATAGACCATTCGATAGCTTCTCCAAAGAAAATACTTTGTATTTTTCAACCCTATATGTAGATTTGGGGGATAATAATGGTGTGACAAAGAAAATCAGGTTTTTCTGAAATTTCTCTTATCCTTTTCACTTGAAAATTATGAAAAAATCAGGCATATTTTAGGCATTAGAATGCAAATCTCCGAATTTTTTCAGAATTTTTAGCTTCGGAACCGAATTAAAAAAAAAAACAATTTTTGAAATGCCGATTTCTTGTAGGAGTTACGAGATACTAAGTTTATTTCGGAATTTTCAGAAATCCCGACTCTTTCGAGAATTCCGACTATTTCGGGACTCCCGATAAATTCGAGAATCTTGAAATTTCTCGGGTGCCCGCCCCGATACCGAAAAAATGTTGTTCCCGACCCGACCCGACTCAACATTTCGGGTTCTTGCACTAAATAATACTAATGAACTATTGTAAAAGGAAGTATAATTAAAGCTTGGAATGCACAAAAACAAAACCGAATAAAAATGTTATTCAAATCAATCCGAAAACGTTTGTTAGATGTTATAGAAAAAAAATGAGGTATTACGAAATATTAATTACCAATGTTTTATTAGTGTCCTATAATTGCGTCCAACCAAAGTCGGTTTATATTTACTCGCTCAGCCAAACCCGCTCCGAACAAATTTTGATCAATGTTTGTAATGGTACTTTGCCAGCAAAAATCGGTCATTTTGGTGCTAAGACCATACTTGGAGCATTATTTGGCCCCAATTTGCTATGAATTTGCCGACTGAAAACTGTCGACAAATAGGGAGCCTATGCCGAAGCAGTTGGGACGTAATTTGAGTGCAAAATTTGCAGATGGAATTCGAAGGCAAAGCGAGAGCACACCCTGCCGCCGTGTAGAGGGCAGGTCGGTCGCACAAAGAGCGGACCTAACCTTGTTCGAAGAGTAAATATCGGACAACATCGGAGTAAACCTTACTGTAAAAGAGAAAACAGAATTCTATTTAAACTTCCAAATTATTATATAATTTTAAGTTTCAGGTAAAACTGGAGGGTTCACTCACGATTCTGCCCAATATTTATTCTTAGTGCGACCGACCTGCCCTCTTCACGAGACCGATCAACTTCTCTACGTGAGGGCAGGGTGTGCCCTCGTTTTGCCCAAACTTTGTACTACAATTCGAGCCACATGCCCAAGCAGAAGGATCCCAGTTTGTAGACCATTTTTGGTGGCAAATTTAAAGCAGATCAAGAGTAAATTGCTCACCTGGTATATTTTCTTCTGTAATACATTCTGTGTAGGTCCTACTTCTTTATGTTTTTGTATGTTCTAGAATGTGTATAAAATGTGTAATTCTTTTCTTTTGAATATACGAGGTACACAATCACATATATTATGAAGTATCGTATTCTTTTGTCGACCACTGTATGCGGAAAGGTGACTCAGGAGGTACAATGTCGTGTGTCAGTCCGATTACCAAAACGATACGCAGTAGGTTCGCAATAACCAATTAGCGTATCCGAGACAAACGAATATTGCGATCCCGTTACGAAATGCTAGTCGCAGAAATGATAATAATCTAATGATATACACATATACGCGCGCAGAGCAGACGTGAAAATGCATGCTCCTCTCGACGACCACCGTGTACTTAGTACGTTCACTCTCACACCTTGACCTTCTTCAACCGGGAAGTCTGGTCCCCATTGGAGAACCAAGGATATCCTCGTACGACGAGTGTTTGTGTACACATACACAGTGCGTTCAAAAAGTTTCCGGTTTCAATAAAAATAAAAACGACGACTCATACGCAAATTTTTTAGTATTACGCAATCTTGATCTGCTGTCCAGATCTGCTCCAACACAAAAGATAGAACAAATGTTTGAAGGCAAGCAATTAGCAGATTTTTTACAATTTTATTTCATAACTTATAAGAAGTAACTGTAAAACTTTCATTCTATCTTTTAAAAGTTTGTGAATTACAAAATAAAACGAAAAATAGTCTAATTTTTTAAGATTAATCGTAACTGCATAGAGGGAATTTAACGCTAAACTTACCACCGCCAGTTAATATGTCCGGTTCCAGATTTTTTATTTTACAATTACTGAAATTATAAAGATGCTTTCGTGGGAAATGATTAAATAAACATATTTAGTAGAACATGTATCATAATACGAACCGCACAAAATCCAAATAAATTCAATCGCGTCATTTTTATGAGGCAATATGTATCAGTTACATTTAAAGCTTGGTAGGTTTATTGTTAACAACAAAAAAGATTGCCTAATATATACTACTACATATGCTCTACATATTCGCAACTATTATCATTTTCTGAACTTCCGGGATGCAGATGTTCCCTTGTTAGTGTTGCATATATTAGATGCACAAATTAAGTTGAGGCTCTCACAAGTACTCGATTGTAACTTTGTTTTAAGTTAAATCTTTTACGCACCACAAAAAATTAAAAAATGAATGAACAAATTGCATTCTGAAAAAACAGGATGCCATTTGAGGGTTGAACGTGCATCAAGCCCTAAGAATGTCAAACTTCATAACGAAGAACAGGTCATATAACTGAACGAGGCTGACGATATAAACTATGCATTCGTGACAAAAATGAATAGATAAAGTGCAAAACTGTGAAAAGGTCAGAAGAATATCAGAATATCAGTTACACTATTTTCGACTCATTGAAATTAGTAAAAGAAAAAAATCATTTTGATGTTACCTCTACCTCTTACAATTGATTTGAACAATTTTTATGAAACATTGCATTCTGTTTGCTTTTAGATTTGCTAAATGCTGTTTGAACTAAGGGAATCGCTCGCTCTACTTTAGCGCGTTTATTATACGATTCTTCATCCACATTTAAAAATTAATTTTTGTTGCTATATAGTTGGTCAAAACCATATTTTACTAAGAATTGTATAAGATTTAAAAGGATAAACTTTGATTCTAGAATTCCGAACTCATTAACTAAATTACTTTGATTTTGTAAGATTTTTGGAGAGGCTAGGTGCAGTCAACATTTTAATGAACGCTGCTGTAGCTGACAATATGCAATATAAAAAATAGTACCAAAGATTTCCGATCAAGAATTTCGATCGTTTCCATCAAGAAGGTCCAAAGAATGTTTCATAAATAAGAGTATAGAAACTGACAATGAATCAGTTATTGCAAGAAGATCCTTGTTAAATATGAATGAAACTACTCAGTAACTTAGTGTAACACAATAAACAATTTTTATTCGCTTGCATAAATTGCGAAAAATTCCCATGTCATGTCAGATGATAGTTTTGCACGATAACACATGGTCACGTTCGGCGAAAGCAACCAAGGAAGTCATATATTTTTTTAACTAGGAAGTTCTTGCTCATGCGGCTTGCTTGTTGGGCCTAGCTTCTTCAGATCATCACCTGTTCAATGCTAGCAAAACCATTTCTATGTGTACAAGTAAGATTTGACATCCGAAGACTAATTAGGAACACAAGATATAAAGTAATTAGCCCTGTATGTATCTGTGCTACTTTTTGCACAATGCTTGGTTTCCTTATTCTTCCCCCCCCCCCCGTAGATATGGTGGACTTCGGTATATTCAGAGGAAAATTGAAATTATAACTTATATCTTCCTCTCTAGTTCTAAAAGAGTGCTTTTTGTAACAAGTCACTCTAACAAGTAACTAATAAATGTCCTTGACCTTTCGTAAATTTTTTACTATGTCAAGTTTTAGAAAATCAAAAATACATAAAATGTTGAACCCAGCTATAACTTTAAAATGATTGAATATTCCAGCTAAATGCGGGTAAGAGATCCATTACTGAAACAAAGAACTCAGGAACTCTTTACATACTGTTATAAATTATTTTAAAAACGCAAATAGTCATGTTCATTAACAAAACTTAATAGGGCTTTTTGTCATGTTTTACTAGAAGAAGTATTGTAATTAGAGCAAGAATAACAAAACTTCCAAAAATTGTTATATACTAAATTTTCAAAATGATACACAGGCAGTTTGGCTGAAGTTTCGAAAATCGGTCAAATCGGATTGAGCTCAGATTTTGCACATAGTCCTGTTTTGCATTAGAAACATGTTTCCCAACAGAATTTTTGGCGACTCGAAAGAAAATTTTGTATCATATTAGCATCATTTTCTACCTTACTGATTCTACCTTACTAATATCGCTTGGAAATGTGCCCTGATAATAAAAGAGATGCGATTATTGTATTGGTTGTTTTGATACCAAAATATGTTGAAGTTGGTACGGAACTGCCGGTAAGGTACAAAATTTTATGTTGATATGGTAGAAAATAATAAAAAATTGTTTTTCGAGTCGCCCAAAATCCTTTTGAGAAACATGTTTTTAATGCAAAATGAGACTATGTTCAAAATTTGAGCTCAATCCGATTTGACTAATTTTCGGAACTTTAGCCAAATATTGACATCATTAAGAGCTGTACACAATGTGAAATAAAACACCGTACAAAATTATAGACCAATCTAATAAAAATGTCACACCGAATACTACTCCTCTTTGATTAAACTTTTCATTTAACAATAAAGACCTTTAGAAGTACTGTGGTAATATTAGAATCTAAGACAGTATAAATATTGGTAATTTTGTGGAAAGGTTGCAATGAATAATGGTCGTTATACTCGGGACTACGGCAGGGTTAAAGCGTCCTACTATATGACGGATGAAGACAGTAGTATGTGGAAAGTAAGAATGATAATCCAGAAGACAAGGCGTTAAACCGCCTCTTATAGTAATGGACGTCACAACAATAAACGTGCGCGAAGTACTACGTGCATCGACCTTCACGACATGGCAAGGGTCTACGTTAGAGCAACGACGATGACTCGCCTTAACTCTCACAGGATCCAGCACCGATGAATCGACTAGATTTCGAGGCATTCCTATGAAAGCAATGCATCACGAGATTTGTCATGGACTATAGGCATCTTCTTCCCAAATAGGAAAGTTGTCGTTCGACGAGCAATTCGTACCTCTCACGACATCGAAATCCTTTCATCTGAGGTATACCATATTGGCCTAAGCTATAATCTTGTGTCTTAGGTTATTAGTAGACTACGGATTTTATGCATTGATTACAAAAATTAGTAGCCAAAACGTAAAACAGTGACAACATTAGAAAAATTTAAGAATATCATAACATAATAATAATAATAAATAATAATAATAAACTGCGATCGTCTCGAAGCTTAAAGAAGCTTTGAATAACTTTAATTGTTAATAACACAGGCTCTGGCCGAATGACATGTTAAATTGGACACCAGGTGATTTCTTATGAAAAAATATAGAATAACATTTTTTCATCCAGAGCTTAGTTTCCGAAAAAATCAAGTTGGAAACTCCGCTGCGTACGAATGCTGTTGCGGCCGCATAATACATATTGTCTTCGTAAACAATATGTACGAAGAATATAAATACGAAAAATAAAAGGAAATAGCAGCAATCTAAAAATAACTACAACAGAAAAATCAGTAAAAAAGTAAGTTTCAGCGAATGCTCAAAATTGTGTCCTTTAGCGATACATGTGTATACATATTGTTGTAGACGATAATCGAACGATATTCTCGGTGATTTTTCTATCGTAGTTATTTTTTAATTATATTTGTTTCTATTTATGTTTGATATGCAAAGTCAATTGATGGTCATGATAGTATACTCGTCCCGACCGTCGCTATTAACGTGACGATAATAAAAATATACAAATCCATTACAAAAAAATAGAAATGACCTTGAAATCTCGAAAAATGTTAATTCAAAAAAAATGTGTTGTTTGTAACAATAGTAACAAATGAGATATTTAAAGTGCTTAACTTAGGTGAGACATCCCGTATATGTATACTATCCTATAATCAGTAGAAACAAGATACGGTTACAGTAATACATAATATGCAAGATTATGAAAGAAAAACAACATTTATTAATTCTTTTTTAAACTTTAGATATATGTAACACAATAATATGTTTTAATTTTATGTTATGTAAAAACTATATTTTATATTTTTCTTGTCAAAGTTTGCTGTGGTGGCTGAGAGCAGACATAGGACTGGAACGGTAAGAAAGCTTTGGTGGCTGAGAGTAGACATACGACCGCAAAGAGTTAATAAGTATTATTAATTCTATAATACATTATTAAATTATTACCATACATAATATATGATAGCGTAAAATTTAGAATATACAGCAATGGGTGTCTGCATTCGCCAGACAATGCATAATATTATATATTCGTATAAAATTGTCCATCGACAAGAAAGTTAATTTCAGATCTCTCTTACGAATAGACCTTGACACGTTTGACAGAATAATAACGGCACAGTAGAAGTTTGCATTATTAGGGGGACCCATAAGTAATCAATTATTTTGAAATCTAAAACAAACTCTGTAGTAAATTCAAGTTTTTATTTCTTAATTTATTATATAATCCACATAATTATCAAGGACAGTTTTCCATCTTTCCTGCAAATTTTTAATCCCCCTCTTATAGAAATCCAGGGTTCGTGAAGCAAAATATGACTCAAGGTGGCTCCTTGCATCTTCTACACAAGTGAATGTTTTATTTCTTAAATAATGCTCCAGAGATCTGAAAAGATTATAGTCAGAGGGAGCAATTTCCGGTGAGTGCGGGGGGTGCGGTAAAACAAAACAAACAAACATTGCAATTCTTTGATTTTTTCCTGAGTGAGTTTCGCTGTATGGGGCTGGGCATTATCAATTTGCAGTATTACGCCTTTTCTGTGGACTAAAGAGGCCCTCTTTTTCAATAGTTCTGAATACAGCCGTTGTAATTGCTGACAATACAACTCAGCAGTAACTGTTTCTTCGGGTTTCAACAACTCAAAGTATGCCACAACAGTCCCACCAAATGCACAGTAACATCTTTCTAAGTGATAAGCTAGGTTTAGGGGTTGATATTGCGGTTTGATTTGCAGAAAGCCATTGCTTGGAACGATTTATGTTATCATAAAGAATCCATTTTTCATCTCCAGTGACGATTCTGCTAAGAGATGGATCTCTACGAAATCTGGATAGCAATGAAGTGCAAATTGATCGACGAATATTCTTGTTGGTCTCAGATAATTGATGCAGTACCCATATTCCTTGCATATATGCCTTTCCCATTTCGTGTAGGTGCCTTCGTATAGTTGACCATGTAGACCCAAGGCTTCTCGATAATTCTTGTATACTTCATTTTGGATCAGCTTCCACTAGAGATTTTAGGATGTCATTATCAAATTCAACTGGTCGTCCACTTCGAGGCCTGTCAGAGAGATCATAATCACCAGCAGCAAACCTTCTGAACCAACGTTGACACTTGTTGACCTTCAATACATCTCCATAAACATCGCAAATTTTCTTTGTTGTTACCGTTACATTAAATTCCACATGAAAATGAAAAAGTATGCAATGACGAATATGATCCTCGGAAGGTACGGACGCCGTCATTTTGTTACAGGGTTGTAAAAAAATGATACTTTTTAGAATATTTTGAACACAGGCTGCTTTACCGAAAACTGTAAAAGAATACGTGTTTCCTCTTCAACGATCGGTACAGAACTAAAGGCAAAACAAATTCTTTGCAAATAATTGATTACTTATGGGTACCCCTAATACATGCGAAGCCTTTTGTTGCATAGAGAAGCATACAAATTACGTAGAGTGGGAGGGTGTAAGCGTGGAAACTCACCGTATGAGAGTTGATTCGCCGATGGCATTTCCTCCTCGCTGGGCTGAAGGCGGACTTCCATTTTCCGTAAACGAGAATGCAGCTCCCTCGTGTGCAGGAAGAGGAACAGGGTGCTGGAAATCGCTATCAAAGCGATTAATTCGATAGTCCTGGAAATAAAATGGAATTAGACGAGTTCTTATGAGTATGGCTCTATTATACCAGTCATCGTTCAACTTTTCTCCTAGCCATTTTATCGTCCTAGCTATTTATTTTCGCAATCACTTTAAGAGACAGCCTTAAAGTCGCCTTAATTACTATATTTGACTAATAGCGACCGTTTATTGTTTAATTGCAAATGTTCATGCATTTATGATATATTTTATTGTGTAGAAGGTAATAAAACAAGAGTTGCAGAACTATTACAGTAGAACCTCGATTGTCCGAACTAAACAAAAAAACATTATTGTTCGATTAGAACAGTTACTTATTGTTAGTGGTTAATGCTAGATTCTATGCTTATTAATTTGTGCAATAAATAGTGTTCCATATGGATCGCCTTAAATACAGTTATTTAGATCTCAAGAATGTGGGGATACTAAAGACTTCAATCATTATGGGGATACTACAGTACTTCCAATTTTCCTATTATTTCCTATTATTTCCCATTATTTTTACTTTGTAAAGGAAATTAACTACCTACTCAAAAATTGTTAGTGAAAGTTTAAAAAAAAAATTGTAATAATATTACTTCTTAATAAGTTTTCAAAAAGTTGTTCAATTTGTGGAATTTTCTTACTTGCATTATCAGCTTGTTTTTTTTTGTGTTAAGTAAACAATGATGTCCCGTGAATATGGTACACAAATAAATTGTAGAAAATTCTGTAATTGCTTATAGTATTAATTATTACTAATAAGAAATAGTCAACATTCCTAAATTGGCACGTTCAGAAAATCAGTGGTATGCTTCAATTTTTTAAATAGAGCATACTGTAATGCTTTTGTTACACTAAAAAATAAGAAAATAAATGTAACTGAAATATTTAAAAAAAAATGGAAAAATAAATGAACATGTAAAAGGTAATTGTGTAAACATATACCGTATAGAAAACGAAGTAGGAAGCTTCACCAAGTTCTTAGGGAAACAAAATTACTGACAAGAATACCATTATAAACTAATTAGTCTCTAAGAACCAAGAAATTGAAACGATTTTAAAAATCTAAGGAAAGAAAGAAACCAGGTATATGAGATACAGTACATTCTCGATATAAGTACACTACACGGTTCTGGCGAGGGTCATATATCGGATATCTTTAATTCATGCCGAACGTTGCATACGAATTACACACTGTACGGTGGAATCGTAAATGACACTACTCGATGAATGTCCCAAACATGGAAAATACATACATACCGCCATAGACAAGAAGGCTGAGAAAATGTCTTTCTTTGATACAATTTTGCACGTAGAAAAGGACAGCGAAGTTCAAGAGCCGTCGCCATCGCCGATGAGTGTAACATAACACGGTCGGATATGTCGGTGTGAGACCAGAAGACCACGGCTAATCCAATTACAAAACTTCTTTATTTTTCATTATTTTTTTATGCGATTTTCACCAACATATTCGTGGCATTTTTCTGATTAAAATGATACCAAACGCGATATAATTCGAATCATATTTACACTAATTTTCCGTTAATATAATTGTAATAGGAAGTAACTTTAATATAATTGTAATGGGAAGAATTATATCATATTTGGTTTCATTACAAAAATGTCACGAATATGTTGGTGAAAGTCCCATAAAAAAATAATGAAGAAGTATTATTATTGGATTAGTCTTCTGGTCTCACACCGATATACCCAACCGTGTTATGTTATATTCCACGGCGGCAGCGGCGGCTCTTGAGCTTCTTGGCCCCTCACGGGGTATACCCCGAGGTAGTGTAGGTAGTTCAAGGACCTTTAAAGATTAGACTTGTAGGGACTTATATCGAGAATTTACTATATATTTTAATATGATATATGTATAATACATGCGCATGTAAATCGAAATGCTCTTTCACATGCAACAAAGCATAACATCTTTAACTTTGTGTAGTTTTACTGCACGTGTAGTTTCAATTTATAACTTTTATCATTTGAAACCTCAAAGTGACCGAATTTGGCGACAAATGATAAAATATGGTCTGTCCACTACTTTTCAACCTATTATCTATCTAATAACTCTGGCAAGTACTGTCGTAAAACAATTGAAACTCATTGTCTTCTAAAACTTAAAGTATTCTTACTTTAGTTCTGTTTAATTGTCCAAAGAAACTGTGAAATAGTTGTGTACATAATAAAATTAATTACTAATAATTAATGAAAAAAATTGACGTCACTACCACTGCTTATGTTCTATCTAGATTATTTGATGATTACTCGTATTCTCTTTGCATGCACGAGTCGCTTGAATGTTGAATGAGTTGCAGAAACGGTCCCTCCCATTCTCCAATCTGTGTTCTTAGTCTCTCTGTCATGTCAAGTTACTTGTTTCTATGCAGTTATCATTTTCATCGGGCACCATCGTGCAACTGCTTCTGAAGTTCTGTACTTCAAACCATATCGAAGAGTACAATGCTTACCAATTGTGAATAACAGGATTTCATTGCAGATAATGATTCAATATTTTTTTCTTTTTGTTGCATACTGTTGAAAACTACATAATGAAACTTTTCTTTTCTTGAATTGTATTTTGTTGAACACTAAAGTGCGAGAAATGTGAAGTTGCCGTTTTGACAATTGAAAAGAAATAAATTGTTTGGTCATTGTAATTATAAGAGTTTGACCACGAAAACGTAGATACGTTGAATACGGGATTGAAATAAACAAACTTATCATTCGTTCGTTAAAAAAGTTCTGTTCGGACACACAATGTCTCATTTAAGAAAAGATCTCTATCTACGGATTTTTTGTGAGAAAAAATATTCCGGAGGATATTTTTGGAACATGTATTTCCTTTGATAATACAATTATAGCCAAACGTATATCCGTTATTTTTTCGCATTTTGCATTTATAAGTGCTTTATTACGCCCAGCTTTTCATCATCACTAAAATTTCTGCCAGCATGGCTTCTTGTTGCTCTAAATACTGAAGAGAAAAAATAAACAAAAGAGAATCGCAAAATATGTATGAACATACCTAGAAGCGTTTGTTAGTAAACAGAGGACTCTGGATAACCGAGACCTCCGATAACTGGGACCCAGTGTCACCAAATAAGGGGAGGGAGCACGAAAATCGGGATCTGGTTAATCGAGGTCCTACTATATTTATACCTTTATCAGAACAAAAATATGAAACACTTCGATTAAAATTACAGAAGTGTTTCGCATTCCATAACATGATAAAATACAACGTGTCCAGGTATGCGTCAATAAAATGTATTCAATAGAAGTATTCAGCATGTATTTCAATTATTTTTTTATTGCAAGGCATACCGAATCTTAACAAAGACAGTGTTTCTCTCCTTATACAATAAAACTGGCAAGGTGTCACTACATCTAGACGGTAATTCGTTTCTATTTTCGAAACAGAAGTGTCACAGTCACAAGCCGACTGTCATGTGGGTTGTCAGAGCGAGAAGAAACAGGGCATGGCAGAGTGATCTGGCTCGTAATTGATCGTCCTGTTCGCGAAGGAACTTCACGTGCGACCTTGTTTTGTTGCGACGAAGCCGACACACAGTGGTTCAGAATCGCCAAAACGTGGTCAAAAATCAAGTTTTCACCTTTCTCAAAAATGAATGAAAGGCTATAGCCGGTTTTGGGTGTTAAATTCACACCGGCCCTATTTTAATCTACTTTGAACCATTCGATAACCTACCAAAAAAGAAACCTTTATGCCAAGTTCCAGACCGATACCTCATCTGTAAGTGTAGTTATAGAGGAGAATCGAAAGTTTTTGACCTATTTTCTCCACTTAATGACAATTTAAAATTTTGAAAAAAATTGACACATTTCGGATACCAAGCCACGTATTAGGAATCCTTTACAGACTTTTCCGTTGCAAACTCTGGTTGTAAAAAGCGAGAAACTCGAAAAAAAAATCGAAAATAATGCAGATTTCATATAGAAATTGAAGAGACATTAGAACAGATTTAATTTAGCAATGAGATATTGTCCTAAATATTATACTAAATTTTTTTCCATTTCCTGAGTTTGGTGAGTCGTAGTTAAAAAAAATAAAAACAGCTTTTTTCGGCATTTTTTCCGTGAAAAACTAAGTTATAATAAATTATCGTAAAAATATATTATGTAATATTAAACATTCCTACGTTCAAAGAAACATCGTCCAGATGTTTACCTCATCATACTTTTTTTATAACTAATAATTTCAACAAAACTAAGTATACTACGTTAAAGAGCGTTCTTTCAGCTATGTGTATGTATAAAAATTAAGAGTATAAAAAATATTTTTTAACTTTGAAAATTGACTTTTCCGAAACTTTTTCTGTCTTTTTTCCTTTAATGACGATTACAGAGCGGAAGTCACGATGGCGTAGAAGTATTTGCTAGAGCCTCCTTAAGATGGCTATGTAAAAATTTCTTGCAAATACTTGCACATGTAAATGTTAGAACAACAAATAGATAACACGTTGGTAACATCCCAAATTGCCAAAACATGACCAAAACACAAGGAGCACTTTAATTTAGTTAAAAATGAACACTCCGGGTGTTTTCGGATTGCTGATCATGAATCTGATTTCAAAATTTCAGAAAACAAAATTGCAGATTTAATATGACGGATGGGTACGTCAAAAAATTGTTGGATTTCCTTGAAAATGAGTATTCTCATATTTGTCGGGTTGCTAAAATATGAATCTGATGTCAAAATTAATCATTATATTAAAGCAAAAATTATAACTTTTTTATAACGCAAAAAAGAGAGACTGTAAGAGACTGGTTTACAGTCTCTACAGTCTTTATTTTACAAATAAATTAAAATTTTTATTTTTGTGTTTTAAAAAAGTTATTATAATTCTAATTTATTGTAATTATTAATTTTGACATCAAATTCATATTCAGCAACCCGAATACTAATTTTCAAGGAAATCTATCAATTGTTGGACCTACTCATCCGCCATTTTGATTTTTGAAATTTTGAAATCAGATTAATATTCAACGACCCGAAAAATATGAGAATACGAATTTTTAAGGAAATCCGACAACTGTTTAAGTTACTCATCTGCCATATTCAATCCGCCATTTTGGTTTTTGAAATATTGAAATCAGATTCTTAATTGGAGTATGTCTTCGACTTTCGACCACGTTTTGGCAATTCTGACACACCGTGCGACGACGCACAGTGGTCCAGATCGAGGAATTAGCTACACCTGGTCTAGACCGTGCCTTCCGTGATTTTGTACCGGCAATGGTAGTTTCTAAACGCAGGATTCCTTCCGCTTATAAAACCCAACCGTCCTCTCCACTCTCTTCTCTCTCCCTTCCTTTTTGCCTGTCCTCTCATTACAACCATATTCCTACAAGACTTCAGCCCATCCTTGACATAGACGAAAATCAGAAATCCTCGCCAGCGACCATCCCTGGTTTCATCACCAACTTTCAATTTTCCTCCCCTACAACTTTCCTACTCTAAGGTCTTTCCTCCCACCATTCCTCCTGTCCATCTTAGATTAGAATTCGTTCTCATTTCGAGCTGTAAATATCGAGAATCCGTTAGTACGAAATAAAGGCCTTTTATTAGAACAGTGAAGTTCTTCTCCTTCCGGGATCACGACACTGTTCACAAAGATTTTAGCATTCTTTCAAGAGTTAAAGCCATAGTAAAGTAGGTCATTGGATTCGTCTTGACGTCAGCTATAACATTATTAAGTAAAAAATATACAGTGAAAATTAAAAAGCAATTTACATTATTTAAAGAAAAATTTTCTTTAATTTTTTATATTGAACTTTATAGAAGAGTAATTACTGATTAATTTTTTATTGAAACATTTTCTTTTCAGAGCACTGGAAATGCCCGAAAATTTAGTATGTTATTGAAACAAATCGTGATATTTGAAATCTGTCTTCACAGGTATATTTCGTATAAAAAGACAATTTTTGCCACGTACACCATTTTCCTATCTGCAGTAGTTTCCAAGATATTCGTAGAAACTGATTTTTACCCTCGACTTTCAGATTTTGACCTTGGCTCTTACCAGGTTTTGAAATAACAACATAATCTTTAATTCTGAAGATAATGTTTTTTTTTTATCTTAAATTATGATTATTTGGCCATCTTATCTTAAAAGAGTCATGTAACAACCTTAAGAATGTTTTAACGCTCCCCGCGGTTCCTGTCACAGAGGCGCTTTAAACAATAGTAACTTTTGTACCGGGAGCGAATGGGTCGTGAATCTTGTACGATTTTATATAAAAAAGTGAACTGAAAATAATGCACTTTGATACAATGCGGAACTATATAGAACTCAAAAGATATCCTTTACCAATGATGGAAAACTTTGAAGATTCTCTTTAGTTTACTGATCATTGTCATTTCAATAAATTATAAATATAATATAATATTAAATCTTAGTACACAAGATATACTCGTAATATAAACAAATTCTATTAATTTGAAACAAAAATGGACACATAATATTATTTAGATTCTCCAGGATATCAATAAAAAATGAGGTAATTTTTTAGGTGAAAAATAGAATTCATAAAGTATTAATTCTTAAATGCCTGTTCAAATCACACTTTTTAATGAATCTCGTTAATTTCACCGTTTTCGAATGTCATGGACATTTAAGAAGCAATATACATTCGATAAACAAGAGCAAGTAAGCAACATATGAGCAAATTGCTTTTTTATCAAACGAACAGCTAACTCCTCGATCTGAACCACTGTGCGACGCTTTGCATGCTACGAAAAGCTCTGGTCAGCTGGACATACTGGTTGCTCATTTTGCTGCAGCATACTGGTGGCAAGAAAATCGTGGGTTCCCCGGCGCGTATTACGCGGTTCATGGCTTTATGGGACGAGTAATTAAGATTTATTTGGCTTTATGACCCATAGAAAGAAAAGTACAAATTAGAAGAACATCTGTAAATGTGGTCATCGTGTAAAGATCTTAGACATTAGCTACGGTAATAACACTATTCAACATCAAACGCGTGTTTCGATAACCAATAAACGATTCCTTAAAGAGTTTAACCCCTTGTACAATGGCATTCAGGACTTTTTTATTCAGTATTCAATTTCCTAATCTTCAACCACAAGATTAAAATTTACTCTTTACAATAAAGGAACTCGAAACTTGAAACCATTTCTTCGAACCATTTCTTCATATACCAAATAGTTTATATGTAATTTAAGTGGCACGCTTAGCGAATCACTCTGTACTGTAGTATCTCCATAACTATCGTATTGTCGGGTCTGTCGAGCGACAGTTCTGGTAAAGATCAAGAATTCTTTGTAGTGTGTCGAACGTAAACAAGGACAGCCATTGAAAGATAAAGAGGGATTGAGGTTCGGGCGTTCGGCAAACATCAAAGGACTCGTGCTATCTCAGTCTTTTAGATTCCAAAATCAAAATTTCTTATTTTCGGTTTTTCGTCAATAGAACTTTTATTATCGTACTCGTCCCGTTTTTCTAATTAAAATGACACCAAACACGACATAAGTACGATCATAATTGCTTGTGTAACAAGCGATTAAAGTTTCGGATTTCACATTTACGGTAAAGGTACACGAATTCTTAACTTCGTTTGTCGCACAAGTAATTATGGTCGTAACTGTGTCGTGTTTGGTGTCATTTTAATTAGGAAAATTAGAAAAAATTAGAAAAGTTGTGATTTGCTTTGCTTGCATTAGTGTGACTCTCACCGATACTCGACTCCTCGCTGGCTGGGTTGTCGAGTGTGTTTACCTTTTGACTGGTTCCAAGTGGAATCCCCCTAGTGGCGAGAGATCTTTGCGACAGTTACAGAGAACTGTACTGCGATTTATTTCACGGTTATAGTGACGACAGCGTCTTTGTCGTTCGTAATTTCCGAGAAGAAAACGAAAGTTTATATTTATCATGTGCCTGTATATTCTGCAATGACTATATGTATATCTAAAACAATAAAATAGAATTCTATTTTGATGTAGAGAAAATTAATAATATACACATTTAGCAGATTCTAGAATAATTCTGTGGAGGGGGAGGGGGGGGGGGGGGGCTTATCGCATAACGGCAGTGAAAACAAGTCATTTTTAAGAATTTTTTTCCGAATAACTATTGGACGTATGGGACTAGATCTTTTAGGGATATAAACAGATAGTCGTGAAGTACAAATGGTTTTTTTTTAGTTCAATTCTTCTTATTATTGAACACTTTGTAGATCCTAATGAAATTATGATTTACTCTGCCTACCACTGTACAAATTAACGTTGAAATCTAGTAAAAAATTGGTTCAGTTATCTACGACTGACGTGGCAGTTTACACGTGTTAATCATTTACAACAAGCTTAATTTTTGTATTCACTTTTTGTTTAAAAATTTGTAAATACAGTTGAAACAAAGTAATAGTGCCTACTAAAGTTTGATAATAAACGGTGTTGCAGTATTATGATAAAAACACCCGAATAGTCAGATACAATAAAAACACCTTTTTAATGTGTTTAATGTTTTCTAAGACTCATATATTGCAGAACACTCTACACCTATTGTATAAATATACATACATATAACGGGAATTAACTATGGATCAATATATCATGAAACGACGATGAAATAGTATGTTTTAATTTTGTTCATACAATTTCACACGACTTTACAGAAGTTTCGGTACTTCTATGTACTCTGGACAGCTTTTGAACATATTACCATTATATTTTTTACGTATTCGATTTTTATTAAAATTTACAAATTACTGCAAAAAAGCACTCCAACACATTTCGAAACGTAAAAATGCTCATTTTTGGTTGTTATTAAGACTGTGAGGAAGATGGAAAGCACAGGTAATATTACAGAACTTAGAAAATTATGTTCAATAAATTTCCATGATATTATTAATAGCTGCATAATGTTGTAAGTATAATATTTAATATTTGTCATTTTTAAGGATTAATATTTTGGTTGGTAGTTCGAAGGTGGCCTTTCCATAATTTTTCGGAGTATTCCGGACGTTGACGCACGAAACAGTATCGCCGCATGAAATTATACTACCGTTCGATGTTCATCGCGCGAAGTACTGACCATGAAAACCGGAAATTCCAGTAAATGATTTCTTACGTCAGGCTTACAATGTGTTAAAACGAGGTCTCGAGGAATAAATTAGTTTTTTTATCAAATTTTCTATCGATTCCCGTTCAGAAATTGCATAATGAGAATTTGCGAATCACTATGATTCTTCAGTTTGCTTCGATTTTCAATATTTCCTATATGTGCCGTACAGTCGGCGACAAAAGTAAAATACGCAAATGGCTGTAGATAAAGTTTAATTAATACATCAGTATCATTATGCATTTGAATTGTTTAGTTGATAATTGAAATTGGCCCGAGAAGTAAGCAACAATTGTACTAACTAAAATTCATTTTCACCGACTTAGTAGATGGAAATCAATTTTTGTTAAAGTATACATTTAGAATCTATGTTAGTACGAAAGAAAAGTCTCCTCTGCCGCTATCCCTTATACCTGGTTTCTCCCACTGGTTTATGACCATCAAAAAAGACGACAATTTTCCGAGAACAGACTTCGAACACAGTTAGTTGAACTGAAGCGCCTGAGCGAGAAGCTCCTCCTGTATTCACACTTGAATAAACTCCATATTCTGTTTTCTTATTTCACGTACTACGGACCTTTGGCTTTAGCTTATTTCATAACCTACAGGATTGCTTTTAACAATTTTACTTCATATCTTCGGGAACGTGGTGAGATGATAAAACTTTATAAAAGAAAATCCAAATTTCCAAACAATTACATTAAATAATTATAATCATAAATTAATATACTAGCAGGATACGCGTAAGGGTTAATATTTACATTTTTTCGACAAATGAGTTGTGTTGAATGAAAAAATCATCCATGTGCATAACTACATATGTACATAATTCTCATTATAATTAATTTACAGTTAATGCTTAGTATCGCCATTTCCTATTCGGGTAATGCTTCTAAATATCATGGTGTGCTATTTATTAATTTCTCTATACAATTTTCACTAATACTTCCAAATGTTAAGTGTTCAAAAATTCAAAAAGACCACCATCATCTGTCCATTTACTTTTATCTCCGACTGTATCTGAAATATCAAAATAATTTCCGTTGCCAACAAAGTTACAAAAAGTGGTTGTCGAGGGGAATTTGTATGGTTAATCGTGTGCATCGGGTGATGATAAAAAATATTCACTTCCAATGGTCATCTTGACCGTTACTCCGAGATCGTTTATAAGTATGTGCATATTAATATCCGTTTTTGTAACACACAATGCAATATAATACTGACTTTACACGTATCTTTCTCTGTATAAAAATGTATGCATTAACAGTCACCACATCAACGGCTTCTTAATAGTCTTTTAAAAATCTCTGATTCTCAAATCAGGGAGTTCGGGTAGATTTTTTAATAGCAACAACTAGTACCTACTGGGTCATTCCATACGTAATCGGACGTTTTTCGGAATACTGTCTCGCATTTTGTTTGGATATGTCGCAGTCTTTACTTATATGTATGAACGTATCTAAAAGGATTTTTCGAAACCTCAAAATCGTTGGTTTTACAGACGTGTAAAATAAAGTGTCAACCACTTTTCATTAAATTATTTATTTATTTATTATAGCTGTAAACCAAGTGGTTTATTTAGCAAGTACAATACTTTTACATGTAGCTTATATTAGTACTTACAAGCTTGTAAGTGTTACATTGTTTCTAAATTCTTACGGAACATTTTTTGAGAAAATTATAAATTATTTTCAGGCTAAAATGAGTTTTCAGCCACTTATAGTGAAAACATAAGAGTATCTAATTAAAATGATCTCAATTGAAAACAAATTTTTTGTTCACTTGGAATAATTGTAAAATCAACATTTTTAGAGATTTCTAATAGTATTCCGAAGAGTATCCGTAATAGTAATGTTAAAAGAAATTATGTTTGTTTAAAATTAGTGTTGCGAATTGAACACTTCATAAGTAATAACTTTTAGATTGTGATTGTATGAAAAATAAAAATTGTCTGCATTAATTTAAAAAGACAGGAGCTGCATAGAGATTTATTTTTTTCGTAATAATTTCGACGAATTGGAAATAAAATAATATTTTTAAATTCTTTAAATGCGTTTGCTATTACTGTTTTGTATTTAATCTACTTATTTCTTTGTTATGTACGGAGAACAGATTCCGTTCAACTTTCTCATACTGGAATTTGTTCAAGATCGTTTCTGGCAGGAAGTGCCCTAGATAACCTTTCGTTTAACCCTTTTTAACAAAGATTGAACTGAGGCCCAATTCAATTGGAAACGACAAAAACTAGAATGTGACCCTATGTGACCTCAGATTATGAACAGATCACCCTATTCATTTAGAGGGTATATAAACCCTAACCCTAACTCTAACCCTATTCATTTAGAGGGTATATAAACCCTTGCACTTTCACCCTCTTTGGTCAGTAATTGTGTAGTAACGTGTCGAGTCACATCGAGTCGCATTCGTAAAAGTCAGTACCAGTGAGATCGGGCTAAAGTTCTCTTTCCTATCGATAGACCTGATAGTCCAGTAAAAGTTCTATTTCGGTATTCAGTAACTACTCTTAGACCCCGCATTGCCAGTGCGTTAACACCGAGCATCTTGGGAAAAATTACTTTTATTATGCATACATCCCATCGTGACACCAACACATGTACAACGCATCTTAATCAGAATATATTTGTGTTGTTTGGTAATAAATCATGCAATCTTTAAAACCCTTAATTATCGTCCAATATCCTAATCTAGTAACTGAACGTTCCCACACGATACAATCTTACCGCTCGGATTGTATCAGTTAAATTATACTAGTTACGAGGCCTACCAACTATCCTAGCGACTATGCATCCAACCTCCCAGCGGCTCCCCAATTTCGCATTGGGTTCGTCCGCGATTGGGTTATCCTACAAACTCCTAGCAGCCCCTCGGTTTCGGATCGGGTTCGTCTGCGTCTGACTCCATTCCTAGAGGCTCCCAGACTTTGTGTCAGGTTCGTCCTCAACGTCTATAATTCTAGAGGCTCCCCGGTTTCGCATCAGTTTCGTCCACGCACCTAGCTAACAAATTGAAACCATATTCCTGGTGTAATAACCCTTCGTCGGCCCCTCGCGCTGCTCGCGGCCCTGGATCGTAACATCGTCATACATGCATCAAACGTATTTTGGTAATCTAATAATTAGTGTCAAATACATCAAATACGAATCTTTACGACGCTTTAAACAAATTTTTCACTTGTTAAAACATAAAATTCAATCAAGAAACGTGGTTAATTAAAACCTAGGCTCCATGGGTATCCAGGGGGGAGCGTAGCTCCCCCCGTGATAGGACGGCACCCCCCGCGATAGTTTCCCGGTATGGGGGGGGGGGGGGGGGGGCCGGCCCCCCCCCCCCTCGGGGGGGGGGGTCCGGGGGGGGTATGGGGTGAGGGAGGGTCGGGGCGTGCCGGATCGCGCCTCCGACGGCCCCTCCTCTCCGGTGGCGGCGTCTTCTTGCCTCGGCCGGGACTGGTTCCTTCGGGACACCGGCCCTGAGCGGGGCACGAAGACTCCGGGAGCTGTGGGTGGACCGAGCTGGGGCTCGGGAAGCCCAATCCGAAGGCTCCAGGGATGGGGACACCGGGCGGGTCCCTCCGCCCGGGGTCTTGTAGCGTAGGCAGTGGGGGAGGTTAACTCCTCCCCCGGGGTATGATGTTAGCTGGGAGGTGTCCTGTTGAGTACTCGCGTGATCCAGGCACCTCCCCTTTAGCTTAGGAGGGCGTGGGTTTTTAGTGGGTAGCCTTTGGGGGTTCCCCCCCCCCCCC
>CM052118.1:13901786-13919493 GCA_028454245.1 Halictus quadricinctus
CAGTTTTTCACCGAAAAGGATCAGAAGTTTTATGAGCCCGGAATTATCAAAAGAAGCTACCAGAAAGATGGCAAAAAATCATAGAACAAGATGGAAAATATTTTATTGATTAAAGTTCATTGCTTTGATAAAAAAATTGGATTTTATTTCACCTAAAAATACAGAAATTACTTTCTTGCCAACCTAATACAAAAACGTTTATATTTTTACATATATATACAAAGTAACTTATTCTTCACAAACGATTAATTAATCTAACATTAAATTCGTCTGACTCTGACAGTGTAACTTTTGATTTATATAAAATTATGAACACTAAACCTACCACGGTCAAAATGACCGGTTTTCTATTTCACAATTATTAAAATTATAAAAACGTTTTCACAGGAAATTACTGAATTGACTTCTTTATTTAAGCACGTATTATAATGAAAATCGTTCAAAGTTTAAATAAATTTAATCTTTTCCCTTCTATAAGACGTTTCACTTTTATATGTTTTGTGCTTGGTAGGTTTTGTGTTAATAAAGTAATTAGTTTTTCTCTCACTTTTACAGTTTGATAATGGATTTAAGTCCAAGTAATTGCTTCTTATATTATTGCCATTTAAAGTACTGCTTCCTAATCATGTTGTGTAAAAGACACAAACAAACTTGAGGCATTTTGGCATACCTACAATTAATTTCCTGCAATGATCGAGTTAGTATGAACTGTGGTATCGCGTCGATCCCGGAATTGGGAAAAATCGGATCGCGACTAGGTAAAGGTTAACGGCGAATGAATGTAGAGTCAATTTCCGGAGAACTGGTCTTTATTTCTAGATGCAAGACTTGGCTTGCTTTTGGTAACTCGAAACAGCTCGGTGTTTGAAACAGTTCTAGGTTTTCGACAGTTCTAAATTGGTTACAATCGTATAGGAATTAGAAAAGCTCGGATGTGTGTGTGGTTTTTGAGGAAGTTGTCTATGATTGCTTGAATGATGTGTTTTGGAAGGTGTTGGAAGTGGTGGAAAATTAGGAAGAGTGGGAGTGAAAGGTACATTTGGTTACAGGCGGCTACGGCTATAAAACTATAAATTTCGGTACGCTAACGGTTCGCAGGTTAACATGTGATCGTCAGCTGAGGTTTGTTCGGATTTTCCACTACGCTAAACTATGCTGGGTCTTTTATGGCGGTCATGGTCATTATGCCGCGGGTGGCTAGTTGACCTTCACGGTCGTACAGATGTCCCTTCGCAGAGGGTTTTTACGACGGAACATTTTTTATATTTCTATCGCTATCCAGCCATATTATCGCGTAGACACGACAATGGGTACAAGACCGTGACTCATGATGACAGGAAAGAGAATCATATAAAGTATACGAGAGATATGTACATATGTCGTGTTGTAGGTTAAAAAACGGATTCTGCGCAGTAGTAACAGTTTTTTGGAAATATCTCGGGAACGAAGCTCGTTTGGCGGTAACATGTATAGGAAAAAATTGTTTAAAATGATGAGCTTAATAACATATTTCAAGGTCATTAATACTAAACCTACCGACATTTCATGTATACCTAATCCTACCATGAGCATCATGACATGCTATGAAATTTTTTCGGAAAGTAAACAATAAAAAAAATTGTGAATAATGAAAAATGGGTTGTATGTATATTATAGGAAAAGTCAATAAGTTACATGGTGATACAGTAACGTTGTATACAAGAAATTCTAAACGAAATTTCAAAAACGGTTATTTGACCGCGCGTGATAGGTTTAGTGTTAAAATCGGTTAAGTTGTGCTGAAGGTTAGAAAATGGATTCTATGTCGTAGCAACAGTTTTTTACAAATATCTCTAAAACGAAGGTCGTCCGGCGATAACATGTGTAGGAAAAATTATTCAAAATTATGCCCCCAAAAACATATTTAAAGGTCATTGAAATCGGTGAGGAAGCCGCTATTGTAAATAATTACCGAAATCTTGGAAAGTGACAGACCCGATCGTAAACAATATTCGATAGTCGGCTGTACATATGGATACTGTCGCGTTGTCGTACGGCCGAACGAAATCTGTCTGTTGGACAAAACAATTTTGTCGTCATACGACATCTACTGTCCCTGCCTCACAAAGAACTTCATCGAGATGGCACAGAGGCAAGAGGGGTCTTCGCTCGCATCTAATGGTTAGGCTTTGACGTCACGCACTTTCGACAATAATTCGGCCAGAATCCAGGGGTGTGTGTGTGTGTGTGTGTGTGTGTGTGTGTGTGTGTGTGTGTGATCAAACCGGACGGTTTACAGCCGTCTTCTTGCGAGAGCAAGAACTAAGAGTGAGAACTAAAAAATTCTTGTGCGATTTGTCGTGAAATAGTTCTTCTACAGTAGAATGATAGGAGTACGTCTGTACAAACAAATATGACCGTCGCGAAAGCGTGCTTCATGGGGCGTGTCGAAAATACTCTCTCCCTATAAAGACCGGTGGCAACGGCGACGGGTCATCAATTAACGTAAACAGAAGTCTCCACAAAGAAACGTATTCTGTCCGTCGAGAAACCGTTTCCTAATGAGCAGCCATGCCCGCTGACAATCGTCTTCGGCGCGGCGCGGCATGGCTGGGCCGGAGAAATGAACGCGCGTGTCCCGATAAAAGAAAACGAGAAACGAACGGTATCGGTCGCGAGTCGCGAGACGCAGTGTCAACGACACACGAACGGGGAAATCGTAAAGTCCGGAGAGGAACCTTATAGCGTCTCCTCTCCTCTCGAAACTTGCACCGTGGAACGTGACGCACGAAGGGATGATATCATCGTAAATAACGAGGTATTCAGTGTGTGCCAGTGCGTATGCGTGCGCCCGCGCGCGTGTATTCGGGTGTGTATGCGCGTGCGTGTCTGCGTGCGTGCTTGTATTTGTGTCTGGGAACTAGGAATCCGATTTCACCGTACGGTGAGCCCACATTATTCCGTTCCCACCAAATTTCGTCGGCGCTAAACTCCATCGTGCAGCGTTGTCTTCGACACTTTGTCGGTCGCATATCTCATTTTCAAGTTCAATACCATTAACACCTTCGTTTCCTGAAATCTCTTGCTTCAGTACAAATCATACGGAATAAGAGGTGGATACCTGTTGCTTCAAGCTAAACGAAGTTAGTGATCGGCAAAAAGCATTAAAAAAATGATAAAAACATTGCCCACTTTTAATTTATGTTTTTTTTTTCCGAATGCGAAATGTATTTAGATATTGTATTCGATTACTACGTCATTATAAAATATTATTGTATTGAGTACATAAAATCGTACAAGCTGACGAATACCTTGGTATTTTATATTTAAGTATGTTATGAAGTGTGAAATACTCCTGCAATTTATTGTATTGGAACGAAAGTTCATAGCGTCTTTAAATAAAAATTCAAAGATATAATTAAGATATTCATAGATTTATTCATAGATTTATTCAATAACATATTTTCCATTCAGTTCTATTACTTTTTGCCATTTTTTAGGTAACTTAGACTGCAGATCTTTATGCAAAATAAACATTTTCTACATTTGTTACAAGCTATAGGAGCCACTTAAGAACGTTTTCCTTTTGTTGAATAATTTTACTAGGTCGCAGGTAATATATTGATGCTATTCAATGCTTTCAATTTTTACACTGTGTCAAACTGTAGCAATTCTTCTAATTGCTAAAAAAAAATCAGGACGTTTGGTGCAATTTAAAAAAAGTTATACTGTTTTAAAGTGCATTCGAATACTTTTGTGAGCCTGTATGTTTTATGTTGGAATTTGGTGAATACTATCCAAGCGTTTATTATATAGGTATATATATAATATAAGAGTGCGCAGTTACAATATCGACAGATAGCTCTGACAAATACGTGTTGATTGTACGAGGTTCAGAACGAGAAGAACGAAAACCGTGGCATGGGCCGGCGACTCGCGCACGCACATAAGCACGCACGCATCATACACACCCGCACGGTCGAGCGCCATTAACCAAAAACGCTCGGAACAAACATACATATTATGATGTCCTTACAGAGATGTCTAGTAGATAATAATAATAGTATAATATCTCTTTTTCAATATTCATTATGCTTTGAAAATAATTATAGTTAATATAGGCACAATAATTGGCACCCCCACTGTAAATGGGTCCCTTACCCTAATTTAAAATGCAATTTTATTGAACACAGATTGCCTGAATGAAAACATAGTTTTTATAATTTTTATATTTCAGTTCGTTGGTAAATGTTACACATTATTTAGAAATCATAAAATTTGTTTCTAATATATCCACATTGCAATGGTTGATGACTACATTTAGAAATGTTTGTATATAAACTGTGACACATAATTTGAAATTCAATTAAATACAGATTGGATAGAAACTAAGTAAAATTTGTTTATAAATCATCTATATTACTTAGAAAACGTAAAAATGGAACTCCTGCTTTGTTATTTTTCATGCGTTCATAAATTATTCACAGTATGTTCTTAGAAGTTATTAAAGAAGCTGACTGAATCAATGTTTTTTAATTTTTCGTATCATTCGTATATGAACCATTCGTATACTCAGAAATTATGTTTATTTATGACTCTTTGCGGTTGTAGGTTATCACATTTACAAATGTTTACGCACGGAGCGGTATATATAATCTAACGTTAGACTGAATGTTGATTACATATCTAAAAGCTGAATGAAACTGACGTAATTTTTGATTTCTATTCGTTTATAAAAAAGTTTTATTTATCACACATCTATTTTTTCGTTATTGGTGTCCACATTTATAAATGTTTCCATATGAAATATTACATAAATTCTAATATCATTAGAACTTTAACGAAAACAAAATTTTTATCTACAAGGCACAGAATCCTTAATAAAATTGAGGAATTTATTTCCCATTTTAATTGCTTGCTATAAATCCATAACATTATCTCTATTTACATAAGGATCTGCAGACTACATAATAAGTATTTTGATGGTTCTTTAAAAATCTCAAAAAATTAAATGTTGCCGGAAGAGGACATTTAGAAAATTAATAATGTGTTTGGTTTTTAAATATAATTAAAATTTTTAAATATAAAAGAAATTGCCATTTTGTAGAAATAACAAAAAATATTATCTAATCATAGAAAAATTATAGGAAGACATTTTTGCAAAGAACCATTTCGAAATACTAGTAGATTTATGTGTGTAAATTTTTAGAAATATATACATAATATATAATATATTTAGATTGTAGATCTTTATGCAAAATAAACATTTTTTACGTGCTTTTTTAAATTTCATCTACCCATTCTTCTCATAAATGCACAAATCTACAGTTTAGTAATATGGTCTATAACAATGGACTGCGTTATTTCGTGAGACATGACGGGGGTAACAATTTAATTTTCGACAAAGATGTCTGCATTCCCATACAATATATTATATTGTGCTTGTATAGTTTGTAAAATAAACTATATAATATTATATTTGCATTTTTTATGTATATTTTATGAACTTAGTTAATGACACACACACACACGCCCGTGCGCGTACGCACATTCGCATACAAAATTACATAAACAACGAGTTTAGAATTTGCATTTTTTTAAGTATCTACAATATTTTTTAATAATATTTAATAGTGTCGTAAATAATATTTGGAAGCATGTATACCATTTTTAAGTATTCGAACATTATGAGAGAAACAATAAATCGTTTCATTGGCTACGGGAAAGGCTCTTTGGTTTCGAAGAGGTTGTCATGCGTTAATGCAATCGTGTAGGCGCACTAAAAAGTGAAATTTTTCGCACATACCGACCTCGAGGTAAGTGAAACTGACAATGAGTGGTTTTAGAGTAGATAGAGTAGGTAAAACTTCAATGCTACGATCTCTGAACTTTGCTTCCTCGTTAGCTTCGGTGTTTGCTTCGCATGTATCAACATGGATTTTCTTTCAGGAGAAAGTGTGGAATATCTTAAGACATCCACTAAACCAATCAAGAAAGGTACCATTGAACTGTTCATCTAACCTCATTAGAGACATGCTGAACCTTAACTACAGTGGCGGACAAAAGAAAGTTTAAATAGTAACGTATTCGATAATTACCACAATTTTCACAAACTAGAATTTTATTTTAAAACAGCAATGCACTTTTTACAAACATCTACGTCTTATGAAATGATGGAAGTGAGAAAACTACCAAAGGGGACAGAAAAAAGTGATAGTTTATTTAAAACAATGAAACAAGTAAAGAAATTGGTTGAACAAAAAGTAGGTTTAATTCTACATTTTTGAGATTACAATTATCATATTTAAAGATTTTCTTAATTTTATTACATGATAGGGCCTCTGTTGCTGTCTATTACAGCTTATAACCTGTTTGGTATACCTGCAATTAACCCCTTGCTGTACGATTGTCTGCAATAATTTTACAGAAAAAGGGAAAAAATTTATTGTATTGTATAGTATTTTATTTATTGTATTTATTGTATAATTTATTGTATTGTATTTATCGTAAATTTATTGTTTGCTTATTTATTGTATGTCCACATTTATTTTAATACTTACAAAAGAATAGAATTCTATTTCATTTCAAAAAGTAGGTTGATGTCGTATAGTGTGAGCGAGGCTGATCGAGCTAACCCAGAGTAGATGAATGTTATCAACATTTAAAAACTCAAATAGTACTAAAGTTATCGATACTTACATACAGAAATTCCAATTTAAAATTTTCTTCTGTTCGCCACTGTAAGCATTGTTTAATTGAGACTAGTAAAGCTGTTACGGGCGGAGGCTTTTCCTACGTGACTCTTTTACTCCCGCCTTGAAGCCACATGCTAGTTCAGGAGATTGTGTATCCAAAAATCCAGCTTTCCCAAGGGGGTGCAACAGGCTGGGGAAATCCCGAGGAATTCTACCCTGATTTACGTGTACCTCCAACCATTGCGTATCCACACAATTTCTAGACAATTTTTGGATTTACGAAAAGCATGAACGTGCTTGGTCCTGGTCCGGTAGTTCTAGTGTTAATACAGGGTGGTCCACGCAACTTGCACAGCTATATAACTTCCAAAGGATGCGTTGCACGAAAAAGTTTTGTATACAGAAGTTGCATGGTCTGAAGAGATACACTATGTAATGTATTTATTTTTTTTAAAGGTGAAACTGCTTCGGAGCTTTGAAGGTCAACTTTGTTTTTTTAAATGAAATACTATATTTTTTATACCAAAATATGGAAGAATTTCGAATTCCGAGTAAAAAAGTATTGACCTTCATTAGCCCTAAACTAAACAAAAATTTTCTTCGCGTAATATCAAGTTAGAAATTCAACCTTATCATAGATCATAATCATAGATCAGAATGTAAATTCAGAAACATACATCCATATTCTTGAAAATTTCTTGATTTCCAGCGTTGAAGAATGATTCGAAAATCCTTCAAACTTTATTTTCCAAGACGATAATGCCAGTTGTCATCGCAACAAGACAGTAAAAGATTATTTACGATATAGCGGAATTAAAACAATGAAATGTCCAGCCAACAGTCCAGATCTTAGTCCCATGGAAAACTTATGGGCAAAATTAAAACAAATGATTTACGAAAAAAACCGCAGAATAAAGAAGAACTTCAACGCGCTATACGAATAATGGGAATAAATCTCACCTACAGATTGTAAAAATCTTATCGATTCCATGCCACAATGTATTAAAGAAGTTATACGTAAACAAGGGGATGTATCAAAATACTAACACACAAAACAATTTATGTTAATAAATCGAATCGAAAACTTTTTTGGAAGCACAAGTTCGTGAATGGAGCGGAATCGGTAGAAAAATGAACAAACGCGTAGAACTTTATTTTAATAAGTTTATTGATAAACTTTAATCTATAGAGGACACGTACACGAAAAACAAAAATAATAAAAATGAAAATGGAATCA
This sequence comes from Halictus quadricinctus, assembly GCA_028454245.1. Lineage (NCBI taxonomy): Eukaryota > Metazoa > Arthropoda > Insecta > Hymenoptera > Halictidae > Halictus > Halictus quadricinctus. Next base: position 13,909,698 of record CM052118.1, read on the forward strand.
GTTGTTTTTCTTTTATTTTCCACGGCAACACCAAACAAGAAAAGAGAAAAGAAGATGGCCGCCATTAGGGTGCATCCTCATGTGCAGCTAATAGAAAAGAATGGTCGCGGCTGCAAAATTTGATTCCTCCTTCTCGATGCGACCGAAATTCCAGGATGGCACGCGGGAGAAATGACGCATCGCTAAGACGCCGTAACCACTCCCCCCTCAGAAACCATCACAGGGAGCGAAGGGAACGAAACTCTTCGTTGGGTAAGTGGCAATGAATGACAAAGACGTTGCGGCGACCGGAGAGGAAGGTTGTTGTGACGGTGCATCTTTTCCGTGCCCCTGAATCTTCTCGTCAATTTTCTTCACGACTTCGTGCGGACCGGTGTGCGGTGGATCCAGTGGTTTCCGGTAGAATCCACCCTCTTGAAAATGTAGGAACAGGTGTTTAGTTCCTTGTGGACGAAGGAACGGACATTTCTCTGCCTGGACGCAGGAACGGTCCTGATCCTCCTCATGAGTTCGCGGAGCCTGAAGACAAAAAGAGGAGGCTATCTGGGGGTGTCCCCCCTGACAAAAATTGCCCAGGAATGCGCAGGCTGCAGCCGTAGAATATCTTCGCCGGTGAAGCTTGTAAGTCCTCCTTGAATGCGCTGCGCAAGCTCAGCAAGACTGCTGGGAGGAGATCCGGCTAAGGAGTCTCAAGGCAGCACATCAAGACAGCCTTGAAGGAGCGGTGAAACCTCTCCACCATACCACTGGACTGAGGATGGTATGGAGTGGTGTGAATTCGTTTCGAGCCCAGCAGTGGAGCCAATACAGCGAAGAGAGCTGACTCGAACTGGATTCCCTGGTACTTTCTTGATGGGCACCGCCACTGGCCAACGGGTCTACCGGCCAATGATGATACGGCAGTACTGCCGATCGCGCCACTGCTACCTTGACAATGTCAATATGGACATAGTCGAAACGGCCATCTGGAACAGAGAGGTCCAAGCGCAGCACGGTTGTGGCGGTTAACCTTGGCGCGTTGGCGTTGACCTCTAGATTTGCATCGTCGATACCTCCGTCGAGATCGGGCCCAGGATGAGGTACCTGGGCCTGGTCATAGACGGCCGCTGGCGATTCGAAGGACACTTCGAGCTCCTCGCCCCCCGACTGGAGAGGACGGCATCCGCGCTGGCGCGGTTGCTGCCGAATGTCCGGGGGTCGCAATTGAAAATCTGCCGCCTCTATATGGAGGTGGTGCGATCTATTGCCCTATATGGGGCCCCCGTGTGGCACCGCTCGCTCGGGGCCAAACGGCGCAGCCAAGCACTCTTAGAAAGAGTGCAACGCCGGCTGGCTTTGCGGGCCATACGGGGGTACCGCACCATCTCCGGTGAGGTGGCGGGTCTCCTCGCCGTGGTTCCACCCTTCCACGTGGTGGCGGCGGAGTGGGCGAAGCTGTACCACATCGCCCGCACGGGTTGATCTCACGTGCGGGGAGGAAGAGGAGCTCGAAGCTCAGAATCGCCAGGCCCGGACTGACACGTTTTCGGAGTGGAGGGCGCCAAAAGCGTCCGATTTTCTGGGCCCACCTGCCCATATTTGATATATGGTGCAGGAGGCGGGGAAAGTTGACCTTCCGCTTCGCGCAGGTGCTCTCCGGCCGTGGTTGCTTCGGAGAGTACCTGCGCAAGATGGGGCGGGTGCCGACTGCGCAGTGCCACCACTGCGGTAAAGACGTCGACACGGCGCGGCATACCCTGGAGGAGTGCCCAGCTTGGGCCGAGCCGCGCCGTGTCCTTCGAGTCGCAGTGGGCGGGTGGGACCTCTCGCTGGCGGCTGTGGTCGACCACATGGCCGGCAGCGAGAGGTCGTGGATGGCGGTGGCCTCCTTTTCCAAAGTCGTTATGACAGCGAAGGAGGCCGCCGAGCGGGCCCGGGAAAGAAACCCAGGAAGTTTGGCTAGGGAAGGGAGGGCGCGGGGTTCTCCCCCGCGCCAACTGCTGCCCCTGGGAGAGGGGGCGGAGTGGGGTTGGCGCGGGGAGACTCCCCGCGTCCTGATGTGCCCCCATCATTGGGGGCGGTGGATTCAGGGGCTCGGGGTGCAAGCTAACCCGGGCCCCCAGGGGAAGCATAGCTATGCTTAAGATTAAGCACCCGCATAGGCGCGGTGTCGGTCCGTCCCTCCCTTAGCGGAGGGGGATCCGTGGGGGGTGGGGTTAGGAAGGATCGGGACGTGCCGGATCGCGCCTCCGACGGCCCTTCCTTCCGGTGGCGGCGTCTTCTTGCCTCGGCCGGAGCTGGTTCCTTCGGGACACCGGCTCCGAGCTGGGCACGAAGACTCCGGGAGCTGTGGGTGGACCGAGCTGGAGCTCGGGAAGCCCAATTCGAAGGCTCGAGGGATGGGGACACCGGGCGGCTCCCTCCGCCATCCAGGCACCTCCCATTTAGCTTAGGTGAGCGTGAGGTTTTAGTGGGTAGTCTCCAGGGGCTATCCCCTTGGAGATAGTCCCACATAACCCCGGTTCTCGCTAGGGAACCGGGATATGCGAAAAGCATTTGCTCACGAAAAAAGAGGCCCAAAAGTGCCCAAGGGGGGGGGGGGCATGTATCCCCCCCGGGGTGAGCCATCCGTGCAGGTGGAAGGAGCCACATAATTGCTCCTCCCGTCAATTCAGCCGGCTGGCCGACCGTTTCCGGGGTACCTACGGGGAGTGGGGTGGATGGGCCGGGGCGTGCCGAAACACGTCCCCGGTCAGCTCTTACAGCGAGCGGTGAGTTTCTGCCTCGGCCAGGGCTGGGCCTTACGGGTTGCTTTCCCCTGAGAGAAGTACGAGCCTTACAGTCCTGATAGAAACTTCACAGAAAATATCCTGACCGTTCCAGGCCAGCTCTCTGAGTATGAATACCGGGTTGTCCTGAAGGTGGGGAAGCTCGGCGTCCGTGGATTGGGCCTCTCTGATGGTGGCACCATCCAGCAGAGTCGGCATGTCAACGGTAATGTGCGCGACAAAGTTTTCTTCACCCTTGACGTGATCGAACTTCATATTGAATTGCAGAATGTAGTCCAGCTGCTTCTGTTGTCTGGACGATGCCTTGCCAGCTCGCTGGAATTCTGCAAAAATGAGCGGTTTGTGATCAGTTTTCACAGTAAAAGGGCTTTGCTCCAGGATCCGTCTGAAGAACTTGACTGCTGCGAAGACCGCCAGAAGCTCGTGATTGTAAGTGACATAACGTTGTTCTGTCCCGTTTAGCTTGTGCGAGAACAAACCAATAGGTTTCCAGACGGTGTCCTCCCGTTGTTCTTAGCCTGCCACGATGGCTGTGTTGGAGGCGTCTGTGATGAGCGTGAGCGGTGTATCGGAAGGCGGGGCTAACCGCCGTGATGACGCTCTTCTTGCATTCCAGGAATGCTCGTTTCGGGCTGGCTGTCCATGCCAGCGGCGTTTTGGAGCACTTGGTGGTTCCAATGAGAAGATCGTTTAGCGGTGCGGGGATATGGGCAGCGTCCGCGATGTGTCACTTGTAATAGTTAATCATTCCCAGAAAACGCCGGAGTTGAGTGTTAGTCTCCGATTTGGGAAAATCCTCTATAGCCTTGACTTTGGCAGGAGGAGGGCGATAGTCCTCCTTAGAAATTAAATAGCCCAGGTAAATGACCCCGGGCTGCGCAAAAACACACTTCTGCAGATTAATTACCAGCTAGGCCTCTCGCAACGTCTTGAACACAAGCCGGAGATGACGCGTATGTTTGTCGATTGATCTTGACATCAGGAGGAGATCATCAACATAACAGCGCACAAAAGGCGTGGTACGGAACAGCGAGTCGATGAAGCGTTGAAATGTCTGCGAGGTGTTCCGCAGGCCATAGGGCATGTCCACGTACTCGAACATGCCAAAGAAAGTGGTAATGGCCATCTTGGCGATGTCCTCGGTCGCGACCGTAATCTGATGGTATGCCTTTTGCACGTCAATGATCGAGAACACCGAACAACGATGGCAGTCCGGGAGAAGATCGTCGATGACCGGTAGTGAGCAGTGGTCAGGAATGGTGACCGCGTTCAGCTGGCGATAGTCTCCTGTGGGGCGCCATGTTCCGGAAGATTTCTGTACCATGTGCAGCGGGCTGGTCCACTGGCTGGACGACAAGTGAATGATGCTCCCGTCGAGCAACATGCCAAATTCTGCTTTGACGGCTGCCAGCCTTTCCCTGGACAGTCTGTGGGGGCGCTCGAAAGCAGGGGCCCCTCCATGTGGATTTGGTGCTAGACCAGCGGATCCTTATTCCACGCTGCAGTGCTGCTGAAGACAGTCACATCGCAAAATTCTGTAATTAATCTTGAAATTATCTCGGAGAGAACTGGCCCTGGCGAGTTACCACACTCAACCAGCGAGACGGTATGGACATGAGCGCGCGCGATGTTCCTCTTAGACGCGATAGAGGTCAGTGGGTCTAGGATGCGACGACGCTTGACGTCTACCAGAAGACCGTAATGGGCCAGAAGGTCAACCCTGGCGATGGCTGATGCAACCCCCGCAATTGTGAAAGGTCACTTAATGGACCGTCGGAAACCCAGGTTGAGCTTGATCATCTGGAGGCCGAGGGTTGGAATGGATGTCGAGTTGGCCGCTGATAAGGTGAACCTCTGTGGAGTCAGGGGCGTCTTGACAACTGAACGTAGCAGGAGGGATACCACCGAACCCGAGTTCGCAAGGAATCGCATGCCGAACTGTCTATCGTACACGTGGAGGCTTCTCTTGATAAACGCAGCCGGCGTCGGCCGTCTGTACTAGAATGGCCTATCGGAGATACCACGGCTTGAACGAGCACAGCTGTTCGCACTTGTGAGCGTCCATCCCATGACACCTATGGTAGAAACAGAATCCCGCGACGAGGGTGGCGGCGGAACGCGCACGGACCGGACTGCGGCCCTGATCGTCTGAGCGTCGATAAGAATCCCCTTTCAATGGACCGGAAACCCTGTTCAGTATTTGACGGCTGAGTTCAATGATCTGCGTCAGTGACGTGCTAATGGCTGCGAGCGCCGTCATTTGTTCGTCTCGACGGACAGGGGAAATGGAGGAGAGAAAAGTCCGACAAGTTGTTGTTTTTATTCTATAATAAGCCACCTTTAACTTCCCATATGTTTTAACTCCATGAAGTAATATTTTATACTTCTAAAACATGAACACATACATTCATAAAGAATATACATATTGTACTCTATTTGGTACATTAGAATCTTTTTTTAATTTCATATCCACATCCTTTTAAAACTCCAGGAACTAGTACTATCCACATAGGTACACCTTCGCCGCTCAAGGTGTACCAAAGATTTCTTGAACGTAACGAGGAAATTCCATCCCTCAATACACGTGGCACCTGGGGTGGTTAAAGGGATACCTAGTAGCCCCCGATCCCTGTTCTAGTGGCACACGATAGTGACACAGATACCGGCTAGTCTTTGATCCCTGTCCTAGTGACACCCGGTGGGGAAACAGACATTGGCTAGTCCACGACACCTTTCCTAGTGACACCCGGTGGTGAAACAGACACCGGCTAGTTACAAAGCAATTGTTGATTATACAAAAATGTAGCTGTATTATTAACTTGTGGGTAGGGATTGACTCAGCTAGTATGCGGCATACTCACAGCAATCAGGTCGGCAGACATGCATATATACGAAAATCGCAAGGGTTCCGAATATTACGCTTTCCGCCTTGATAATGCAAAGATGTGAATTTTTAGTGAATTAATTTAATTCATTCAATCAATCCAGCGTGGATATTTTGTTGACTATTTCGATGTTTAAGCCGTAAATCGTAATAACCTAAAAAGACAGACTCGTAGTTTCGGTATTTTTTGCTATGAGCGCTGATGATTGATTGACGTTGTTGTTAATATTGCCTCTTGACAGACAACATATTGCCGAATATTACGATTTCCGTTTCGAAAACGCGAAAGTAGGATTTCTGAGGAGATACCCACACTAGATTGATCGTTTATCTAGCACGCGAATTTACTCAAAATTCACAAGTTTGTGTTATCAAGGCGCAAAGCGTGATATTCGGAAACCATGCAATTCTCGTATATGTGTCGGTTTCAGTGTGCCGCACACTCCAGCACACTCGTGAAATGAGTTCACACCCTTAATCACAAAAACACGATTCAATCACACTTATTTTGTTCTCATGAGATAAAGAAAATTTGTTTCTATAAAAGAATAGTCTCTCTGGGATCCAAACAAAAAATTAACCCTTTGTCCTACCCGCTAACTTCCGATTGCTCGGGCCACAATAAACAAGAAGGTCGGCCACGCGTCGAGCCATTTAGCTGTTTAGCCGTGTGCTTAAACTTGTGCAAATCGTGTATGTCTTATGATATACTGGGTGGTTCACGAGAAACAGGCCACCTAAATAGCTCCGTTAGGCTTAGAAATAAAATAAAATGTTAGAGAGAAAAGTTGTGCTGTTAAAGGGGGCAAATATGGTGATATAAAAAAATGTTCCAATAGCAGTCGTTTTCAAGATTTTTTGAAGATCATCGATGGTTTTCAAATAGCACCATATATTTTTAACTTCACAGTGTTGTAGCTGATGTCAAGACAAGTTCAATGATGTGGTCCTCTATGACCTTCAAATGACCATGAACTTGAAAATTTATGATAAAGAAAATCATAACTTCAAAATGTGCAATCATTTTATTTGAATTAACTTAAATGTTCGAAATTATGACCTTGAGCAGTAACACAAACATTTAAACGTTTTACAAGGCAATCAATCATATTTTTAATTGTTTCTGTTGGAATTGATTTAGAAGATCTAATTATTCTTTTTTGCATGTTCTCTGGTGTAGTCGGTTGATTACGATACACATCGTTTGTGAGTGTTTCTGTCGTCTTTTTCGACGAAAATAATATTTCTCCAGATGTCTTAATGTTGATAGGTGTTATTGGTTTCTATAGCATTTCTTAAGAAATATAAAATAGAAACCTAATCAAACCTGATAACTATTTAAACCTAAAATAAATTTCTCAGTTTCTGTTTTTACAAGTTATCTAGTTAAAATTGACGTTTTAATCCAACGTTATAAGTAGACTCTACTTTTTTACGCAAACATGTATTTTCCAAATATTACTTTATAAAAATCGTTATAAATGAACAACTTTTTTCAGCAATCGAAAGATCTCTTGTGTTACGAATTAAATAACAATATTATTAATTTTTATTAACACTCAGATTTTCTTGTATTTTACTTTACACGTACCATTAGTACCTACTTAAAGATCAGCAGTATACTTACAGCGTTTGGCATCTGCAAAATTTTCGAAAACATTTAAAAAAACAAGTTTCTCAGCTTAAAAAGAACTTAGTCGCAAACCTTTAAGAGCTCTAAACCATTTAGAGTAATTACAACTAGATGGTGTTTAATATTTTAAATGGAATTGTACGTATTTTTTAAAATCATAGGTATACGTGCAATAAAACGAACTTAAACTATGTGCGATACAACTACTTTTAATGTCTTATATTTGTTTGTTACGAGGAATCTCCTAGCCATTAAAAATAATTTTTCTCAGTTTCAGATTCTTATAAAACGATTCATGAGTGGACTGCGGATCTTTATGCAAAATAAAAATTGTCTTCCTCGATTGCGAGAGGAAGGAGGAAAATAAAAATGTTTCTTTGTTTTAATAATTTTCATACATTGGAGGTAATACATTGATGTCCTTAAATTTTATTTATCTTTTAACTATTTTAAATTTAACTTAACCCACGTTTGTAATAAATGCATAAAATCCGCAATCTATTCATTACCACTCTTTACTTATCAATTACCGGCTGTATATAAAATATGCAAATGTTTCGAACAAAGGTTTGAAAATGTATAAATTATTCCAAACAAATGTTTGAAGACATAAATTATTGCAGACGAAAATAGCATCATTCTGAGAATACATGATGCAATATGTTTTTCACTATTTTTCAGTTTAATCGTGTAATATCTGTGTATCTTTATGTTCCGCGTAGCACAGAAACCATCTTAATTCTTATTCATAACTCGGAAACGTTTATCTATCTTTATGTAGATAAATATTTAAGCCCATCTCTGGATATAATACATAATGATCACGAAACACATGAAATTTCCACGATATTTCCCAACGACTCCACTAATTGTGTGTAAATGGTTCTCCGTAACTTAATATGCATGTTGCAAAAGGTTTCTATCCGTTACTCGTTTTTTAGGTCTCTTGAAAAGTTCACCGTCAGGCACAAAGACCGCGGAAGCACATTTTCAGCGATGGAGGACTCGCATCGCGTGTTTTTAATGGGATCACCACCTTAAGCGACGCCAAAGTATAAGAGGCGTCGCTGGTTTAGCACGCAAGCATGCTACATAACTTGACCATCGCATAATAAAGGAAAAAAAAAACAACAGCAATTATTCATGTTTAAGGCGCATCGTGTGATGCTCTGGGAGCTAATCGTCGTAATACCGTAAAGTTTTCTTAGAAAATGCAAATAACGAGATTTTCTAATTTCCATCGTGTTATCTTGAAAGATCATAGGTAACGAAATGCTTCGTAGAAGTGCTATTTACACTTCTACAAAGAGAATTTAATTTTGTGCATTTTTAAGCCTCTTGCGTTAATTCGAATATGCTTAATCATTAAGCTGCGGATTTTTATGTAAAATAAAAATTGTTTGGATTCATTGCAAGGTATAGAATCCACATAGACATTTAATTCTCTTTTTAATAATTTTAGGGAGTTGAAAATAATACGAGAGTTTTTTTCGAATGCTTTAAACACCTTTACTGTTTTCCATTTAATTGACCCATTTTTATTGACAGGAGATTCGGGATAATAAAACAAATGTATTATTATCACACTTTGATTAATTATATTAATGTTCAAGTATGCATGTGTGTCACACGACAGCGTGAAGGAGACTGCCTTCATCTGAACAAAAAAAAAAAAAAACAAAAGAAGCGTTACAATACGCGACGCGCACGCACCCATGAACTGCACATAGGTACATGTCGATAATATATAGTGCATGTATATTACGGATTGTCTTACATTTTCTTACACCCCTCCTATCGACATGTGCCTCAAACACAAATGTCATCTTACATTGCTTCCAAACACAAATACAATTTAACTTAAGTTTAACATTCTTATACATTGTTCGTGTTTGCATTTACTCAACAACTTAGTTAATATATCAGCAGGCATGCGATCCGTTTGCAAATACTTAATAATAATATCCCCTTTTTCTACTAGTTCCCGAGTGAAATGATAATTTATATCAATATGCTTGCTGCGCTTATGAAACTTAGCATTCTTTGATAATTCTATTGCGGTTTGATTGTCGCAAATAAATAGGAGATTTTACATATTTTTCAAAACCCATATGGCTTAACAATCGTCTAATATAAATAATTTCTCGTGAGATTTCTGAAGGTGCGACATACTCAGCTTCCATAGTGAATAAGGCAACCTAATTTTGTCTTTTTGACTTCCAGCTAATCGGACTTCCCGCTAACGTCATAACACAACCCGAACAAGGTCATCACAATTTCCACCCCAGTCAGAGTCTGTATAACCCCTAAGGCTTTCTTTATTTTTCTCGTAACTTAAACTGTAATGAGACGTAAACTTTAAATACCTCAAATTTAGCTTCGCAATTAACCAATGTTCTTTACCCGAGTTGCAACAGAAACGACTCAATGTATTTGTCGCGAACGCTATGTCTGGCCGTGTAGTATTAGCCAGATAAATTAAACCACCGACCAATTCCCTATACGGTCGAT
>CM052118.1:13919593-13936302 GCA_028454245.1 Halictus quadricinctus
AAAAAAGGCTCTATACAGACGTAGCAAAGACATGTACAAACACGGTGGTATGCATTTTTAATTGATTACTTACTTATTTAAGACGTAAAATGTCTAGAAAAAAAGGCACAGCGTAACATAGCGTGACAGTCAAGGTCAAATGCCTGCCGGCCCCCCTTAAGGAAACATAAGAACGTCGATCTTTGTTTACAGCGCCTAGCAAATAGCCGTCAACTACTTAAGAAGTTACAAATTAATAATATAATTTGTAATGTTTTATAACAGTAAATAACATAATGTGATATGTCATTGAATTCATCTCGGAAAAATGCTATCATGTTATGACAAAAAAATATATGGTTCCATTTAAAAAAATGAATTTGACTTTGAAATGCCCCCCCCCCCTACTATTTGAGTCCTTAAAAAAAAATACACCATATGATTGTCCCTTCATAGCGAATAACTTTTGTAAACAAATTTTTTTCGTAACTTCAGTGCGTCATGAGATATTTCCATTTTCAGATAAACGAAACACCGTGTATGTACATACAGGGTGTCCCACTCAACTTTTTTTAGAATAACTTCTAAAGTATGCATTGTACGAAAATATTTTGTATATGAAAATTGTATGGTTTGGAGAGATACATTATGTAATGCATATATTTTTCCTAATTGGAGGCGTTTCGTACATTTCAAGGTCGCTTTGATTTCTTTAAATGGAAAGACCTACTCTTTCTGTATCGTGAATCGATAGAGTATCGAATTTCGCGTAAAAATGTACTGACTTTCATATGTCCTAGATCTAATAGTCAACGAGATATTATCTATAATAACTAAAATAATATTCCATATGTACTCACCAAATTCTACTGTAGTCGAGGGACATCAGTTCGAGCACCTATTAGCTTCCAAGCATAGTTGGGCATTATTCGAATTGTTCCGAATAAATATTTATCTAGGATAATTATTCGAATAAATTCTTTTTAGTCGAATATTTTATTTGAATATCGATTGCAAAATTATTCGAATTATGCAAATAATTGATGACTGTTTTTGTTTTTACGTAATTTTATAAGAATATTTCAGATCAGTTTCATTCTGTACAAATAAATTCTGATTTTGATAAATTTTTATTCGATTCGATATTTATTCGATAGTGTCGAACAAAATTTTATTCGTTAGTCTTTATCTCTTATCCGTCATCCGAATAAAATTTTTCTCAACTCTGCTTCCAAATATACTTAAGTTAACTATTAGATTTAGGATATACGAAGGTCAACAAATTTTTACTCAGAATTCGATACTCTATTGACTTACAATACAGAAAGTAGATTATTCCATTTAAAGAAATCAAGGTGACCTCGAAATCTCCGAAACACCTCCACTTACGAAAAAAATATATGCATCACATAATGTAATGTATCCTCCAAACCATACAACATTTCTATTCAAAACATTTTCATACAATGCATACTTTAGAAGTTATTCAGGGTTAACGAGTTGCGTGGGATACCCTGTATTATGTATGCATTGATAAACGTTTATAAAAACCGTTCTAAATACATATGTGATTTGTAGAAAGTCAATGTAAGCCTAAGAAATTGTAAGAAATGAAGTTCTTATTGACAACTTAGCATTTATTGATGTACTTATTGACTGTGGATAAAAAAGTACAAATATATTCTCATCAAACATTGTGATATGTTCAGAGGAGATTTTCAGCATATAAATTACTTTTATCTGAAAGGCACCAATTGACAATCGAAAATATAGAAAATATGATTGTTACATATTATAATGCAAATTACAAAAGGTGATAAATATTATACAATTACTATATATCATGGTAACATTGTATTTAATCATATTACATTAAACTCTTTTTAATAAATTTGACTCATACCTTACATATTTTTTGTATATTTTGTATATTTCGACATATGAAATATGCACAAACAATAACAAATTTCAAATGCGCAGAAAAGTGATTAACAAAAAACTATTTATTGTCTTTTTAATAAATGAAATACCACTTTTCAGTTATAGAGAAGTCTCATAAAAGTTCCCCAAAAATAGTTATACAAATATCTTAGGTTAATGAAGATGAAATGACGATGATTCATGTGACGTGTATGGATAAATTCCTGTCTGACTGCAGCGTCTATGAAGAGACTCTAGAAACAGTCCGGTCATTAGAATTGTTCAGTGACGTGTCTGCAAAACTCGAAAAGGCAACGGATATCACCGATGCGAGGCCAAGTAATTATTGCGGCGCGTTTATGGTAACATCGCAGAAGAAAGTAGCCGTGAATTTACACGGAATCCGGTGTATGTGAACTAGTAGGTCGTTCACGATTCGTGCACACTTCGCATTATTCTGCCGACCAATCAACGTGATGGATCGATTTGTTCGCGGTTCCAGAACCGTGCAGACTTTGCTGAATAACCTTTCATCCATTACATCAGCCGTACTCGCCGACGAAATATATCTCACCGTCATTCAGGAATGCTGCGATCTGTCTTCCTACTTCAATAAAGTCCTTAAATCTTCCTATTACCAATCTCAGACTTTCCGGTACGATTAATGCGGCAGCAGCGATGAACAAAAACCTTTTCAAAAAGTACACGAATAACATTGTCAATTTGTAATTTCTATTTTTTCGAATGCGAAATGTATTCAGATATCTGATTGCTATTCCCTTACAAAATACTTCTATTGAAAAGGGACATCGTCCAAGTGTAACCACGCCGATTTTAATGAAATTTATACAGGACTTAGTTTGTTGAAAACTATTTGATATGTACTTTTTTGACTGCAATTATCTCCATCTACGAAAATAGCCCCCACAATTGGTGGTCCAAATCCTATTTTTGCCAATATCTCGGGGACTAGGGTATGTACCCAATTACTGTGAGGGTGTAAATTATTGTGCCTATATTAATTATAGTTATTTTTCAAGCATAATTAACATTAAAAAAGAGATGTTAACAGTTACTGGGTCTCTTAGGGTCCTAGATGGTTTAGGATAATGATTTTTTATGTTAAATCTGTGTGTTTTCGATCAGGGAAAAAGATTCATATAAAAAGATTTCAGAAGAAAGGATGAATTTTTTAAATATTGTTTAAACAAATAATTTTTTCTGAAATCTTTTTATATAACTATATTCCTTGATAGAAAACACTACAAATTTTTTAAAAAATCATTATGCTAGAGCCTCTAGTTCCGGACACATTAACAAGAATAGGGTTTTCACCTCCAACTTTGAGGACTATTTTTACCCCCTAGATATGGATCATTGCAGATAAAAAAATACGTGTCAAATATTTTTCAGCAAACTATATCCTGTATAAATTTCATTAAAATCGACGTGTTACACTTGCGTGACGTCCCTCGTTAGTATATAATGCAGTTGCCGAATACCTTCCTATTTTATACTGGGTTTTTCGCCCGATTTTGACATTTTGATTTTCTTGCTATTATTACTCCTAGCACAAACTGTTTCAGAGAAAATTTTTATGGTATCGAGTGGGGCATATTTTGCTGTTATTAGTTTTTTTCGTGAGTAGGCGAGTAAAGGTCGCACGAAGGTCAACTTTGTTTTTCTAAATGTAATGATGTATGTTAGCGTCAACGCATTTTTAACGAGAGGTTTCGGTGGGAATGGCCGAAGGGATGTTTATTCCTTGACAGATTTATGGCAGGGCTTTATAATGTCTGTGGCCCGTGAAGCTAAACAGTCCTGGCAGCAGGCGATGCGATAGCTGATGACCGATTTGGGTCTCACAGCTATCGATTGTCTAAGCATTGACTGTTTATTGAAAGTGAGAATGTTTAGAAAAGGCAGGCGACCCGACGTCGTATTGCCAAAGACAAGGGACTCTTTGTCCTGAAGGATCTGGCCACGGAGTGGGGAAGGTTATGCCTTTTGGTAAGAGGACTGTGATGAACCCCACGGCACTTACCCCAGAATCTTGGGACAAGAAACATCTAGTTTCTAACATGTATTTTTTAACGCAAAAATGGATGCAGCTCGACATTAGTTGTAGAAAAACATTAACCTACTTATGTCGAACAGTTAATAGTTCAGGAAATACTTCGATTTAAATTATTGTAAGGCACCCCATTACTGTCATACTAATGCGTTTGCTTTTATTTATTGCAGAAAATGTTCAACGTAACAACCACTTACATCACGGCACTTTTTAACGGTCCGGAAGTATTTTAAGTTTACTTCCCACCAGGTCCAAGCCGAACATAGATAACAAGCGGAAACAAATTCACAGAAGTGACCTGGCTCAAAGCTTAACGCGTTCATTATGTAAATATGACAATAAAAAGAGTGATAAAAATAATAAAATGATTTTTGCCGCCATATATGCGGCATTGGACCCAGTAAGTAAAAATACCATGCCGCTTGTATGGCAGCATTGGTCCGTTAAGAGGTAAATCATGTACCAGGGAAAAGGAACTATATACGCGAAAGTAGAGACTTCAAGTTTTAAAATGAGTCCAGATTTATTGTTGTACAATTTTTTTAACGAAATTATCACTGTTTAAATGTCAACAATTTCTCGAGGATCGAAGACTCAGTGCTAACAATAAGAGAAATATGTTTACTAAAAGAATCAATGATTGATCAAATGTACAGTATATGAGTAGTGTAGTACAGAATATTAATTATATGTAAAGTTTTTGATCGAGTGTTGATTTGATGTACTCGTCTAATATAATCAGTTGTATTTTTGCTACGCAATTTCATACTTTATAGTGTGAAACGAAAATGGGAAAAAATGAGAAGCATCTTTTGTGCAACTATCTTTTAGAGGCACGAGTGGGTTAATGAAACCAGAATTGAAATATTAAGATTTACCAGAGTGATTACTCTCCTAACCCATTAAGATCCTACTGTTCGTAGTAAAGATACTCATATACATATATCATAATAATATTCCCTATGATTCCTGGCAGAGACTATTATGTGATCACTAATGACTGAACAGTGGCTTCTCATGAAAAATATAAATGTTCTACATCAATTGCAAGAAGTGAAAAGCTAAACAGAAATTTATTTCCATCATAATTATAGTACATCAAAAATAATATGACAGTACATACTTATTTTCAATTTTTTCTGTCGTTTTTACTGTTCTGACTTCTGTTCTCTTATTCCTGTTAGGAATAAAATACGATATATTTGACGCGATATATCCAATTCGATATAAAAGAAAATGAAATTCTTAAATACATGACTCTGTTAACGTGACCTATGTAGTTTTACATGATTCTATAAATTTTGGTTGACCTTTAAGAAATGCACTCGTTCAAGAATTATTTAAGCTACAAAATGAAATATTCTCGAAATACTTTTGTACTGACGCAAATTGTCAATTTTGATACAATTCTATTTTCGGTAATTTTTCAAACGATTTATTTATTTCAGATTTTTTTAGCTACCGAACAAAATAAAAATATATACAATACTTTTATATTGATACAAGTTTTTGTCAATTTTTATAAGATTCTATGTATGTTAGTTATCTTCCAATACATTTATTTTCAAACTCCATTTTTAAAATATCGAATTCATTTGTAACGTCAGAATGTGTCTAGTAGCGTTCGCAAACGTGAGAATCGTGAGAACAAAAAGTGGTGGCGTTAGGTATAGCCGGTCTCCAAATAGGGGTTATGGCAGCGCTAGAGTTAAAAGGAGATAATTATGCTAGCGGTACAATCCGATAGAGAAATTCTATTGTTTATCCGAAGGGAACTAGAAACTGTAAAATACAATTTATCCATACTAATAATAAACTGGTCGGTTTCCATTGTAAATTAACGCGAAGTAGTAATTAGATGATTATAACAGCGATGGAAGAGAAGCAATTGCGTAGGATCATCAGTTGCTCGCTACAAGTTTAAACAGCGAGAAATTAAAACAGACACTGGATAGACAGTGTGTGTCTCCGAAATGCTATAGAGGAAAATAAAGAACAATTGTTATTCGAATTTTACATAAATGTATCATCAGTGAACGTATAATAAGTGTTTTGAACTCATTATTAAATAAGAAACGTATTGAGCAAATTTTCTATTGTTTTTCATTACTCTCTTTTAAGAGGACACGTGTGTGACATATTAATTCGAAGGGTTGATATACGTTCGTACAAAAATGCAACAAATGTAACGTTCTAGAGAAAGCGCACGCAGGTCCGCCGTCCGTCCTGTTAACTTTGCGTAGTTGTAACTTTCTTCGAATAATTGTATTCAACCACCTAGAACCACGCCTGCAAAACTTTTTTCTAGGCTGTTCGTTTGAAACCTTTGTTTCCTAAAGAAGTTCACCAGAAATAAAAATATACAATACCAACAGGGCCAGAAGTATTTACAAATAACTATTGTTAATTCAGTGAATTGATGACTTTAGTTGTCAATCAGTATAGTTGTCAGTATAAATTGTTGATCTCAATCGCTGAGTCAAAGTCTTAGTCGTTAATCATCAATTGTTAGTTTTCAATCGAAGCTAGATTGAAACACTATTATTTAAAACTTTCTCGTAGGCAGGGAGACTCATTTCTGTATAAATCGATGTTCAAAACCTGCATTTATGTGTAAAAAGTAGAGATAACTACAAACACAAGTAAGAACGAGTAGAAATTGTAGAAATAAGGAAACATGAGTGCCAATATGTAGAAATAAATAAAAAAAGGTAAGATATAGAAACATATATTAAAAATAAGTGGAAATGAGATGGAGTAAGTTTAAATAAGTTGACATTAATTTCAAAAGATTGAACTATATCTCGTTGATAAAACTGATAAATTTCGACTTTTTAGAGTATTAAAAAATACCCACCCACTTCGAATTAGCTCGATCCAGGTACGCAACTTCTGACAACTCCAAGAAGTCTCTAGTGAATCGGGTGTAACAAAAAAGATCAATGTGTCTAGCAGTATTTTCAAAAAAGTGCTCAAAAATAAAAACGATGAATAAAGATCTGGACGTGCATACCTAAGCGTGCTCACAATCGGTCTCTCCCGTCGTCAGAAGCGTGTGTTTTGTTTACCTAACGTTGAACAAAGCCATTCACAAATTCATCAGCTGAAGTCCAATTAACACGTTGATTACCGTGACACCGATATTTGAGTAACGGAATTATTTGTTCACATTTAAAAATCAACTATTCTGAGAATAAATTGAATGTGCTAAATCGTACGAGCTGCAAACTATGAAAGTATTGAAAGTGTAATTAACGGAATAGTTTCCTTCGAGTCAGCGAAAAATCGATTTTTTATTACATTTTCTTAAGATGCAACATTCCAAAAGCGTGTACCCAAAAATTATATGCTTTAATTCAAAGAAATGGCAGAGCGAGTATAAAATAATATGACAATATTTCTAGATTCGTTAAGTGTTTCTATTTTTATACTCCGCCTATCCTTTTTTGTCATAAATGCATAAAATTTGCAGTCTATTGATAAATTTCTGTTCTTCTCCCACAAATCATCTCAAAACGTTGCCACCAGAGGAGAATAGCCTCTTAATATCATATATCTTAACTTCTTAGTGTGATTGAATACATTTTTTACGTTTAATCCAATTGTTGTGTTTGCCAAGTCGAGAGTTAATGTGTTTATAGGCTTTCCAATTACTGTGCTACATCTAGAGAAGTAGCTCACCCGGTTTTCACGAATAACAATCTCAAGGAAATACAATACATTCCCAAAAACTTTAAAAACAGAGCTTTGATAGCCAATCAAAGTGTCAAGGAAACTTCGCTAACTAAAGCCTTGACATTAAGGAGCACTAAAAGTGACTACTTTACATTACTTTATAAAAATAACAAGACTGTACCTATCGAAATTTTTAGTCTTTCTTGAAATAGTAGGTGTACACACAAAGAAATAAATTTGTTGAATACTTCGAGATATTACAGTCTGTCATTTTGACGGATCCCATAAACCCAACGACGGGAATCAAGCATATTTGGGACTTACCTTTTTGGAACAGGCACCCGCCTGTGCTTCCACACGTTCTCGTTCAGCATCGTGCCACCGGGAAGATGTCGTATCAAGGAACAGTGCCCACTTCCTCTAGCTCAATCGGATCCTTAGATCCGAAACGATCGATCGCAATTCATCAAGCAAGAACAACGGCCGATCGAGCGCGATTGGTACATGCACTTCTTCGTTTGCAGCGCGTTAACTGGACTCCGGTAGAAATTATCGTCCTTAGCGATCACTGAAACTTCAACGAACCGCTTCAGAGCTGATTCGAAGTCCGATCTCGCCCACCGGCGCGTCAAGCAAATATTCACTTCGAATATCCGAATTCGTTAAACCGCGCGCTTCACTGAAAATATTGTGTACCCGATTGAAATTCGATTCGACGACCGGGATTTTCGATGAATATCACAAGGGTTGATCACGTGGATGATTTCGGTCGGGCTTGGCGAATTTTTCGCGATGATTGTCTGTCATCGATTGGAGGTTGAAATACGCGACAGGTGTGTATCACGAGCGATAGCGACCGATCCGTACGCACGGTCGGCTGGTCAGCACGCGACTGCCGTTCGCTCGACGGCCACTCGGGTATTCCACACGAGAAGCCCGAACTCGAACAGGAGACGAGGAGACGAAGAGACGGTACGCGATACACTCTACTCGGAGCCCGCTCCGTTACTCAGCCGGCCCATAATGCGATTCTACTCCACATTCGCTTGCGACGCTCTGTCCCCACCGACCTCTTTCACCCGCGAGAAAGGCGCCACTTTCCTGGAAGATCGCGGCTGCGGGAAGGTGCTCGACCCCGAACTTCGATTTGAGATACCACGCGGCTCTTACACACGCCCCACCTACTCTCCACCTGTAAAAAGATCGTGCTGGTGCGCTATCTTTTACTTCTCTCATGATAGAATTTACCCCCGAGCATCGCGCACTTGAATGAATAGGCATTTTTGTTGAATCAGATAGATTTGTTAACATAAGCTTAGATCTGGGCACTTCTGAAATTACGTTATTTGAAACCATCATATCAAACATTTTATTCTATTTTGTAATTACTTCCAGGCCTGTGATCGGTTTTAAAATAATACTTTAAATAAGCAAATTTACCCGGGTATAACTTTTGAACCAGTGAACTCTGCGTACCTCAATTTGGATTCCGCGCACTAGAATTTAAAGTTCTATCATTTTTTTGTCGAATTGTATAATATTAGATTCAGAAAAGTTGAAAATTTTTGGTCCTATCATGGAAGTTTAACCTATGAAATGTGTTGATAAATAATTTGCAATAATTATTTGAAATAATTGTGACATTGTTCTTCGAAATTATGTCTAGTGATCTGATTATCAGTTTGGCGACTTTATACTAACATCCTTTGTTGAATATTACTTTAATGGTTATTTCTTTTAATCAATTGAAAATAAAAAAGCTAAAGAAATAATACATTATTTGAAATTGCTATTATTTCAAAGGAATAAATATTATTATTTACATCTTCAAGTAAGAGTATTGAAAATAACGGTGTGAAATAAATGATTTCAAATAGTTATTTCTTATTTTCATTTCAAACAAAATTTTCCCAAGTCTGCATAGGCCCTATTACCGAGTCCGTCCTTGTTAATGTGCTTTCATATTTCAATAAGCAGTAAAGATTAATTTAAAAAAATAAATGGAGAAACTATTCTTTTTTCTTTATATTAAACTATTAATGTATATGTTATAAAGGAAAATATGGCATTAGTTAACACTGTTTTTCTAAATGAATTAATTGATCACAGTAAGCACAACTGTAGTCAACGTATTCTGTCAATGTATTTTTTAAATTAAAATTGAATGAATTTTTGGTCATTCACGTTCTTGATTTATTACAAGATTGTTATCTTCATTCTGTAGTTCTTTTTACCACCAACGAATTTCCACGAATCTTAATTATATTTCACATACAATATAAATGTTGACCTTTTGCTGCAACGTAGAGTTTCAAGTTTTACATTTCATGCATCTTTTACGAGGCGATAACTACTCGAAGTTAACAATTTTCAATTTTTTTGCTGTATGAGTTTTCTACCTCATCCACCACTTTTACAACTTGCCCATCATTTTGAGAAATAATGGTGTGTATGCACTTTCATAGAATCTAAAAAATAACATCTTATTAACATTTTAGGTGTCGGAGCTATTCAAAATTTGGCCACTTTTTTACATGCTTCTTTGATTTATTGTTGTACAGTGTGTAGTATATGTGACGAAGCGGACCGATATGTGACCGATCGTCGATTGTTGCAATACGGCGGTGGAGGACGTAGAACACGCGACGTGCAGCAGCCGATGCATGTACGCCCTGAGCGAGAGATCGGGAGACAAATAAAGTTATCTTTTTTTCGGCTACGAGCTGGCGAGCGTTTTATTTATTACATTTGGCAACGAGGATTAAAGTGGAAGTGCACAATGAGTGGAGAAAGTTTACCGACGTTCAACCCAAAGGAAGACAACGGAAACATATATGCAGCATGGAAGCGGTGGCTTAGAGCCTTTGAACTGTTTGTGGCCAGTAAAAACGTCACGGATATTAATAAGAAAAAAGCGATGTTATTGCACTACGGTGGACTTGAATTGCAAGATGTGTTTTATACATTACCGGACGCGGATACCGTTCGCGAAGGAGAAAACGCGTACAAAAAAGCAGCGAACGCGCTAACGACGCATTTCAAGCCAAAATTAAACATGGCGTATGAGAGGCACGTGTTTCGCCAGCTAAAATAAAGGGAAGGTGAGACAATGAATCAATACGTTACAAGATTAAGACAACAGGCGAGGAGCTATGAATTTTCAGCGGAAGAAATAGAAATTTGTGGGCAAGTCGTAAAAAAATGTACTTCGAGCGAAATTCGGCGACGCTTATTGAAAAACTTTCAAGTTGAGTGACGTCATGAATGTTGCTAGAACGATCGAGGCGATTGTGTGGTTACACAGGACATTCATACAAACATGAAAAGTGCCCGGCTAGATTGAAAACGTGCAGCAAATGCGGAAAAAGGGGTCATTTTGTGGCAGAAAAATGGCGATGTTAGGTTATGTGTCGACATGCGCCGAGCGAACGAAGCAAGTTCCCGGGAGAGGTATCCTCTGCCGGTGATGGAGGAAATTTTGGATATCGTACGAGGATGCGAATGGTTCAGCACGTTAGATGTAAAATCCGCGTATCATCAAATTGAACTGCACGAGGAATGCAGGGATATCAGGACCTTTGTAACAGAGGCGGGACTTTTTCGCTATAAAAGATTAATGTTCGGTATAAATTGCGCGCCGGAAATGTTTCAAAGGATAACGCGGACGATATTGGTAGGCTGTGAAGGGGTGATGAATTTTATAGACGATATTATCGTGTGCGGAAGAAGAACGAAAGAAGAGCACGATGAAAGATTAACGCGGGTCTTTGAACAAGAAAAAATGCGTTTTGAGGAAAAACGAGATTGTGTATTTAGGATTCCGAATTTCGGGGAAAGGGTACAAACCGTTGGAATCGAAAGTAGAGGCCGTAAATAAGTTTCGCGCGCCGAAAACAGGGGAAGAAGTACGCAGCTTCTTGGGGCTCGTAAATTTTTGCGCAGCTTTTACTTTGAATTTGGCTACGATAAGCGAACCGCTAAGGCGGTTAACAAGGAAAAGTGTCATTTTTTCATGGGGAAAAGAGCAAGAAAATGCGTTTAAACTGTTAAAAGCGAAGCTTGCAAATGCTGGAATGCTCGGTATTTTTAACATTTACGCAAGAACGCGAGTAATAGCGAATGCAAGTCCGGTAGGCTTAGGTTGTGTATTAACACAACTAGATGATAAGCAACAGTGGCGAGTGATAAGTTATTCGAGCAGGAGTTTGTCGGATTGCGAAAGACGATATTTACAAACAGAAAAAGAAGCGTTAGCGTTGGTATATGCGTGCGAGCGATTCTATAATTGGCTGTATGGTATAGAATTTGAACTGGTGACAGATCACAAAGCGTTAGAATGTATATTTGCGCCGAAATCAAAACCAAATGCAAAAATCGAACGATGGGTTCTACGGCTACAAACGTTTAAATATAAGGTAGTCTACGAAAAAGGGAAGACAAATATTGCGGACGCGTTGTCACGCCTTTGTATCTGGAATGGAGAAAAAGCCGAAAGTGAAAAAGACAGAGAGTATATCGCGTGGTTAGTAGAAGAAACAACGCCATGTGCGATGACGACAGAAGAAATAAACATTGAAGCTGGGAAAGGTAAAGTGTTAACCGAGGTGAGAAGAGCACTCGAAACAGGCGACTGGGAGCCCTTAAGAAACTCGCGATTTAGAATATTAAGAAGCGAATTATGCGTTAAGGATAATATTGTTTTAAGAGGTACGCGAATAGTGATTCCGGAATCTGTAAAAAAGAGAACGCTAGATTTAGCGCATGAGGGTCATCCCGGTATCGTAGCGATGAAACGTAGGTTGAGGAGTAAAGTGTGGTGGGAGGGGATAGATAAAGATGCGGAAAAAACAGTGAAATCATGTAGGGGGTGCCAATTGGTACAAAAAACGATCGAGCCACCACCTTTAAAGCCCAACCCAACAAGGGCCGTGGGAAGCGATAGCAATGGATCTAATGGGACCATTGCCCACCGGAGAAAGTATTTTTGTCGTGACGGATTATTATAGCAGATATTTCGAGATTGTATTTTTAACAAATACGATCGCAATTATTATTAAAAAGAGCTTGTTTGAGATGTTCGCACGGTTCGGTTTTCCAAAAGTAATAGTATGCGACAATGGACGCCAATTTACGGACACAGAATTGTGAAGGTGGTTAAGCGAAAATGGCATTAAAATTTCACATACAGCCCCTTATTGGCCTCAGGCAAATGGCGAAGTAGAGAGGCAAAACAGGAGCATATTAAAAAGATTGAGGATAGCACACGCGGAGAAAAAGAACTGGCGCGAAGAGTTGCTAAGATTTTTATTAATGTATGTGGTCGATGCCACATACCGTAACAGGGGTTTCGCCAGCGGAGCTAATGTTTAGCAGGAAAATAAGGACGAAATGACCGGAGATAGTTAGGTGTAAATTCGTGGAGGAAGAAGTAAGAGAGCGGGACGCGTGGAAAAAGCAGATAGGAAAAGATTATTACGATAAGGTGCATCATGCCAAACAGAATAGAGTAAGACAGGGAGATAGAGTATTAGTGAAAGAACCAAAGAAACATAAGCTAAGTACGAATTTCGGGACAGACGAATTCACGGTTGTGGAGCGAAAAGGAAATACAGTAACAGTAAAATCAAAAGGAGGAAAAGAGTATAAAAGAAAAACGGAGGTGAGAAAGATTATAGATTTCGATGAAGAAGAGAGGGAGGTAGAGGAGGCCCAAGGTATAGCTGTCGACGTGGCTGAGGAAGGAAGGGAGACATACGTAGCGAGGGGACGCGAAAACGATAAAGAAAATGAACAAATAGATGTAAACAATTCAGAGAGGCCGAAACGAAATAGAAAGGTACCGGAACGGTACGGCGAATATAGGATTCATAGGATTAAGTAGATTTTAAGAGCAATGTATTATGTTATGTTGTGCGTGTTATCGTTTATTTGTATTTAATTTATAAGATGAAAAAAAATATTAAGGAGGAAAGGGAATGTAGTATATGTGACGAAGCGGGCCGATCGTGGATTGTTACAATACGGCAGTGGAGGACGTAGAACACGCGACGTGCGGCAGTTGATGCATGCACGCCCTGAGCGAGAGATCGGGAGACAAATAAAGTTATTTTTTCTTTTCGGCTACGAGTTGGCGAGCGTTTTATTTATTACACAGAGCTTCCTTGATATATGTCCACAACACGGGTCTATCCAGGGACATATATCGGCTAGAAGATATTCTTTGATACACTGCCGAACGTAGAAAAGGACAGGGAAGCTCGAGTGGCCTTGGTCGCCGAGGAGTGTAACATAACACGGTTGGGTATATCAATCTGAGACCAGAAGACCACTACTAATCCAAGAACAAAACTTCTTTATTTTACATTATTTCTGTATGGGACTTTCACCAACATATTCGTGGCATTTTTCTAGTGAAAATGATACCAAATATGATATAATTCGTAAATATGATCCGAATTGTATCGTGTTTGGTATCATTTTAACCAGAAAAATTCCACAAATTATTGGTAAAAGTTCCATAAAACAATAATTAATAATAAAAAAGTTTAATTTTTCATTTAAAGACCTGAGCGCACTCGCGCCTTCCAACTGTGCCGGCAGCCGTGACTCTCCACGTCTCTTTCTGTCCTATACGCTGTCCTTCTTTGCGTCCGAAACTTTCATCGTTCATTATACAAGCATATATTATTGGAATTATATCATATTCGGTATCATTTTCATTAGAACAATACCACGAATATGTTGGTCAAAGTCCCATAAAAAAATAATGAAAAATAAAGAAGTTTTGTTATTGAATTGGTAATGGTCTCCTGGTCTCACACCGATATGTATACCCGACGCGTCTTATGTTACAGTCCTCGGCGACCGAGGTTTCTCGAGCTTCTTGGCCCTTCACAGGGTATACATGGGGATACTTCTGGTACTTTTATCGGCTAGATATTTGTGACATATATCGATAAAGCACTGTATGTACTTGTGATACAAATTGTTGGTGAACGATAGCCTGATTACACGTTTCAACGAGATATGCAAACAGGTGTTTAATAGCGTTGGGGCATTGATGTCAAGATGGATTTCCGAGAATCAATATCTGGTTCATTATTTTTTGAACACACCTCCATTTTTTGGCAATTACTGAAAATTGGCAAAAACCAAAAATTATATACACACACACACACACACACACACACACACACACACACACACACACACACACGAATGTACATGAAAATAAAGGAATAAAGAGAAAATAAGGAAAATGACAAAAAAAAATCAAATTTTAACACAATGTTTAAACAAGTTATTTTTCTTGAAATTTTCTTATGTGATTGTACTCCCGTCTCAAAAACATACAGTCTAAACAAAATTTTATTGTGCTATACTTTCTAGTTCTCGAAATATCTAAAAAATATGATTTTTATCCCCAACTTTGCGAGCTATTTCTACCGCTCATTATAGATGGAAAAAATACGTGTTCAACCTTTTTTCAACAAACTGCATTTCATATTTTGATTAATAATCAGCGTGTTACGCTTATGGATGTCTCATGTGAATATGTACTGCTTATGAAGATGTTACTTGGTGATCCTTGATGACTAAGAAAGGTAAGAATTTATTACTCAGTTTAATATTAAATATGCAACCGATAGCTGTATTTTGTAATTACACTAAAATGTAGTTTAGAACTTATTTTTTAATGAAAATGGCAAGATAGCGGAAGAAACAAAGAATTTTGTATTAAAAAATATTACACTTGATTTAATAACTATTTTGTTTAAAAAATACACTACACTGTTGACCCTACAGATATGGACTTCATGCTTCCGACAAAATCATTGTATTTCTTCCTTTACGGAATTTTGAATGTGGGGCAGACGTATAAAATTACATTAGAAATCAGAAATAGAATATGCATTTCGTCATGAAATGAATTATACACAGGGCAAACTGATCTAAATACAACTTTTTGTGAAGAAGGATGGCAGAAGCTGGCTGATGTTAGACATTGCTGTCAACGAAAAACGTTAATACAGTATACTCATATGCTTTTCAAAGAACACAGAATTCATAATTATTTTTATGGGAAGTGATAGGAAAGTTATAAACCATTCTGGTTTTTAAATATTGCCGTTCGTAATACTGGCCCAGTCAAATAATTTCGATATTTTCTTCCTCGAACGATGAGCCATTACTAAAATAATTATTTAGAAGCTCAACAGATAAATTATGTATTGGTGTCGATTGCCGGTCGTATTTCAAAAGATATGAATAATAAAAATATACGAATTTGAATTTAGTCAAGGTTTACGATACGGGTTTATTTGCTATTTTGGAGAGAAAGTGTTTTCTTAATGCATTTCGTGCTTTATTACTTTATGTGGTGTCGGGAAGAAAAAGTTGAAGTTTTTCCATGCATCAATAGCAGCGACGTATCATGAACCACGAAAGAAAGACAGAATGCAGGAAAACGCTCATCGAGATTGCAATTGGCAATTTTAAAATCAATGTATTCATTTACATGTGCGATGAGTAGGCTGCTGACTTTATACGTTTATAACAGAAATGAATAGGTAAAATTTGAAAGAGTAGACAAATGAAAAGAATGTAAGAATACATATCGATACCAGTAATGGGCAAAAAGCATTTCAGAAAATATTCGAATGATAGATACATTATCACTTTTTATTTTTTTTTCTTCGAATGCAAAATGTACTCAGATATAACTTAAATATATACTTAAGTACTTTAATTGAATACATCGACCGACGAAAATAGTGAATTCCCGATATAAGTCGCTACAAGCCTAGCGGGGGCCGGCAAGCATTTGGCCTTGACTGTCACGCTATGTTACGCTGTGCCATTTTTCTAGACATTTTACGTCTTAAATAAGTAAGTAATCAATTAAAAATGCATACCACCGTGTTTGTACATGTCTTTGCTACGTCTGTATAGAGCCCTTTTTCGATACGAACACTAAATCTCTCGAAATTAAGAGAATCTCTCAGCGGCAGCCATCTTCAGAATTCGAATTTTCTGCCGAATATTACAAATTACTCCACGA
>CM052118.1:13936402-13948054 GCA_028454245.1 Halictus quadricinctus
TTTTATTTATGGAAGCATACAACAAATCCTTTAATAGATTTTGGTCTGGCACTGATCGTTTTGGCAAGGTATAATATTGAACTATCTTTGTGTAAAAAATCTTGAGACCCTTCCTGACCTTTCGCCGCAATTTAAGTTTAAATATCAACTTTCAGAATTTCCAAGAATGAATCGAGCGGAAGTTACGGTGTATTTGATATTTTGGGTGAAGTTTTTAGGAATATTTCCAAATAATAAAGGAAAATGTAAAATGCATATAATTTATTAATTCTTTATATATAAAAAAATGTTTATTGACCATTTTTTTGTCATGTAAATTATTTTTCTAACTGTCAGAAAAATGCCTGTTGCATTTTTGCGACAGTGGTCCAGTGAACGAAATCTCTGTTTATTTAACAAAAAGAATTGTTTTTAAATATCTTTCTATACGTATGAATATCACATTTATTTTTGTTATCTAGTATATATCCTTTAAAAATTTCACTAATGAACGAAACACTTGTTTACTTAACATAAAGAAATTATTATTAAATTTTTTTATTCAAACAATTAATTTTAACTAACTATTTCACATTTTTCTTCATTATAAATGATATATCCCTAAAATATTTCACCTGAAACATCAAATAATCGTGACATCCGCGCGATTCATTCTTGGAAATTTCTTGGAAATTGCGGCGAAAGTATCTCGAAGTATCTCATGATTTTTTGCACAAAGCTAGATCAATATTACAACTTGCCAAAACGATTAGTTCCAGATCGAAGCTTTTCAAAGGATTTTTTGTATTCCTCCATAAATAAAAAATGAGCGTAACGCAAAGAGGCTTCAAGTTAGTTCTATATTACTTAATGTTAAACAACTTTTTTTGAAAAAACTTTTTTGCCAGTTAATAGTTAAAGCCATTTGCAATAACCCATACGATTTGTCGACACCTAAGTATTCAATTATAGGCGGAGTAATTACATAACTATCGCACTGAAAACTGATGAATTCCCAGGAGCGAAGAAATGGTTATTTACCATGCGTATATCTCCATAAAAATTTTTTTTTTTAAATCTGACTTTGGCACATCATGCACGCACTATTAGGCTATATAAAAATAATTTCTTTGTTATAAAAATCGAAAATTTATAAAATGGACTTTTTGCCGCCTTGGCACCACTGTGCGCCGCCGAGGAGTATAACATCATATAGGTCGAGTATACCGCTGCGGGACCAGGGGACTACTACTAATCTAATAACAAAACTTCTTCATTTTTCATTATTTTTTTAGGGGACTTTCACCAACATATTCGTAGCATTTTTGTAATGAAAATGATATCAAATTTGATATAATTCCGATGATATTTACTTGTGTAATGAACGATTAAAGTTTCGGACGCCAAGAAGAACAGCGTATGGGAAAGAAAGAAACACAGAGAGTCGAAGCGTTCGGGAAAGATGAAAGACTAGCCTGAGGTCAGGCCTTTCAATCAAAACTTAAGCTTCTTTATTAGTAATTATTTTTTTACCAGACTTTCACCAATATATTTGTGGAATTTTTCTGATTAAAATGATACCAAATACGATATCATGCGGATCATATTTACACTAATTTTCCATTAATATAATTGTAATGGAAAGTAACTTTCATCTCTTATTACACTTATTACACATATCATATAATTGGTGAAAGTCCCATAAAAAATAATGAAAAATAAAGAAGTTTTGTAATTGGATTAGTAGTGGTCTTCTGCACTCCTCGGCGGTGATGGCTCTCTAGATTCGCTATCCTTTTCTACGTGCAACATTGTATCGAAGAAAGACATTTTCTCAGCCTTCTTGTCCCTATCCGCCTATATGTCCCGGGTTTGAGATCTAGCGTGCACTGTGTATTTCAAATGCAACGTTCAGCGAGAACCACAGATTTCGTTTAAATGTCCCTCGTCAGAACCGCGCAGGGGACTTATGTCGGGAATTCACTGTACCTTGTCATTTTGTATTTAATCATGTCATGGAAGGTAGAATACTTCTGTAATTTGCACTTAAGAGCTTTAAATAAAATTCAGAGCACAATGATTGAAATATTTATGTTCAACTACACAGCGGATTGTACGAGGTCTGTCCGGAAACTATGGTTTTTTGTGTTATGCCCGAAGAAAGGGATAATCTTGGTCAATAATGAGGATGTCCCTTTCTATGTACTTCTGTTTGGAAGCCACAATCTTCTTTCAGCGACCTTACCACTTGCGGAAGCAATTTCTAAAATTCATTTTTCGGAATTGTCTGAAGCTGCCTCGTCGCGTTTCGTTTAATGTCTTCTACGTCCTCAAATCTTCGTCCTTTTAGAGAATTTTTCAATTTGGGGAACAGTAAAAATTTCAGGGAAGCTAACGGAGGCTAATGAAGTTGCACAATGCCGTGTTTCACCAGGAATTGCTGAATAACTTGCGATGAATGGGCAGGTAATACTTTGCTCGACACGTTTAGGTCTCCTCGAAGTTAGCCTTCCACTTTTAGAACTAAATAATTTCGACAGATGTGCTGAATTGTGCTAATTTTTTGCTTCATTGTGCTCGAATATTAAAACTATAATAACAAAAATGCAATAAAAAATAGAGGAATACGATTTTTAGAATAGTCCTCCACTTTACATTTTTTGCAATTTTCTCTACAGTGAATTCCCATTGCAAGTCAGTGCCAGCTTCGCGGTGGGAGTCATTAGAACTACCCACACCACCGCGGGGTATATCCCGCTTTCGAGCTTTGCTTCCGTTCCTACGCGCAACATTGTGTCGGATAAAAACATTTGCTCAGCCTTCTTATCACTATCTGTCAGTAGTCATAAGTTTATGACTTAGAAACGGATAGTGAGTCTTGGGATTCCAGCGTGCACTTTGTATTTCAAATGCAACGTTCGGCGAGAACCTCAGATTTCGTCTAATTGTCAGTCGTCGGAACCGCACAACTGACTTATGACGAGAATTCACTGTATTATGCCACGTTGTGCCAAATTGTGCTAACATTGTGCTAAAGTGTTACTTAAAAAAACTAATAAGGAAACATGTTATGGTAAATAATAACTTTGGACATGCTATTAACGTTTAAGTTAGTATCAGATATTCAAATAGCATATAACCGTATATCTGAGTTATGCCAGCCTAGTAAAAGTCAGCACAGCTGCTAATTTCCCCAGCACAACGATATGAAGAGCATAACTCAGATATGCAATACTGTCTTTGTCGGATGATCACAAAGTTCAATTTTGGATATAGAATCCAAGTGCGAAGGGACGTGGAGAAGAGTAATGTGCCCTTAATATCGACATGCTGGGGAAATCGGCAGTTGTGCTGACTTGTGCTAGGCTAGCACTCGGATATGCAATTATAATATAATATAATTCAACGTTACTCGTATGTCCAAAGCTATTATTTACCACAACTTTTTTCCTTATTATTTTTTTTTAACTAAAACTTTAGCACAATGTTAGCACAACTTAGCACAATTGAGAAAATTGCAAAAAATTAAACGTGAGGGCTACTCTAAAAATCGTGTTTCTCTATTTCTTTATCACATTTTTAATATTACAGTTTTAATATTCGAGCACAATATAGTACAAACCTAGCACAATTCAGCACAACTGTTGTAATTACGTCATTTTGAAAGTGGGGGGCTGCCTTCTAGGAGGTAACGAAATAAATATTCTAAAAAAGTCAGAAGAAAAAGAATGATTGTAAAACCATTTTCGTCATCGTCGGATGAGGACGATATTTTAACCAAATTTTAAGCGATGATTACTTGAGGTTACAAAATAATAATGTCTCGAATAAATATCTCAAAAATAAAAAAATTGAACGGAACAGTGGACATGAATATTATACAAAAGAAAAAATAGGTAAACTTATTTCTGCTAGAAAATTTGTGGAAATGTAAATATAAAAATCCGTTGCCTATATCAATGCAAAAATGTAATGCCTCCAGTATATCATAAGTATATCTACAGGGGGTCCCAAAAATTTTGTACTTCTTGTTTTGTACTGAAAATGTTCTTCGCAGCTTTGTTAAGGAGTTAGTAATGAAAAACACAGACCAATCAGAGAGCGGGTTTTTGCACGTCATTTAGTAAATCAACGCTTCTAATTGTTCAAAGAAAAGTCAAGCAGTTTGGTCCAATTCTTAAAAAGTTATTCTGATTTGAAGTGCCTTCGAATACTTTCGTGGGATACTGTACCTTTCAAGATCAGCGATTGTTAAATATCCAAGATCATGTAATGCGCTTACTCGTTTTCTTAGAAAACATAGATATATGTCACAAAATATAAGCAAATCGTCTTGTTATGTCATATGTATCATTGCTATGTGCCATTGCTATAATTATAAATGATGTGAACCTTAAGTAAAACTTTTGTCAATATCATGTAAATACCAAATGTGGTCGCTAATGACCCTGATGTTAATGTGACCTTTGTAAATAATAAGAAAAGACTTGGTAATACAATTTATAACAAATACCTCGCACGTTTTTTAACAAACCATTCAAAAGAAAATCTTATTATTTTCAAACGAAAAAATCGCTCATATTCAAAATCCAGTAAAATTCACAACAAAAACTTCATGAGATTTTTTGTAAAAAATGTCCAAAGCCGCACGTGTTCCCGCGGCTTGTAGATAGGCGTAAACATAGGCTTCGTTTCCGCAAAGGATTCCGGAAACGCTTCAAATTACGTAACCATATTATGCTCGATCACGCAATTAAAGCGTCTCGCACTATAAAGGTGCATAAAAGACGAGGAATGATCGCCGGTAGAAGATAACTCACAGAGCCTTTCGGCATCCTAAGCCCTTCGGCGGCGTTCTAAGCGGCGTCTGATCTCGAACGGGGCTCGAGCGCGCTTCTATACGCGCAAACTTAATTAACTCCACGCGTCTGAAAGTACCGGGCGCAGCTTTTTTCCAGATAGCGCACCGTGAGAGAACTACGAGACTTGAACCCCTGCCTCTTCTCCTACGTAATAACCGCGATCCGGTAGAATTCAGTGGTTCTCACCTGAGGCGGAATGATCGCCGTTTCCGAAAGTGCGACGACCTCGGGACACAGAAGAGGCTCGGTCCCGGCCTGGTCACGAACATTTCAAATTGGTCGTAGAAATACCGCCTGCGGCCGATGGAATTTATTTCCAACCGGACAAGAATCTCGAATGTACCTGCCCGTTGTCGGACAATGTCGAATCGCTCCGCTGCACTATTAGGGTCTCGAACGTGCTCAAAACTATTCCCAGGTAACCAAACGAGTTTTTTTAGAGATGATCGACACGACAATTTGGAGCGTAATGTTGTAGGATTTTTTTCTTTCCGCTGAATAATTTTTAACGCTGCTGCATAGTTTCGAAAGGCATAACCCAGAAGTTGCACTAATGGGCAAAATTATAAAATAACTTGACGATATTAAACAGTGTAGTGTACAGAATATAAAACAAAGTCATATACAGAATGTCCCAGTAACTCTGTTACAAGGCGATATCTCCGCTATTTTTTGTATTATGCAAAATGTCAAAAGAGCAAACTGTTTTGGTTCAAGAGGGCACATATTATGGTGGGAATAATGTTTTCATCGAGGTAATTTCTTTTCCAGATTTCAAGGTCATCGATGGTTTCTTTTGGTACATATGTAACTACACATTTTTATTACCATGACGCGAATATACGCGAATTTACAAAATTTTTGGACTTGATGTGAACAATGAAATAGCTACAACGGAGAGATTTGCGAAGAATTCATTGTAATAAATGTTAAAAATAAATCCTGTTGACTTCTAAATATTTGTTAATTCGATTACGAAAATTTGTAACATTACAGCAGTATTATAATAAATTTTTCTTCGCAAATCTCTCTGTTGTAGCTATTTTATTGTTCGCATAAAATTTGTAAATTTTGCTACTCAAGATCATGCGAAGGTCATGACATTCTAAGTCATTGGCTTCGTATTGAGCTCGACTATCGCGTCAATGGTATAAAAATATGTGGTTAAAAAAATATTCCCACCATACTATGTGTCCCCTCGAACCACACAGATTGCCTTGTTGACATTTCGCGTAACATAAAAAATAGTGGATATCCTATCTTCGTAAATCATTCCACTCAATTCGTCCAACACGTTTTTTATAATATTAATGTCTCGAACACATAATGAGTAATCTAAAATTGATGTTTTTAATTTTAAAATATTTTTATCATAATTTGTGCAAACAGTTGTATCCCCTTGCTGAAATATGAAAATTTCTTCAGTTATTCTGATGACAAAATTCTGAATTTGATCTCTAATTAATTTAAAAAAACTGGTAGGACTTTCGTGGTAAGGAGTCCTGCTATTATCGTTACAGTGCTTCCATCCTACTGTAAGTTAGCACCTTATTTTAATCAGCCAGCTATAACGCTTTTCTGTTACAAGTGCTCTTTATTGGCGAGCAAAAAAAAAGATTTGCATGGCCTTATGACTGGACGATCGTCGTTAATGTAACGAAAATTCCGTAACAATATAAAATAAAGTGTAATATACCGACGAGTGTATGAATAGTATCGATTCTTTAGAATGTATTCGAAAATAAATTCAGAAGTGTGTCAGTAAAATAACTGGAGAGCACTTCATTTTTAGCATGAGAAAACGGGCATGGTCATACAATAAGAATATTAAAAATATATAAATAAATAAATATATAAATAAATATTTTAAACTGCAAACATACCGATTATAAATTCTCCAACATATTATACTATTGACATTTAGAGAATGAAATAATAATATTGACGAGTTTAAAGGAGCAGTTTTACTTGCATAGATTTGGGTTAGAGTTGTATTTACAAATGAAATTCATTAAGATAGTACAGAAAAAGGAAGATGTAGCCATTCCCAGTAATAAACATTATTAATATTTCTCTTTTAATTATATTGTCTAGAACACTATATTCGGGAATAGCAGCTTGTAATTCTGTTCAAGTAAAACACTATTGTTTTTGTTCAAATACAAAATTGCTGGTATTTTTCGTTTAATTTATGAAGGTGTTAGTTACTATAGTAGATCATTGCATTTGTCTCGAAATTTTCTACAAAACTATGCAATCAGGTATACGTAGTGCCTTTTCAAAAAAAGTCAAGATAACCTTTTTTTTCCGTGGGAAAATGCTTTTCGCATACCCCGGCTCCCTGGGGGAAGCCGAGGTTATGTGGGACTACCTTTGGGGGTGGAACCCCCCAAAGGCTACCCACTAAAAACCCACGCCCACCTAAGCTAAAGGGGAGGTGCCTGGATCACGCGAGTACTCAACAGGACACCTCCCAGCTAACATCATACCCCGGGGGAGGGGTTAACCTCCCCCACTGCCTACGCTACAAGACCCCGGGCGGAGGGACCCGCCCGGTGTCCCCATCCCTGGAGCCTTCGGATTGAGCTTCCCGAGCCCCAGCTCGGTCCGCCCACAGCTCCCGGTGTCTTCGTGCCCCGCTCGGGGCCGGTATCCCGAAGGAACCAGCCCCGGCCGAGGCAAGAAGACGCCGCCACCGGAGAGGAAGGGCCGTCGGAGGCGCGATCCGGCACGCCCCGACCCTCCCTCACCCAATACCCCCCACGGATCCCCCTCCCCAAATGGGGAGGGACGGACCGACACCCCCCCACACCGGGAAACTAACCCGGGGGGTGTCGGCCTGTCACGGGGGGAGCAATGCTCCCCCCCAAGTAAAGATAACCTTGACTTTCCATTAAAGTGGCACTTTCTTCAAATTCCTACTGGTGCAATTTGTAGACCATTGAAAACTAATTAACTTTTCGAAAATTTTTTTTTGTTAGACTATAAATTGTGAGATTGTAGACCAACCTGTATAAGAATAATTATATAGTTTATTCGTACAAAAATGAATAGTAAGAATAACGTAGCTTTACGTAAAGTAGAGGTAGTAAAGCTCATTTCGAAAGCAAAAGATAGATATTTTACCGTGGCGCGTAAGAACCGCTGACTTAAATGTTATAGAAACTATCGAGGGATATTTGCTAAAGAAATATATACAATGAATTTTCGATATTTGCCAACAACACGGTTCTTGTCAGCGTTGTGTATCGTCCAGCAGGCATTCTTTGATCTGCAATGAATGCAGAAAAGGACAGAGATGCTCGCCGCCGAGGCCACGCTCGCCGAAGAGTACATACCCTTCCTATACTCTGCATGTCAAAAACACGGGTCTGGCAGCGTCAAATGCCGCCTAGAAGATCGTACTATTCTTTAGGGGTGTGCGGGTACCCGAAATTTCGGGTTCGGGTCGGGTCGGAAAATTTGTTCGGGTTCAGGTCGGGATCCCGAAAGTTTATAAACTTCGGGTACCCGCGATTTCGGGTACCCGAAATGGCAGTCGGATCGGGTCGAGTCGGGGTCCCGAAAGTTTGCAATCTTCGGGTACCCGAAGTTAAAGCTGTAATTATATATGTAAGTATAATGCTGTTTTATGATTTTTCAGTTCAATCTTTTCTTTTCACTGGCAGGTTCAGAATGATTTTTGTATTTCCCGTGTAATCGGTTCTCGAACTTCGCGACGAAAAGAAATAATTTCGAATACATTATGTGAAATAACAGTATTTTATTTTAAATTCGCGCGTAGGAAGCATAATTTCCACCATTCTATAATCTCAGTGTTTCGAGGAACAGCGCTTTCTGAAAAGTAAATTTGGGCTTCTTCGTTTATGCGAAACTGGAAGGACGGTATTCTTTCTGTTTCCACACTACCCAAGGCTTCGTTGAAAAATTTCATTAATTTGGAAGGTTGTTCTATGAAACGAATTAAAATTTAAAAAGTAGTTTTGCTGATGTAATTAAAAATTGTCAAAAGTAATTTATTTATAAATAATATTGGAGAAATATCATCGTTTTGACGTGTGGCTCCTAGTGGCTCCCCGGTTTCGCATTGGGTGCGTCCGCGTACCTAACTAACAAATTGATACCATATTCCTGGGGTAACAACCCCTCGCCGGCCTCTCGCGTTGCTCGCAACCCTGGCTCGTAACATTCTAATGAAAATGGTACCAAATATGATATAATTCCGATGATATTTACTTGTGTAATGAACGATGAAAGTTACTCGTCATTACAATTATATTAACGTAAAACACTGTACAACACCAAATTTGATCTGCAATAACTGTCGGGTGTTTCTCATAGACTTTGTCATTCTAAAACCAAACCCGAAAGCAGAATTGCTCCATCACACAATGTTTTCGAAAACCATTGGTTTTTGTAAAAATGTATGATTTTGATCAAAATTCAGGTGTTATGCGAAAACTAAACATGTGAAAAAGTTCAGGTTTGAATCAAAAGATAGAGGGGAATGTCCTTTACATATCCACATAGTCAACTACATTTTTATGAACTTCCTAATAGTTGTAAATGCTTGTTAAAGTTTGAAAAAGAGCTGATGCAGGTACTTCACACGCTCTATTTTTGTATTTAAGTGAAGAATCCTTTATGCAGGAATTTACTATTCAGGAATGAATTCTACAGACGTTTCTGGTAAAGAAACCATTCACGAGAAGTATTTGGTTCCCTTAGTATATGAACAGGTTAGAAAAATATTCATTGACAGCTTGTGTGCGACACGTTCGCGCCATTCGGCCATAGCAGCTTTTTCTCGACTCGCCAGGGTCGTTGATGTGCGTAGTCGACATTGGTACTATTCAAATAGTATAGGGATTATATTCCTGCATTTTGACTTTAAAACATTTGCACCACAAATAATACAAAAAGAAACCGGCAGATTTATACACTTTCGCGACATTGTGTTATATAAAATAATATGTATAAATAAATATGTACAGCCGGGAACAAAAATAAGTGGACAGTTAGTGGAAACAGGCAAAAATTAAGTTTATTGAATTAACATGACTGTTATAAATTTAAGTTTTATTTATTATATAGCCTTATAATGTATAGAATATTTAGTGAATAATTGAAGTTCATATTTACACCTTTGTGTAAACACGCCGTACCATAACGAAAATGACAGCTATTTATCAGGAAACAAAAATATGTGGACATTCAATGAAATGAGTAATAAATTGAATACATAACAAAATTGATATTTGGTAATGCCGCCTTTTGCTTGTATTACTGCTTTCAGTCGTCGAGGAATACTTGGTATTAACTTTTCAATATAATCGTTACTAATTTTTTCATATTCAGACTGTAACCTTTTGAAAAAATCGACCTTATTATTTCGCTGGTCCAATGGAACTTTTCCGTCCAGTAAACTCCATAAGTTCTCGATAGGATTCAAGTCAGAGCTCTGGGTCTGCCATTTAAGCAATTTAATATTGGAATTCTTAAAAAATTGTTTAGTTTTCTTAGTAGTGCGCTTAGGGTCAATGTCTTATTGAAAAACAAATTCGTCGTCGCAACCCATTTTTACCACTGCTTCTTCTAAATTTTCATTCAGTATGTTAATATACTTATCTGCATTCAGAATTCCGTCAATTTGTACTAACGTATCAATTCCGTTTCGCGAGAAACACCCCCACACCATTAATGATCCACCGCCTTTAACTGTGAGTATAATAAATGATCTTTTATACGCTACATTTTTTTTCTTCCATACTTTGTGGTTATTTTTTAATTGCCGCAACTTAAATTTACTTTCGTCGCTCCAAATTAAATTTTTCCAGAATACTAGTGGCATATTTACATATGTTTTTACAAACGCTAAACGTTTTCTCATATTTCTTTTATCAATATGTGGCTTACGTCTAGCCTCGCAGCATCTTAAACTAGCATTTAATTTTTTTAACTTAAGTATTTTCATCAACGAAGTTGCTAACTTTCTTTCTTTGGTACAACTAAATACTTACCTTACTTCCTCTGTAAATGAAAATATAATTATGGACAATAGATATCCAATTTATACTACATTACAGCCACACACAGTCTGCAGAAAGTGCCAGTAGCAATGACAGCGATACGTCAAATCGTTCAAATACTTCATTATTATTATTTTTATTGTGTTTTATATATGAGAATACGATATACCT
Organism: Halictus quadricinctus; assembly: GCA_028454245.1. Lineage (NCBI taxonomy): Eukaryota > Metazoa > Arthropoda > Insecta > Hymenoptera > Halictidae > Halictus > Halictus quadricinctus. Next base: position 13,947,444 of record CM052118.1, read on the forward strand.
TCAAAATAGTGTGTTATCAAATCATTTCAACGAAAAAATGATTTCATTAGTTTTTGTCACAAAAAACTATTTTTTGCAAAATCCTGACATCGTAGACAAATTTTGAGACCAGATTTGAAATCAGCGTGAAAAAATCTATGGAAAATGATGTTAGCATGTTATAAAAAAATTTTTTCCGCGCGTGGTATTGGAAAAATCACAATTTTCTTGAAATTGGGCAAGTTTAACGAATTTTCTCAAGGTTAAAAAAGGTTTGTACCATAATCTCGCTATTTTCCCATATTCTACAAAGTTTCAGCTTTAATTTAAAATAATTTCATCGCTCTACCTCATTTCTATTGAAAGTTCTTTGATTTTGAATCCGATTTCGTCCAAATTGCCCACAGTGCGCCGCGGTAATTAGCACCGCGTCACGCTGTTACTTGCGCCACCTTCTTTAGCTACTAATAAAACAATAAACGACACAAAACCCAGTGGTATTGTTTAAAATACTATACAGGTTTATACTAAATGCTTATATTTCGATAAAACAAGCCAGAATTCCTCCTTACGCACGCCAGGTGCAAGAATATCTTCCATTATGCATAATTATTGTTAAATGGCAAAAAAAA
>CM052118.1:13948154-13968838 GCA_028454245.1 Halictus quadricinctus
GGCGCCGGTAGCAGTGACCGCTGCGGTCGACCTCCGCAGTGCACCGCTGCCGAACATGCCCGAGGGCAAGGCAGCGAAAGCACTGCAGCGGCCTATCCGCCAGCACCACCACCTGGGCGGTGGACCACCCCAAAAATAGTAAGGAAGAGGCTTGAAAAACACCTGCATCCCACCACCATAAACCATCCCTTGTGGGGATCAAACCCACGACCTTTGGATTAGAAGTCCAACGCGCTATCCCCTGCGCCAAAGGGACTTCCAGAACGATGCTGATGCTGTACCATACGTAACAGTGTCAAGTCTAAAAATTTGTATTTGTTCGTTTATATTTTCATGCCACAGGATCTTTTGATAAGCTGCATCATCCTGATGCACGAGTACTTGCCGATACATTTTCTTAATGTCGGCGGTCAAGACATAATTATGTAAACGAAAGCGTACTAGGAGAGAGAATAGATCATCCGGTATTGTAGGCCCTATTAATAAAACATCATTTAAAGAGAGCCCATTCGCAATGATGACAGAAGGGTCAAAAACTACCCTAAGTTTTGTAGTTAGACTAGACTGTTTGAATACAGGGTGATGAGGTAAATAATAACCATCTGTCCCGCAATCATTTTTGGAAATATCAGTCACATGGCCTAAGACTCGATATTCCTGTATGAACTTTGAATACTCTTGCTTTAAAGCAGTATTTTGAATCAGACATTTTTCTAAATTGTAAAATCTCTTCAAGGCTATTTCATAAGAAGTTCCTAAGTTCGATTTGTTTGGTGCAAACGGCAAACGTACGATGTAACGTCCTGAAGAATTGCGACTTGTATGTTCTCGGAAATGAGCTTCGCATAATTCTTCCTCTTTAGAAGCAATTTTATCTGTAGGATACTCCTCAAGTTCCCAAAATTTCGCGATTTGGTCATCTATAGATGAAGTAGATAAATGGCATTTTATCGAATTCAAAGCGGGCTTGTTGGAAGGAATTGTTCCAGACAAAATCCTCCCCATAACAGTGTTTTGTAAAAGAAGCGATTTTTTTGAATAAATAAATTTGACCAACAGATAGCAATTGATAAAATAATTCAGCGTCCAATAATGCATCTATTTTCGATGGTTTATGATATTCCGGATCAGCTAGCTGAATATTCTTCGGAATATTTACAATAGAACGGTTAATTTGTTGCGTAGGCAAATAGCATGCAATTTGTGGAATTGTGTAAAATCTTATTTGTGCCTTATAATTAGACGTTTTGGAAGCGAATGTAGTTCGTACGGTATGCTTAATACGCGATTCCACTTGATTTATGTCAAATACTGGCACATTAATGCTCGTTTTGAGTAACTTTAATTTATTTGCTAATTCCTCGGTTATAAAATTTACTTGTGATCCTTAGTCTAATAAAATTCTGCAATCATGTTGAACATTTTGATTGTCCAGTATAAAAGCGCGTGTCGTAGAAAGTAAAACTTCTGATGGAATGGAAGCAGTTAGTGACGTATGCGATTGCTCGGTTGGAGCTGCACATGAATTAGATGCTAAACTATTATTAACATCCTCGGTGCGATGTAATAGAGTATGATGTTTGCGCTGACATTTCCTACAAGTGCCACCATAACATTTGCTGCATGAATGCCCAGCCTTTAAACAATTAATGCATAATTTGGCGTCCTTTGCAACGTTAAAGCGATCGTTTATTGACAAACTTAAAAAGCGTTCACAGTTTTGAATGTTATGCGACTTGCTACAAAGTTGACATTTAACGATTTTTTCTTGCGTTGAAACATAAGATTGATGTCCTGACCTAGAACTGCGCTCCTGGTTTAAGACTTTATTGCTTGCCCTAGCAGGTAACTGTGCCCTACCTGTTTCGCGTGGATTTTCCAAATGCACAACGGCATCGTCACGAGAGAATTTCAAAAGGAAATTTAATAAATCGTCAAGCTTCGGAAGATCCTGATCATTCAAAGAGCGATCCCATTCACGGCGAGTCGTCTTATCTAATTTTGAAGTGACTATGTAAGTCAGTATATCGTTCCAACTACGAACTGGTACCGAAATGGCCTTTAGAGCATTTACATGTTTTTCCGTTGCGGTAATTAACGAGCGTAATGCTACCGGATCATCATGCGTAAGCCTTGGCAATTCGAATAATGATTTTAAATGAGCCTGTATGATTCTTCGTGGTTGAGTACACCACTTTACTAATATAGACCATGCTACCAAATAATTCTCCTTGGAGGCGCTTAGCGTATCGATAACACTTGCTATTTCTCCATGCAAGAAGTGCTTTAAATAATGAAATTTTTGCACGTATAGTAAGTATTCGTTTTCATGGACCATCGATAGAAAAGAGTCATGAAAACTTTGCCATTCGAGAAGATTGCCATCAAATGTAGGTAATTTAATTTTCGGTAAAATTCCATTACCCTTTACGTTATCGTTTGCATTATTTCGCCTTGTGTCAGACTTTTCCGAAGACGCTGCATTTTTAGAATTTTGTAATTTATCCAATGATTCCGCACAAGCATAATACGAGTCTTCAAATTCGATAATATGGTTTTGGTAATCGCCTGATTCGTCAAGGGCTTCGAGTTCGATAATTACACTATGAAAGTTATCGTAAAGTTCAGTTATTTTGGACTTTCGTACATTTAATGCGGATAGCTCCAAAGAACTAGTCAGCGAAATTTTTATTCTCGTTAGTTGAGCTTTAATTGATGCACACTGGCGTTTAAGAGTTTTCATTTGGTCCGACATGATTTCGGCTATATTAAAGAAAATGGATATGGAGTCAAGGACTGCGAGAGTTATACAAGGATATTAGAGGTAATTCAGAGCTTACCGAACGATGATATTACAGCCCTCACAAGTTGTAGAGAATGCGATGGTTGCTTCGTAGAGAATGTCGGACGAGATGGTGTTGAAGTTGCACCTTTTTCCATAGCAATGTCCTCTGCTTCTGAGAATGACGTGGTGTTGACTGTGTTGTGGGATGATTCCCGATGAGCAAGCACTTTCCCAATCTGCCAATTATTGATAGGCAGCTGCGTCTCCACGATGCCTTCATCTTGAGTGGTATATAAATTGAAACAGCTACGCTTCCACGGCAGCTCTTTCCCAATCAATGCAATATCAATGCACCAAGCTTCGTCGAATACGTTCGGTGTTTGTATTTTAGGCTCGTTCAGGTTTTAATCCGGCTCGAAGGACCATGATGTGGCGTCACCAACGTCGTAAAAATTGTAGTAATCACGATGTGACGCGTGCTCGCACAATCTTTTAGAGGTATGCGAGCTGGTTTCAGGTTCTTGTGATATTTTATCACGGCAATGATCACAACACTATTTGGTAACAATATATATGTATTTAGTAAAACAGGATAGTTACTGTACAGTGATGTGATTACAAGAGAGCGATGTTAAAGAAGCGAGAGTTCGATGAAATCTAAAGAACTGAAATTGGAGCTGGCGACGCAACACCAGTTAAAGTTAAAAAGACCATTTTTGCTTCAATGTTGCCTGTGACAAAAAAATGTATGAAATTTATGCATAGTAAGCAAAGACGTATTTGAGTGGTACCAACGTCGACTACGCACAGCAACCGCCCCGCCGCGGCGGGTCGAGAAAAAGCTGCTATGGCCGAGTGGCGAGAACGCATCTCACACAAGCTGTCAATGAATATTTTTCTAATCTGTTCATATACTAATGGAATCAAATACTTCTCGTGAATGGTTTCTTCCATTAATACAAAAATAGAGCATATAAAGTACCTGCGTCAGTTCTTTTTCAAACTTTAACAAGCATTTACAACTATTAGGAAGTAGATAAAAATGTAGCTGATTATGTGTAGAGGAGAGTCCCCTCTGTCTTTTGACTCAAACCTAAACTTTCTCGCATGTTTAGTTTTCGCATAACACCTCATTTTTTATCAGAATCGTGCATTTTTACAAAAACGAATTGTTTTCGAAAACGTTGCGTAATAGAGCAATTCTGCTTTCGGATTTGGTGTTAGAATGGCAAAGTCTATAAGAATCACCCAACAGTTATTGCAGATCATGAAAAAAGTTTTATTTTGTTGGACTGTGAAATTAGTGTACATATGATCCGAATTGTTTGGTATCACTTTAATCAGAAAAATTCCACAAATATATTGGTGAAACTCTCATAAAAAATAATTAATGATAAAAAAGTTTAAGTTTTGATTTAAAGGCCTGACCTCAGGCCAGTATTTAATCTTTCCCGAACGCTTCTACTCACTGTGTCCCTTTCTTTCCCATACGCCGTTCTTCTTTTTGTCGAATTATATCAAATTTGGTCTCAATTTCATTAGAAAAATGCCACGAATATGTTGGTGAAAGTCCCATAAAAAAATAATGAAGAATAAAGAAGTTTTGTTATTAGATTAGTAGTAGTCCCCTGGTCCCGCAGCGATATACTCGACCTATATGATGTTATACTCGTCGGCGGCACGGCGGCGCACAGTGGTGCCAAGGCGGCAAAAAGTCCATTTTATAAATTTTCGATTTTTATAACAAAGAAATTATTTTTATATAGCCTAATAATGCGTGCATGATGTGCCAAAGTCAGACTTTTGAAAAAAATTTTTTTTACGGAGATATACGCATGGTAAATAACCATTTCTTCGTTCCTGGGAATTCATCAATTTTCAGTGCGATAGTTATGTAATTACTCCGCCTATAATTGAATACTTAGGTGTCGACAAATCATATGGGTTTCATATGGCTTCAACTATTAACTGGCAAAAAAATTTTTTCAAAAAAAAAATTTGTTTAACTTTAAGTAATATAGAACTAACTTGAAGCCTCTTTGCGTACGCTCATTTTTTATTTATGGAGGAATACAAAAAATCCTTTGAAAAGCTTCGATCTGGAACTAATCGTTTTGGCAAGTTGTAATATTGATCTAGCTTTGTGCAAAAAATCATGAGATACTTCGAGATACTTTCGCCGCAATTTCCAAGGAATTTCCAAGAATGAATCGCGCGGATGTCATGATTATTTGATGTTTCAGGTGAAATATTTTAGGGATAGATCATTTATAATGAAGAAAAATGTGAAATAGTTAGTTAAAATTAATTGTTTAAATAAAAAAATTTAATAATAATTTCTTTCTATTAAATAAACAAGTCTTTCGTTCATTAGTGAAATTTTTAAAGGATATATACTAGATAACAAAAATAAATGTGATATTCATACGTATAAAAAGATATTTAATAACAATTCTTTTTGTTAAATAAACAGAGATTTCGTTCACTGGACCACAGTGGTTTTTCTGACAGTTACAAAAATAATTTACATAACAAAAAAAAAATTGTTAATAAATATTTTTTTATACATAAAGAATTAATAAATTATATGCATTTTACATTTTCCTTTATTATTTGGAAATATTCCTAAAAACTTCACCCAAAATATCAAATACACCGTGACTTCCGCTCGATTCATTCTTGGAAATTCTGAAAGTTGATATTTAAACTTAAATTGCGGCGAAAGGTCAGGAAGGGTCTCAAGATTTTTTCCACAAAGATAGTTCAATATTATACCTTGCCAAAACGATCAGTGCCAGATCAAAATCTATTAAAGGATTTGTTGTATGCTTCCATAAATAAAAAATGAGCAGAAAACAGAGATTTTCGATTAGCCTATATTACTTAATATTAACAACTTTTTACAAAAATTTTTTTGCCAAATAAGCCTTGTACCTGTGGTAATCTTTCCACAAATTTTCAAACAAATTCGTTGGATAGTTTCGTTTTTACAGATTTTTTGCCGCTTTTTGGCCATTTGGCACCACTGTGCAGTGGCTCTCGAGCTTCTTGGCCCTTCACGGGGTATATCCCGCGGTGGTGTGGGTAGTTCCAGGGACCTTTAAACGCTAGGCTTGTAGCGACTTATATCGGGAATTCACTATATTTGTCGGTCGATGTATTCAATTAGAGTACTTAAGTAAATATTTAAGTTACTATGAGTGCGAACGTAACACACTAGAAACAAAGCTTCTTAATGGAAAGTACTGTTTTCCTCTTTGTATTAGTTCCTTCTTACGTGAACCTGATATGGAAGGCCTGAAAATAATTTACAATTTTCTCAAACAATGTTCCGTAAGAATGTAGAATCAGTCGAACACTTATGTAATATAAAAATATTCTATTTGCGAAAGAAATCACTTGGTTTAAATCAATAATAAATAAATGAATTAATTAATTTTCGACATAAGAACCTTAATACCTTTTTTGAAGAGAATACAAAGATGCATTGATTTGCATAAAAGAATTATATGTTTTCATAACAAAAATTGTAGTTACCTTTTTAGTTTTTATTGAATAAAAGCTTTTATGCAAATTTTTCATTAATTATTAATTTATTGTTAGCTGAACACTGAATAACTTTTGCTGGAATTATTTTTACAATATATTACGTAATAATAAGAAATAATAGATCAAATATAAAAAAAGTTTTATTGTAAAGCTATGTAAGAAATAACAAATACATCCGACAAACTAAAATTATTTGATTAGTATGTTTAAATATTTTATATTATGTTCCGCATTGTGTTTAGAGCAGTGAGCCGCAACCTCATTACCATAAGGGGCACCTCGAATGGTCAGCTTATGACAAAGGGCACTTTATCTTAATTTGAACAAAGGGACAGTTGTAACATTAAAATGCATGTATGCAATGCTATTTATTTTACATAAATTTTTACATGACTTTATAACTATAATACACAAAATGTAAAAAAAAAGATACAAACAAAATATACAAAAAATAATATTAAGTTGTGCTTATTGGTTTTGGAACACTAGAAATAAATTCGCAACTAATATTTTACTTATATTACTTTAATTGTATATTATTATACACGAGCAAGGCACGTGTATACTTGACGAATGTCTCACTGAGAGTGAGTGTCGAAGACGAAGAATTCAGCACGTACAATTTACCGACCTTTTCGATCGTTCTCATAACAAAAACTAACAGTCACTGGTAAGCGGACGCATCCTGCTTGTATAGAAATTTGGGCGTGACAGAAAGAGAAAAGTAAAAGACAACTTTTGAACTGGTCTTCGCTTACTTCGTTTACAATATTTGAACGATGTCGGCGATTGTACACCGTGTTTCAAAATAATATGTCGTGACCACTGTAACCTGATTCTGCACTGCTGGATGGATGGAGATCTGTTAAAATAAATGGACCGCAAAATTGACCTTGACCTTGAATCTCAAGGTCTTTGTTATTGCATCATCTCAAAGTCTCAAAGGAACTATGGGTCTCAAGTCAACTGTTCTCTTAAAAAACGACTTTAAAGTTTCGTTAACGTAGACGTGGAGGGGATGATTCTACATGAGCAAAAAGTCGCAAATATGCAATAAATTTTTTTCTTCTTGAGCTTGTACCTCAACCAGTTGCAGGTTCGCTTCACTTTACCTTGCTAGCGTAAGTATTTTTGGGAATGGGAGCTTCGCACCTCCCGGTATATCACGAGGAGGGAAGGGAGGCTAGTGGCGTTTGGTTTCGATATTTCAGCCCCCCTCGCCATTACCATAGCGTGAGTAATTGGGGTGGATTTAGTGGGATACCTAGGTTTACATATCCCGCACCTTCCCCTCAGGAGTGGCGGAGAATCCGTAACTTGGTTTACCCCTCGTCAAAGAAAGGTTCGCTTCATCTCGGCCTTGTACATTTTCGTCATCATCTCCGTAATGTGGGGCTTTAGGATATCTTTGGCATTGTGACGCTTTGCATTTACTTGTGTCTCGACTACGCCCCATACAGAGTGAGGCCACAAATCTGGAGACCAGTGACAATAGAGGTTTTTGTAAAGCCTGATTAATCTTTTCTTTCAATTCGATGACGAATTCCGCACTTCACTTGCATCAGAATGATTCCTGTGAACTGTTCGGCATACAGTTAATTCCTACTATTTGTCAGAATTTCTAAATTTCTTGGCTAGATCGTGAACTTACGTCTTTTTGTAGCCAAACCGCGCAATGAATTCCGCGGGCGATTTCCGACGCGGAGTAATTCAACAATAATTAAACGTGATAAATGTCATGGCTGATATATTCCCATTTGTTCACTGATTGGTGGCTTACATAGTGAGTTACTTGTCCACAATTGCTTCGTTTATATTTGCCTTACCTACATCTTATTTATGGGACTGCCTGAAAAAATTTCGGATTTATCTCGATAGCACTGTAGTATTGTCACGTAGTGAACAACCAGTTCTTCGATAGAATACATAGGCAGAATATAATGGAGCGTGATAGATCGCGGGAGACATCGATTCATAGCTGACACGTAATTTCCTCAGATTTCACCAGGAATTGCGTAAAAAGCGTCGGGGCACAGTAAGAACAGTTCTGTTCCGGGAAAGAAGCAGTCGACGCCTGTTAGCTCGCATTTAACACGATCGTACAGATCGAGCCGTGTTTTGCGAGCCACGGCGCTGCGCGCCGCCGCACAGTGGTGCCAAATGGCCAAAAGGCGGCAAAAAATCTGTAAAAACGAAACTATCCAACGAATTTGTTTGAAAATTTGTGGAGAGATTGCCACAGGTACAACGCTTATTTGGCAAAAAAAATTTTTTTAAAAAGTTGTTAACATTAAGTAATATGGGCTAATCGAAAATCTCTGTTTTCTGCCCATTTTTTATTTATGGAAGCATACAACAAATACTTTAATAGATTTTGGTCTGGAACTAATCGTTTTGGCAAGGTGTAATATTGATCTAACCTCGTGAAAAAAATCATGAGACCCTTCGAGACCCTTCCGCCACAATTTAAGTTTAAATATCAACTTTCAGAATTTCCAAGAGTGAATCGTGCGGAAGTTACGATTATTTGATGTTCCAGGTGAAATTTTTTAGGAATATTTCTAAATAATAAAGAAAAATGTGAAGTGCATATGATTTATTAATTTTTTATGTATAAAAAAATATTTAATAACAATTTTTTTTATCTTACATAAATTATTTTTATAGCGTTCATTGGAGCACTACCAAAAATTACCTGTTGCATTTTTGCGACAGTGGTCCAGTGAACGAAAACTTTGTTCATTTAACATAAAAAATTGTTATATAAATATTTTTTTATATGTATGAATGTCACATTTTTTTTTTATTATGTGATATATATCCCTTAGAAATTTCACTCGAAACATCAAATAATCGTGACTTCCGCGCGATTCATTCTTGGAAATTCCGAAAGTTGATATTTAAACTTAAATTGCGGCGAAAGCATCTCGAAGTATCTCATGAAATTTTGCACAAAGCTAGATCAATATTATAACTTGCCAAAACGATTAGTTCCAGATCGAAGCTATTCAAAGGATTTTTTGTATTCCTCCATAAATAAAAAATGAGCGTAACGCAAAGGGGCTTCAGGGTAGTCCATATTACTTAATGTTAAACAACTTTTTTTGAAAAAAGTTTTTTGCCAGTTAATAGTTGAAGCCATTTGCAATAACCCATATGATTTGTCGACACCTAAGTATTCAATTATAGGCGGAGTAATTACATAACTATCGCACTGAAAACTGATAAATTCCCAGGAGCGAAGAAATGGTTATTTACCATGCGTATATTTCCATAAAAAAATTTTTTTCAAAAATCTGACTTTGGCACATGATGCACGCACTATTAGGCTATACAAAAATAATTTTTTTCTTATAAAAATCGAAAATTTATAAAATGGATTTTTTGCCGCCTTGGCACCACTATGCGCCGCGCCGTCCGTTCACGACCAAGCTCGATCGATCGGTCATGCTTAACCGAACGTATAATTGACCGTGAGACAACCATGATGAGGAGTAGCGTATCATTCGAGCTCGGTGCATCGGGAAATGCCCCGGCAACGCCGACGTCTCCGTGGTGTCGATCTGGGAGGCAACGAGTTCTTGAAATTGACCATTGATTTACCAGTCGATCCTCGATCCCCTTGATTGAATAACAGCCCCAGATCGCTGCTTTGTATCGCCATAGCTCCGCGCTGAGTAAGGTAATTGCTTTAGCAATCATCCAAGTCGTTAGCACGACGCGACGCTGCTCGACGTTGGGTGAACGTTCGCTTCGATTTTTAAACTTTTGTCAAAGTAACATTGAACGATGTTCGTTTTAAGGAAGCAGTTTTCAGAGACAGGGCTCGTTTTTATTGTATTTTTCAAGAGTAAAGAATCTTAAAAATACTTTCCCAAAATTGAATTTATTCAAATTTCTGACAATTCCAGGAGAACGATTCTTCAGCCTAGCGGTGTCAGTACAAAAGTTTATTAAGCGCGATTTTCTTGAAACGTACTTTTTTATCCTAGCAGAGATACAATCTCAAAAACTGCAATACATATTTTCTCGATATATGACTACAACACGGGTCTATACAGGGACATATATCGGCTAGAAGATACTATTCTTTGATACACTGTTAAACGTAGAAAAGAACAACAGAGCTCGAGTGGCCTCGGTCGCCGAGGAGTGTAGACATAATACGGGTCGGGTGTATCGGTGTGAACTAATCTAATAACAAAACTTCATTATTTTTCATTATTTTTTAGGGGACTTTCACCAACATATTCGTGGCATTTTTCTAATGAAAATAGTTACAGAAGTACTATTGATCGGAATTGGGAAGAGAAAAATAAAAGTTGAAATGTAAGGATTGCGGTGGAAGTTTCGGAATAACAGGAATCAGAATATCTGGGGACACAGGATATATTTTCCAAAATATGGTTACAAATCTTGGTTCGATATACAAAATAAAGTTTTGCAAGAGAGAGAGAGAGAGAGAGAGAGAGCAACGAATTATTTAAGAAATTATTTTATATAGAGGGTGTTTCACGTAACTCGAGCATCGAAAATATCTCGCTTGTTTTTTATAATAGAAAAAAATGTCAGAGGAAAACCGCGGTAATCTACCGGTATTTATACAAACTCGTTGTTAACGTTATCAGTAACGCGTTACTAGAGGTCTGGAAGGTTTTCGACCCCGCGGTCTCCTCGAAGCTTCGGCCACGCTACCCTGGTGCGATTCTTGTGTTACATCGGGTAGTGTTGAGGCACCTTGACGTTATCTCGTCCCTCGTCGCGTTACAGTCTCTCCTTCTGGACACGATGGCGTCCCGACAAGTAGTTCAGGAAATTCTTCGTTTGCGCCTAACTTGTTTTGCTTCGGCGCTCCGTTGATGGGCCCTCACGCTACTTACGAGGACGTCCTCGTCTCCGGATGGATGTTACTGGCGCTGGTGGTTCTGCTGGTGGTTACCCACACCAGGTCTCCTCTTTCGTATCCACGGTTGGTCCGGCATCGTTGATCGGCATACTCCTTCCTCTGCTCCTGCTGTCGTTCCTGGTTGTGCTGGGCCGTCTGCATCGTGTCTGCCAGTGTCAGCAGCTTTGGAATAATCTCCGGCAAGAAATTTTCCGCTTGGATGATGGTCCTCAAGTCTCGATTGGCGTCATCGGGAGTCCTCAGCTCTTTCCCGAACATACGGTAGGCTGCTGAGTACCCGGTCGTCACGCATCTGGCCGAGTTCATTGCGAATCGGATGTTTGGCAGCCTCTTGTCCCACGTAGCGTGATCCCTACCGACATATATTCTAAGCTGTGCCTTTAGATCACGGTTCTTCCGTTCCACTGAATTGGCCCCGAGATGATAGACAGGGTTGAAAGCCTAATGCAGCCCAAAAGAGTGGGCTACCTGCTGCATGACCCCGATGACGAATTGAGTGTCATTGTCGCTGATTATTCGTCGTGACATCCCAAACCGAAGCATAACTTCGTTGATGAGGACCTCTGCACAGCCTTCCGCCGTGGCCTGCTGCAGTGGAAACAGTTCTGCTCATCGTGAGGCTGTCTTCCACGATGAAAATCCATCGATTCTCCTTCGTCGTTGTCGGCAGAGACCCAAGAGGTCCATCGCGAGCACTTCGAATGTTGGCTGCATCACGAGCGTCTGTAACAAACAAGCTTGTTCTGGTTATTCGCTTTATACCTCTGACCCTCCACGCAAGCTCGGACGTAGTCTGCGATTTCTCGGCTCATTCCTGGCTAAATGTATCGGCTAACTATTCGGTGTAGCGTACGCTGAGCTCCATAATGACCCGCAGTGGCATCGTCGTGGCACGCTCGAAGAATTTCCTTCCTCTCGTGCGACGGTACAACCAGCTGTGCTTCTTCTATGTCCACATTTGGAGCGTGTCGGTAGAGTACTCCGTTATTGACCAGATATCCCATCGTGGTGCATTTGATTATTTCGTCGTCTCGCGTAGTCGATTCTAGTGCTTCGATTATAGTCTTCAAGGCCTCGTCTTTTAGTTGTTCTTGTCGGATTACTGCTAGTCCTCGTGCCGGAATGTCGACGGAAATCTCTGCGACCTCCGCTCTGCTTTCTTCGTTCCATGGTTCGCTTGGTAACCTTGACAGCATATCGGCAACGACATTGCAGCGGCCTGGAATATATTGCATATTAGGACAATATGGTTGTAGTTACAGTGCCCACTGGGGAGACGTCCGCTGGGAGAACGCAAAGACATCAGCCATTTCAGGGGTTGATGGTCCGTGGCGATAGTGACAGGAGTTCCTTCAATGTAACCTCAGAACTTGTCAACAATGGGATGTTCCGTTTCCTTCTCCCCCTGTAACAGAACCGCTCCTATGAAATAGAGGCTGGCATCGGTGCATATGATGAATGGCTGGATCTCGTCGGCTTATCGCAGGATTGGCGGGCTCGTAAGGACTCCTTTCAGGTGCTCGAAGGCTTACTGTTGGCTCGTCGTCCACTCACAGGTTGACTTTTTCTTCGTTAGTTGCGTCAAAGGTTGGGAACAATGGCGAAAATTTGTATAAATCGCCTGTACCATGAACAGGTTTGTAAAAAGCATACAAGTTGTTTCATGTTCCCCGGTGTAGGCATGCATTGGATAGCTTTGACCTTCTCCAAATCGGGATGTATGCCTTCCGCTGTTAGTACGTGTACAAGGTATTTGATTTTTGGGCATCCGAAACGACATTTCTGCCGATTCATGCTGAGACCAAATTGACGAAGCCTGTTGAAAACTGCTCTCAAGTTCTCGGGGTGCTCCTTGAAGTCGGTGGAGAGTACCAATATGTCGTACAGAGAAACGAGAATATTGCGACCTCCCAAACCAGTTCTCATCCGGTCCATGAGGCGTTGAAAGGTAGCCGGTGCGTTCTTCGATCCAAGCGGCATCCATTTGAACCAGAAAATTTTGAAAGGCATTATGAAAGCAGTCTTGTCTTGGTCTTCGTTTCGTACGCCAATCTACCAATAGCCTGATTGGTAACGGCGATGCGCATGCTATAATCCACGCAAACCCGAATACTGACCTCCTTTTTGGACACAAGAACTGCGGGTGCGGCCCATGGTGATTCGCATTCCTCGATGATTTCTGCTTTGATCATTTTTTTCTATCTCTGTGCGCAGCAATTCCCTCTTGGCATGTGGTATGCGGTACGGTGGCACAGCGATTGGAGCGTGGTCCCCGGTATCTATTCGATGGACAGCCTCCGCTGTCGGTGATGCTTCTGTTTGAAATAAATCGGCATGTTCTTTCAATAATTTTTAGTGTTCTCGCTTTTCGTCCGGTGAGGTACTTACCGCCTCGCCCTTCCTAATTTCTCCAATGTCGATGGTAGAGACTTTCATCATCATTTCGAACTTTTAAATGCATCGCTCGAACAAAGAGTCGATGTTTAGCCAAAGGGCCTTCGACATTGGCTCCTCCACCTCGGTTTCCTCGCGTAGGAATGCCTGGAGTCCCTCCGTGTATTCGTGGATCGGGCTCAGACATCCCGGTGGAGGTTTCGCGAACTCCTGGATCTCACGAATCAGATCTGCCTTCAAGAATGATAGAGGAACGCCAGTCTACCCCTTGCCGAAAGGTGCAGTCCCGACCGGAACTTCTTCCTGGAAGTTGTGTAGCTGTTTCGGTACGTCTACGAAGTGCTGCGAAACGTTCAATATGAGTCCAGCGTTTTCGATGAAGTCGACGCCAAGTAAGGTTCTGTTGTCCTTTCCTTCCGGTAGGACGACGAAGATGGTCCAAAAGCGGCGACCACGAAGCTCTACTTCCATCCGAGCGACCTTGACACCCTGAATGCGCGCATTTCCGTCTGCCAATGCGACTTCCATTCGTTGTTCTTCGAAAACGTGACATTTTTTCTCCAGCAGAAAGTACAAGCTTCGGCTTGCAACGCTGCACTTCGCTCCCCTATCGAAGAAGGCCTCCGTCGTGGTTGCATCGTTGCATTTACTGTGCAATATACTGCGGACGTAGGTGTTTTGGTCGTCTTCGCGCAGTGTGGACATTACCGCATCCGTAGCATTGCAACGGAGTGCGACTTCCTGGGGACTGTGCGAATCCAGGCTGTAGTATGGTTGCGGCGATCGTCGGCTTCGGTCCTGATACATTGTTTTTTCGGAAATGACATTCAACGGCGGCGTGTCCTGGGCAGCGGCAAATATTGCAGTGCCGCTGGTCCCTGGGATATAGTTCAACAAATATTTCCTCCGTCCGACGGTGATGCGTAGTTGGTGGCTGTCGTTGTTTTCTCTAGGCCTCCCTCTCGAGGTCTTCTACTTTTCGGGAACGCTTGATTAGCTCGGTGAACGTTTTTACGGATTCCCAGGGAATCTTTTTCCCGAGCGAAAGACGTAGGAGACCGTATATCATATCTATCTGGACCGTTTCCGTGCGCGAGTTTGTGCAGTTCCGCCAACTAATAGTTTCCGGCTAATAAAGAAATCTGTCGGGGTATTTGCGACCTATGTAGTTCAGAATAACTCCATATACACCTGATGCGAGGGACGTCGAGGTGCAAAGGTTGTCTTTATTGTCTCCGAAGCTTCCTTCCAAGACGAGACGGATCTTTTCATACCACGCCACCAGACAGCTGCGTGTCCCTCGAAGAGCAGTGGAAGCCCTTTTAATGCGTTTTCATCGCTGATATTCTCGATATCTTTAAATATCGAGATAGCAGGGATGAACGCGCAGAATTTCATATAGTCACGACAGCCGTCGCGTCGTAGCGTCCACTACACCTCGTAAAGCTTCTTTGACAAACAGATGGTTCATCATGTAATGATCCCACGAGTTGTGAGAACTGGCTCGGAGAAAACTGGACCGTTGGATTGAGACTCAGGTCAGGATTGGAGGTGGAGTCGGAGTTCTGGTCGTGAGCCTCGGCCTGCACGTTAGGCGCCAACATTTTGTAATGTAAGGACTGTGGTGGAAGTTTCGGAATAACAGAAATCGGAATATCTGGGAACACAGGATATATTTTACAAAATATAGTTACAAACGTTTGGGGTTTGGTTCGATATACAAAATAAAGTTTTGCAAGAGAGAGGGAGAGGGAGAGAGAGAGAGAGAGAGAGAGAGAGAGAGAGAGAAAGAGAGCAACGAATTGTTTAAGAAATGATTTTATATATACAGGGTGGTGGTTTTAAGTAAGGCCACTTAAATATCTCTTCAGGTTATTGTGATGGAAAAAATATTTGTTACGTAATGTGCATGGTGTCAATGGACCAAATATCTGGCAAGAATATTTTTTTCGGAATTATCAAGGTCATCGGTGTTTTTTTTTATACATAACTACATTCTTTTTTATTACATCGTGTAACTATCGAAAAATACATCCAGATATGTATAATAACATAACCTTCAAATGACCTTAATCTTCGAAAATTGAAGTTTTACCTAGAACTGATGTCGAATATCTTCGGCCACGAGTCCTGAACGTGTGAATGCAAAAGGGCCAAATTCAGCGATATTCCGGAATAAACTTAAACATATTTAAACTTAATTCGTATCAAGATATTCTCAAGGTGACAATCTTATATTAGAACATAAGATTGAGTAAACGTCAAATCTCGTGTAATTCAGATATTAGTCAGAGTAGAGTCGTGCGTATTTTTCAGTTTCACAAATTTCCTTCTAGTCATCTACGAATATATTAAAAGTCACATGGTTTTGTAAAACGTATACAATCTGTAAAATGCGACACACTTCTGAAAACTATTCTATAGATTGACAAGGCATTGTACATTGGTACATTTACAAATCTTGGAGATGTAAATTCAAAAAATATACGCTACTGAGCGTAACACAATCCTTATTGACATCGTGAAAGCGACCATCCACGTCGGTGGAATGTTAATGTCTAGTGCGGCATTTTTTAAACCATTAATATTAATGTTCATATGTATCTGCAGATATAATATAGGGCCAATTAGGGGCCCAGAAATGTTGGACTTCTTTTTATATAATCCTATCGATTTTGGCGAGAAAATGCCAAAAATCCAAGTCTTATCGTTAGGAATTCACTGGTTCAAAAGTTATGCGTGTTTAAAGTTGAGCGATTTAAAGTGGTTTTGACAGGTAAAGGCGCCGCCATGTTGGTATGTACTCACCGTCGCGGGTCGTCTAACCAACGGAGCCACTAGGTGGAACCACAAGCACGCGGTGATATCGATAACGTAAATGCAAGCATAGTCGGGCCGGCCCTCTCCACCCCCAACCCCCTCCCACGAGAACCTAACTCCGACCATCCTTTTTGCGGCACCGCTCATTTTGAACGATGTTTGAGTACATATCAATATGGCGGTGCCCTTACTTGTCAAAAACGCTTAAAATCGACCAACCTTCAGCACGTATAATTTTTGAACCAGAGAATGCCTAACGTTAAAACTTGGATTTTTGACATTTTCTCTTCAAAATGGTGAGACTACAGTAAGGAGCAAAACTGATTACACACTATTTGAAACAACATAACTTTTTTAAAATTAGATCAAATGACTTGAATGTTATTGAGAAGTTAGAAGGATCAGTTTATTAGACGAGGTGTAAAAAATTGTTGAAAAAAATTTGAATTGGTCGGAATCGCAAAAGAAATAGTAAAAGTTTGTGTTTTCAGCTTTTTTATTTGAGCCTGTATTGAAAATTTAAGAAATGTATTGACTCGAATAAATTATATTCATGCTGAAAATTTCATGGATATTGGTTACTTCGTTTACGAGTTATAAACGATTAAAATTGCGATTTTTGAAAGTGCGAATCGTGAAAAATGACAATTTTCCCACTTTTAATCTTACTGTATATAAAAGAAAGTCCAAAACTTGAGGTTCCCTAAGGTGAAGTTTAGCCATAACCATTTCCTCTGAAATCTTAGGAATACACAGTGTTTATTTATTCCAGAATATCTAATTTGTAGACAGCGGAAGACAGCAGCCATAGAATATAAACCAAGGCCAAAGCTTCCCATGACCAATCCGCAGAATTTTTTGAAGAACCTAATATTCAAAACAATATTGCTATGTGAATATTTGAGTGGGTCTAATTATGGCTGCCATGAATCGTTGATTTTTATTATATTACAATTTATATTACAACTAATAATTGAAAACACATACGCTCCCCTTTTTGTTGTTATTTATTTATTCTGCGATCATAATCACAAGCATCCTTCTCGTCTTTGTAATTAAGCTGACAACAGGCTCCGAATAATCCCGTAATGGCTCTCTTAACTAGCTAGTCGATTAGTCTACGATAACAGCAAAACATCGAAATATTTGCTTGAATTGCGATGAGAAGAGACTGCTAGTCGGCGTAAAGAGTAATGGACGATGACGCGCGGAAAAACCGCGGGTCGAAAATGAACCGTTAACGAGTTCACCGGCGATTGCCAGTGTGGCTAATGAAAGTCGGTAGACGGAAGAGTGATAACAGCAATAAGGATGGATGATATGGGTACGATGGCGCGCATCATAACCAGGAGGTTAGAATATATTATTACATTCTCACAACATATTCATTTCGGAGTTGCCAAAAATGTCGCAGGTTTCCTATGTATTATGAATCTCTAACTGGTCAGATCATTTACAACACATTTTAACGTCTTCCATTAACAATGACGTAACGTGACAGTAACGTTTTAACATTTTGTTCAAATTGAAGTGTTACTAATTACAGTGAGAAGCAAAATTGAACCAATGGAACCATTTTTCTGGTATTTTCTGGATTTTTATGGTAACATGTACTCCAAAGAAGAGATATATTAAAAAATTTCTCGTAAAAACGTTTTCATAGTATCAGTAATCGTGAAAGAAGAAATCATCCACCAGTCATTTTGACTGATTCGGTAGTTCTAGTGTTAAAACAAGATCACACAAAACATAAGGGGCACATGATTTTACATTCATTTAAACTTGAGAAACGATTAATATTTAAATTCTATCACATTTCATTTACTAATTACAGTAATTTATTCCTGACTTAATTCTCCACGAGTCCAAAATACTAACCAAGAAATATATTTTATATTTTATTTAACCCATTGCTCCTCTATTCGGTCCCATAATTGTTTCAGTGAAGGTGACGAAGAGTGATATGTTTTATTTATTTATTTAATGAGTAGCAGAGCAAATATTCATGGAAGAGTGTATTAATCAATCGGTAATGCTACTATAATAATAACCGTTCCCATAATTACAATAACGAGTTACGTAATATCACTTCCTAAAGTCGAAGAAACTCTGTGAACGGTATTGTAAATTTAATTAAAAGAACAGCAGCCTAAAAATTTACGACTCCTTTCCCGCTACCGTGATCGCCATCACGGACATGCTGCTTAATTCATCATACATGGTATTAAAACCCACCTTTTCACAGTAAATCACGTGCCTCGCGGCAAGGACGGATCTTCATGGAAGGTAGAACTGATTTATGATGACTTTTGTAACCAGAGGAGTTCTTTAATTCCGGATCCAATGATGAATACTCGCACCTTCTTGAAAGTAAAATTAATCTATGCAAATTACACGCCATTCTAGACGACTACTGCAACGAAAAATCCTATAGTCACGTTAATATTTTAAAACTTCTTACCTGCCGAAATCTTTTTCAAACATCTTCTCTCAAATATTACGTAATATGGCGGAATTATGATAATCTGTGTAAACATTAGAATAACTACGTCACAGAAATTAGTGAAGGACATTTTATTATCATTGATTCATTTCTGCACTTTCTAGATACAATGCATTATTTATACACTTTCACGATATTGTATTATATAAAATAATATCTATAAATGTATATATATACACTCCTCAAAAAAATTAAAGAATCACCTCTACGAACCTGAGAAATTGGGACAATTCCAAGTGATCATAACACCGGCAGAAATTATTGTATCGATATCGTTAAATAATCATTTGAAACCTTGAAGTCTCTACTTTCAGATGCTTTTTCAAATTTTCAGCTATGTTGCTATTTAATACAGTTACAGCTTTATGAAGAAGACTGCGTGGCAACTGCGGCGCGCGCGCGTGTGTGTGCGTGCGCGCGATATTCTCATGACAGTTATATCATTTTGGTTCTTCATAACTGTTTCGAGAACCGGAACCGGTATCATAACAGTTTTCAATCCCTGTTATAAACTGTTTGTTTCCATTTTCCCCACAAAAAAAGTCCATTGGTATGAGGTCTGGTGAACACGGTGGTTACCCTACAATTCCAGTACGACCAATTCATCGATTTGGAAATTTTAAATCCAAAATTTGTTCGACAAGGCTTTCAGCCGGACAACCGTCATGCTGATAGTACATTCTTAAACGGATATCTAGTATATACATCATGTATATACAAGCATTTGTAACTTATGTTGCACACTTTTCTCCATTCCAAGTACCGTTTATGAAATAGGAACCAATTATTTGATTATTTAAAATGCCACACCGGACTTACACTCGACAGTCTTTATTTATCCACTGATCTTACAACTAGCCAATGTGGATTGTCAATTAACCATTAATGCATGTTTTTTAGATTTAGCTGTCCATGTTTAGTGAAAGACAAATTCATTCAAGCCAAAGAAAAATTCATACGATTTACAAAATCTGTTCCATGAAGATTCTGATGTAACGATAAATGATAGGGATGAAATTTTTCTTCTTGAACTATCCGTATTACACTACCAGTTACACGGAAACTACTGATCAACTTTGCATAAGTACAACATGATGGACACTTACGGTCTGGAAATTTATCTTTGTACATTCGAACCACGCAAACGCCGCGCGTTTTTTTTTTCATTTACATTGACGCTCTGGATTGTAGAGTCTTGGTCAAAGTCTACGATCTCGATAGACATCAGTTCTAGGTGAAACTTTAATTTTCGAAGATCAAGGTCATTTCAAGGTCGTGTTATTATACATATCTGGATGTATATTTCGATCAGTTACACGATGCAATAAAAAAAATTGTAGTTATATATTGTTACGAGCCAGGGCTGCGAGCAACGCGAGAGGCCGGCGAGGGGATTGTTACCCCAGGAATATGGTTTCAATTGTTAGTTAGGTACGCGGACGCACCCGATGCATAATCGGGGAGCCGCTAGGATAGTTGACGTTGAGGACGCACCTGATGCGAAATCAGGGAACCTCTGGGAGGTTGGAGTCAAACGCAGACGCACCCGATGCGAAATCGACGAGTTACTAGGAGGATGAAACTTCGTGAACGCACCCAATGCGAAATCGGGGAGTCACTAGGGAGACACGCGGCGAACCCGATTTGAAAGGAGGTTGTATAAGAAGAAGAACCCAATGCGAAACTGG
The DNA here is from genome assembly GCA_028454245.1 of Halictus quadricinctus. Lineage (NCBI taxonomy): Eukaryota > Metazoa > Arthropoda > Insecta > Hymenoptera > Halictidae > Halictus > Halictus quadricinctus. The sequence goes on from CM052118.1 coordinate 13,968,800, forward strand.
GGATCCGCTAGGATGGTATAGTTTCGCATTGGGTTCTTC
>CM052118.1:13969528-14046184 GCA_028454245.1 Halictus quadricinctus
GTTTTCAGTGCACCATACGTGAGTGTTATGAGTGTTGGTCATCATATTGTTATCGAAGCTTGATTCGTGTGTCCAAAGAATTTTTTTATAAAAATTACAGTCGTTTCTATAGATCACATTCTTGTATCCCTTGTACTTTATGGTATTTAAAGGGTTTGTAATTATGTAATTTTAAGATGTTACGAGTTGAGCCAACTGAAATACCACACGCGGAAGCTACTTTTCGTACCGAAGTTGTCTAGATATACGCTTTCATATGATATAAAAAATATACAGATTCCATTTAAAAAATTGAAGATCACCTTCACATATCTAACAAAATAGTATAAACACAAAAAAGAATACATACGCCATTGTGTTGCATATAAAAAATAGTACTACTTTTTTCCTCTTTCTTTTTTTTTCTAATATTTACTATTTACAAGAAAAACGCTGGCTAGTAATAGCGTGAACAACTTGTATATTAAATGAGTTTACCTATTTAGCCTTATACTAGTAAAAGGTCAATATCATAGCTATGATAAAATCTTACAAAATTTTAATGGAAGGAGTTTTGTAATTTTTATAAAGTCGTACAAAATATAGTAACTTTTGCATAATGCATAATTTTGGTGTTAACTGTATAAACATGAACAACATCATATTGTATGAGGGATACAAAATATTGCACACAAAATGTCTAAAATGCCACTGCAACATTTTTATTCAGATAGTAAAAAAATAATAATCTTTTTGAATATGTATACAGAAGATTATTTCTTATTGGTGATTTACTTAGAATTACGTAATTTAGTTTATTTTATCAAATAAAATATTAATGACATACTAAATTCATCCCCCAAAAACAATATGTGTTCTAATATATCTCCAATTTTTATTGATTTATGCTTCAAATCTCGTATACAATTATTATTGTAATACACCTATCATGTTGCGTGAAGTGCATGTGTAATTTTGGGCTTGCGATTTCTTTAAATCGCAGTTTCTCACAAGTTTTGCCATTTTTAAGTGTCTAGAATTGTCTAGACATCGTGTCTGGGTGTACGCTGCGAACACTGTCATTTTTTAGTTCTTTACTGGCATGCTTGACCCTAAGAATTTATTATGGACTTGGGCTCAAAAAAATGCCAAATCAGAAAAATGCCACGAATACGTTGGTAAAAGTTTTATAAAAAAAAATAACGAAAAATAAAGAAGTTTGGTAATTGGATTAGTAGTGGTCTTCTGATCTCACTCCGATATAGCCATCAATGTGTGGCGCACTCCTCGGCGACGACGGTTCTCGAGTTTCGCTGTCCGCTTCTCTGTGCAACATTATATCGGAGACGGATATTCTTTCCGTTTGAATGTCAGTCATGTTTGTATGCCATGACTTTCACGCGAGATGACTCTTAGGTTTCCAGCGTGCTCTGTGTATTTCAAATGGGACGCTTGGCGAGAACCACCGATCGTATGAGTGTCAGTGAAAAGAACGGCGGCACCGACATACAATGATAATTTACTGTAATGCCTCTCAAATAACTTCTCGCCGCTAGAGGCGTTGAATACGCATACGCCGTTACTTCGAGATTCGATAATCTACAGATAACGAATGAAATTTCTGAAGAGTATCTTATAGATAAACTACGGTTATTTTTTATTTAAAAATTTTAGATAAAAAATTGCCCATCTCTGGACAATTACTCTGCGAATAGTCTCGCTTACTCTGGAATATACATACGCGATTCAATTGTACATTTTAAATGTTGCCGCGACGTTATATAGATGGCAGCATTGTTTTAACCACTCAAGATGGCGGCAGTCAAACATCCCCGCTCCCTCGCAGCATCGCCCCTCTCACTCATAAATCTATTTTACTCCAAGTCCTTTAGTCCGATATTGTCGGATACAATTGAAATTTCAGGTCCAGACCAACAAATTCGGGCAGTTTGATACCTTTAAGCAGTCCGACTAATACAAGCGGCTCATCATGTATACAAAATTTAAATTATAATTGATTTTTAATATAAATTTAAATTAAATTAATTTTTTGTATAGCATTATGTACTACCAAGCGTTTAGTACTATAAACAATGTAAATGCGTAAAGGAAACTAATTTCTATGTACAAAGAGGGTAAACACAGATATTTTTAAATATAGGTATATATTCTTAGATTAGAAATATTAGCATGCAAAAAACGTAAATCTTGTACATTTTCAGGCAACAAATCTCCCTACTTCTTCGTCTTTTCCAGCGTCTTAGTAAAAAAATGCACTTAGTAAAATGTTCACCTAATCATGAAATTGTTATGCAAGAATGATTTTGGAAATTAATGAAATTAATTGAATCACTTGCACTACGATTTATTGTACGGTTGCAGTGATCAGAATTTGTTTGTACTTCATAATTGGCTAGAAGGAAAAGAAAATTTATAACTATTGCATACTTATATGTTCTCCAAGGGATGCACATAAACATCAACAAAATAGAATATTATTTCGGTTTACGGAAAATTAATAACATACATACTCATTAGTACTTTTACTAAAACTCTTTGTGTTTTTCTCTTTGTGCTTAGAAATTAGCTTTCCCTACGCATTCACATTATTTATAATACTAAACGCTTGGTAATACATACGTATACTATACAAAAAATTAATTTAATTTAAATTTATATTAAAAATCAATCATAATTTAAATTTTGAATATATGATAAGTCGCTTTCATTAATCGGACTGCTTGAAGCTTTCACACTTCCCGAATTTGTTGGTCTGGGCCCGAACTACCAGAGCGTTCTTGTGTCACGGACGTCCGACCGAGACTGCCCGACTTTTTCCGATCCCGACCGAATCCGAAATTTCGGGTACCCGCACACCACTAGTTAACATCCTCTTTTCATTAAAACCTGTTTAAATAGTGCTACTTGTGACGTTTATTTAGATTCTTTTCTTGAATAATGCACTAATCGTCACATACCTGGTGAATAATATTACGAATTTCCGCTGGTACAGGGAAGTTCCTCTCCTCGCTATCGTCTTCCGGCCCAGGGAAAGGTTTGGCTTCCTGTTGTTCGTTTGAACCATCTGGCCTCTGACGACCCTCGATGTTTCCGTGTTCCAATAGATTTCGGACCTCTATTGGAAGTGGAAGTCCCATAGGGATGGGCTGTGCTCCTTCCGGGAACGGTTTAAACTCTTGAACGTTCTAAAAGGCACCGTAAATTAAACTTTACAGTATGTTCACGCAGTCATTGCATAGTCAAAGTTTTTTTTATTTTCTGAGCCAGGCGATGTGCTTAACCCCATAGCCTACAATATCGAGTGAGACTTGTGGTAAGAAATTCGGTAAAAAATAAGAAACACGAGTCTGACTCGTGCTAGTTCGATCGAAACAAATGTATACAACACAAGCCTGACTCGTGGTACTTCGATCGTACCAAACATAATACACACAAGTTCGAGAACACGGCTGAACAGCTAAATAGCTCGACGCGTGATCGGCCTTGTTCTGATTGTGCCTTTGTGTCTCGCGCCATCGAGACTTAGCTCATAGGACAAGGGGCTAATTATAGCGGTCACCGTGATAGCGGCGGTAGTACATAATTAGCGATAAATTAGATTACCTCGCGGCGAGCACCTTCGGGAACCTGTACAGGAACCGGTCTTGCTTCACCAGTAATATGCTGAATGATATTCTTGATCTCCAGAGGCACCTGCTGAATAATCCTACGAATTTCGAATGGAATTCCTTGGAAGGGAGACCGTGGTCTCTCGGGAATCTGAGGCTGCGGTTGCGGCTGAGGTTGTGGCTGAGGTTGAGGTGGCATTTGAGGTGACATTTGAGGTGGCATTTGAGGTGGCATCTGTGGTTGCATCTGAGGTTGCACCTGAGGTTGGGGTTGCCGCTGCTCAGTTTGCGGGATCATCACGTGCGAGATAACCCTTTGTTCGTGAACTTCCGGTTGCGGTGCTGGTGGTGGCATCATGGCTGGTCCCTGTTCTTGACCATACGCGCCGGGAGTTTGTTCAACTTGTTGGAAGATCATTTGAGGTTCCTGTGGCATGGGTGGCCGCATTCCTCTGACGGAGTTCACCGAGAAGGGGCGCAGATCGATGGGAATTCGGCGGACTTCGATCTGGAGAAACGTTAAATGTTAGAGAAAATTTAGAACACGGCGTTCAATTGATTTACATAACGATTCCTAATCCTCTTGGACTTGCGTATTCTTGAGAGTCCATTTTACTAAACTGTAACCCAATCTTGTTGTAATTCATATTAGAGCCAGGGCTGCGAGCAACGCAAGAGGCTCACGAAGGGTTATTACTCCAGGAATATGGTTTCAATTTGTTAGTTAGGTACGCGGACGAACCCAATGCGGAATATTAATTATACAAAAGTACCCCATTTTCGGTTTGCATTATAAAAATTTTGTCAATTTTTCTTTTTTCTTTTATTTCTTAGATCAATCAATTTAATTAAATCAAATCTTTTCTAATTTCAATCTAATCGAAACCAATAGAAACGTATCAGAAATATTGAAAATATTATACATATATAATATTTAATATATTTTTGTGAATGTTTCGTCAACATATTTCGAAATCATTGAAAAATCATTGAAATTGGTAGCTATCCTATACATTAGTGGTTCTCAAACTGGGTGCCGCAAGTACGCCACAAGGGTGCCGCGAAATTTTGAATTGTTTATATGCAAAAAGCCAAATATTTAACTGCTACAAATATCTAAATACCTAAATCTAAAACAAATAAAAAATAATAGTAATAATAAAGGGGTTGCCATTAATTTTATTTAATGATTTCAGTGTTCCACCGGACAAAAAAGTTTGAGAATCACTGCTATACATATACGTAATTACCTAACGTTCTTATTTCAAAACAGTTGACAATCTATCAATCTTTTTCACATTAGACAACTACAAGCTCTAGATTCATAAGCAATAAGCGTCATCTATTATTATTGTTCCTGTCGCGACCAGACCGTAGCAGTAGTGGGAACATGTTATATCGTTATATCCACGTATCATATAGTTATATTGTTTTATGGTTCTACATTAGTTCTCTGGATTTTGAGTTCCCCATTGTGTTCGGGGACGGAATATAAACAAAACACCGAAGCATTGTGTCCCATGATCGGGACCGAGGTTTGCCGGTCGGCGCAAATGGCAGATACGACCTGGGTACATATAAGTCGGTAATCAGACCGAAAAAAGGGTCGCGATCGAGGATTGCCGATCGGCGCGAAGATTGCCGTGCGCCATACAGGGAACGAACTCTCCTGCGGGCAGTCTTGTTTGAGCTCTTGCAGTGATCGGACAGAAAATAAACTAGTGTGTTCTTGTGAACCAGCCGTTTCATTTAAATCCATTTCCTCTTGAGAAGAATTATTAACAATTAACTGTGCCCCAAAAATGTTGTACTTTCTTGAAAGAGGCGATTCCGGAGGTCATTCGAAGTACAATGAAAATGGGCTATATGTCGCCTAGACTTCTAAGTTAGCCGACGTCGACGTATCCCTATTACCACGGGGACTCCGTGAGGGGCCTGAAATCTCGAGAGCCGCCGCCGTCGAGAAGTGTGAACATCACACGGGTCGGGTATATCTATGTGAGACCGGGAGACCACTACTATGAACAGTAGGGTCTTGTCGGTAGCATTTGCTCGCTGTGACTTTGGCATGTAACGTGTAGGACACATGAATCACGGCGTGTTTACAGACCGCGGCGGGCTGTAACAGACGTCAGACTATCGCTGTACTTTTCTACGTTCGGAACTTCATCAAAGAATAATGCCCTGAGCACGAGAAGACCCGAGCTTCAGATATATAAAGCGAATTCACTGTATCTTGTTCCTGTGCGAAAATGTTCTCCGCGGCTTTGCTAAAGAGTTACTTACGAGAAACATGGACCAATCAGATCGCGGCTACAGCGGCTCCCGCTGGGCGTGGCGTTGGCATTAGCCGAGTTGGAATCCGCCCGCTGCAGCCGCGTCCTGATTAGTCCATATTTTTTCGGTAATAACTTTGTAACAAAGCCGCGGAGAACATTTTCGCGAAGGATAAAGTTACTTCAAATGACCTTGGGAATCACCCCTTTCTAGGAATTACAATATTTTTGGGACACCCTGTATAAATTCAGGACTCCAATTGTTTTAACCTTACCTCGTTTTATCAGAACTAAGAAGTATGCATAGGTAGTGGGGTGAGTTGATGAGACTCATTGTTATGCTCTAATTACAAAATAAACGTACTTGTGGTCCCATTGCGGGATTTTGTGGCCCCATCATCGGTGTCTGCGGTCCAACTCGTGGCGGTCTCATTTCAGTGTTCACCTGAGGAAGATGTCGCAATTCAGGAGGAAGAACTCCAGGTGGGATATGGTTTAATCCACGTGGATCGCTCAAAGGCAACTGTTGCATGTCAGGAACTTGATACTGAGTGTGCACTTGATATTGATGATAACCTGGGTCCTGAGACTGAGGTCCAAGAGGCACTTGAACGGTTCCCAGAGGAATGATGATCGGGGTGAGCATCTCTTGATCTTGATGTCTGAAAGTAAATGTCAATTTAAATGTCAAGAGACATTGGCACGTACTGTTCCTGCCTCACAAGAAGTCCCTCGAGACGGCATAGGGGCAAAAGGGGTCCTAGCTCGCACCCAATGGTTCGGCTTTGACGTCACACACTTTAACCAATAATCCGGCTGGAACCGAAAAATGTGGAATGACTCAATCGGACGAGATACAGCCGCATTCATGCCAAATTCCTGCCAGGAGACTTCTTGTGAGGCACGCAGAGTAGATACAGTGTCGCCAAATGGGGAGAGGGAGGATGAATTGAGGGGGAAAAATTACCCTCTCTCTGCCAGTACCGGAGTATGCACGACAGAGATAAAGCGCGTCACGTGACCCGGCCGCGGCAGAAGCGTGGGGAATAGCGCGGTAGAAGGGGAAGTTAGAGTGGGGACGCAAGTCTTGATCTGACGACACTGCGTCAATACAGAGTGGAGTGCAAAAGATTATAATAGATTTCTCACTTTTTATTGCAGACGATCAATTTTAGAACTAAAGTATGGTATAGTATATGTGAAATTAGGAGAGATTTAAGTGATTATTTTGCTGATTTCGAGTTTGTTTAGAAAATAGATTTTGTAATTTTTTCCCCTTTCCACGCAAATAAGCGTGAAAATAAAATAATAAAATAATAATAAAATATTTTGAATTCAATTAGATATAATGTATGTACATACTCCTGCTGAGGATTTCCGGATTCACAAAGAATAGCGACACGTTCTCCGCTGAGCCTTTGGTAACGAGAGTCGGTGCTGTTGTTATCAATTTTGTTGTTGTCACCATCCATCACTTGGTCGGCTCTTCGTCTTTCTACCACGCATGATACTCTGCTGCGTGTCTCTTGGATTAGTGTCTGAAAAACCGAGATGAACACTATTTCATTTGTTATACAAAATTTTGACTTTATTCACTAATTTCTTCTCCTGTACATATATCCCAACTATTAGTTTATTTATCAACATGATATAAAACCCCAATAAAAAAAAACAAGAACTCCACTATGGGAAATCGATGTATGTATTATATGAATACTTGTTTAGGCAACAACAATGAGGATTCTTAAGGGTGCATGATTTGTTCCTTTCTTCTTAAAAATTACGAAAGATTGTAACGTTTTACTTAATTCTTATGTCAATAATCCAAATGCAAATAATTTCGTTACTTGTGAATGTAAATACTAAAGAAGTTTTAAAAAGAAATTGGAAGTGGACACTCGGCTACCCGGTTATTGATATAAGTGTTAATAATAAGCAAAAAATCATTTAAAAAACCATGTATCAATGCTTGATCAAAGTTGAAAGCCATGAGTTCTTGTTCTGAATCACCCTGTACCTATAGCTATAAAGCTATACTTACGCCCGCAATATCGTCAAAATTAAACTGCAAGGGCAGTTTAATATGCATAGGAGGGAACTCGTCGTCATCGTAGTCATCATCGTCATCTTCATGATCACTACTGTCGCTGTCTGATTTCGAATTGTTTTCATCTTCTTTCTGAAGTTTAATGTCTTTAGTGTCCTCCTTCGTCGGTGTACGTTCAACCAGAGTTTGTTGCGCTTCCTTTGTCTCACTTGTATCCTGGAAAAATATAAAGAATACTTGATTCAATAACCCTGATTAATTTGTTCCTCAGATTCTTAATTTTAATTTAATCCTTCATCTCTTTAAATTATCTTGTTCTTTAAATTATTTTGATCTGAGGATTCCGTTTCCGCTTATATTGTGAGAAGATGCATTTTTGTGTGCGGAAAATAAAGAGGTGATTGTTAGTGAGTGGAAAACGCAAGGTGGAAGAAGCAGGATGGTTGTGAGGGAGGAGGAGCACAGAGGAGGCGAAGGAAATAAAGTGGCGAAAGGAGGAACCGAGAAAAGAGGAGCAGAGAAGGATTGAAGCGAGGAGAAAGTGAGAAAAGGCAAAAGAGAAGGAGAAGAGAGCGCCATCGTGCGGGAAAGGAAGTTAGATTGAAGCAAGAATGGGAGGACAGATAAAGAAGGAAGTCGAAGAGGAATACCGAACGAAAGGAACATAGAGGAAAAAAGGATCGGGAAAAGAAGGAAAGAGAAAGGATAGGAAAAGTAAGGAAGATGGAAGTGCAGGGAAAAGAGAGGGAGAGGGGGTGTGGAGGAGGGAGAGGGAGAGGCCAAATAATTTTGGCCTGATGCGTTTTTTCCTATCACCAATAGCAACCAAGTTATTCAGGTGGCCGGTAGTAATTCAGGTAGTCCCCACGATTTTTCAGCCCCTTCAGATGGTCGGACAGAAAAGTGTTTTTGACCAAAGTTAATCAGTATTTAACCGACAAGAAATTGCAATCTTTTGTATTAAAAAAAATCGATTTTCAACAAAAAGTCAAAGTCGCTGTTATATCTTTAAATGAAACTGGGTATTTTTAACTTCATAATATTGTAGGTGACGTCGAAACGAATTCAACGACCTGCTACACGATGACTTTCAGATGACCTTGTAAGAAAATATCGCCATGAATCAATTGCCAGAATATTTGAAATATTTCGACGGTACGTAATAGCAACGCCTCGCACTTAGAGGTAAACAAATGAACGTAAACTGTTGATCGTTTGTGTCGCAAGATCTGTTAGTTCAATACATGAAATTGTGAGATACCTTATAACAATGAGCCGGTACGCTAATAGTGAAAAAACAAATATGTTAAAAATATTTCATGAGTACAGAGGAAATGCTCGACAGACTGCAATGTTATATGTGGAACAATATGTGCACATTAGTATAAATGTGTGGTGTGGAATAATAAACGGCTGCCTAATCGGACCATATTTTTACGATAGAATATTAACATCAGATGGATACATAAATTTTTTGCGATATGAACTTCCAACATTGTTGCAAGAGATCCAAGGTAAAAAGAAGTTCTCTAATGAAAGCTACACGTAAGACTTTGTTACAAAGAGCAGAACTTTGCGTTACACAAGATGGGATGCAGTTCGAAAATTTAATTTAATTATCAATTAATTACATGTACATGTTTAATATTTGTGTTTTCAATTTGGTTCCGTATAAATTTGGTTTTTTGTAAGTTAAGTTCTGAAGCAATGTTTATGTACGTTCATTTGTTTACCTTTAAATGCGAAGTGTTGCTATTACGTACCGTCGAAATTATTTCAAATACATATTCTGGCAATTGATTCATGGCGATATGTTCTTTCCAGGTGATCTGAAAGTCATCGCATAGCAGGTCGTTGAATTCGATTCGACGTCACCTACAATATTATTTAGTTAAAAATACCCAGTTCCATTTAAAGATATGACATCGACCTTGATTTTTTGAAGCAAAAAAGAAAGGGAAAATGGTAGGATGTTTTATAGTTTTGAAGGGAAATTTCAATAGCGTGAACAAAAAGATCTTATGGAAAGTGTTAAGGGAAAGAGGGGTAAGCGAAGGGTTAACGGGAAGATTAAAAAAGGTGTATCGAGCGACGATGGCAAGGGTAAAAGTTGGAGGAGAAATGGGAGAAAAAAAATGGGAAAAAAAATGGGAGGGGAGTAAGAGCTCGAAGTTGTTCATTCTACTCATGGCAGATCTAGAAGAAAGAATAAGGAAGAGAGGGAAAAATGGTGTGGAGATAAGAGGAAAAGAAACTATACACGTTACAGTATGCATATGATCTGGTGTTATTGGCGAAGGAGGAGAATGGAATTAAGTTATTGTTGGAAGAATTTAGGGATTATATGCGAGAGAAAGCACTAGAGGTGAATAGGGATAAGACAAAAATGGTAAGGTTTCAGCGAAGAAAGCAAGAGAAAATAGTATGGAGGTGGGGAGAAGGAACAGTAGAAGAGGTGGAAGAAATTAAATATCTAGGATATATATTCAAGAGGAACGGAGGACAAGAGAGGCAGATAGAAGACAGAACAAGAAATGGAGGAAGTGTTATGAGGAGTGTGTGAGGTATAGGGGAAAGATATTTAAAAAATAATTACAAAAGAAGAGAGTGGTTTTTTGATGCTCTGATATGGCCAGTGATAGGATATGGAGTGCAGGTATGGGGTTGAGAGGAAAGAAAGAAAGTGGAAGCGATGCAAGAAAGATATATAAGATATATGCTAGGGTTAGAATGGGTGACAACGGGATATATGGTGAGGGAGAAAACGAAAAGAGAAAAATTGGGAGCGAGGAGTGCAAGGAGGGCGTGGACATTTGAAGAAAGGCTAAGAGGAGGAAGGGGGAGTGAGTGGGCCAGGCGATGTCTAAAAGAGATAGAGGCCGGAACAAAAGAAGGAAAGAAATTATCTAATTGGGAGAAAGGAAGAAATATATAGAAGAGAGAGGCAATAGAAGAAAATTAGAAAAGGGGAATAAGGAAGAGAGAGGGGAGGAGTGGAAGAGGATAGAAAACAGAGAAAAAGGGATAGAGAAATAGGAAAATTGGAGAAAGGCGGCAGAGTCAAAGTATAATAAATGGTTTAAAGAGGTAAGGGTGGAGAATACACCAGGGTACTTAAAGATAGGGTTGAAAGAGGAAAAATGTATTAGAATAGCGCGGCACATGTAGGGGAATAAATGAGGGGAGGGAGATATTGGGAGGGGGAAGATGAAAGATGGTGCTGAAGGTGTGGACTAGAAGAAGAGATTTGGGAACACATGCTAGAAAAGCGCAGGGAAGAAGAAGGAGTGGAAGAAGGGATTCAGGAGAAGGTGAAAGAAATATTGGCTGAAGACGGAGGGGAGAGGGGTGGATGGAAAAATTAGACAGAGAAAGAAAGGAAGTGCAGGATGGAAAATGAGAAGGAGAGAGGGGGTATACGGGCAAGGGAAAGAGTGGAAAGATGAGAAAGAGAGAAAGAGAGAGAGAGAGAGAGAGACAGAGGGAGAGAAAAGAAAAAAAAAGAAAATGATAATAATAAATTGTGAAGGGAACGGGTTCACCTTTGTAACCAGTAAGGGAACAAATAAATACACATACATATATACATAACTATTACTTTTTCACAGTATATACCTTAATACTTTTTTACTCGGCAGTCAACACTCTTTCGAATAACATATATAAATACCACACGTTATAAAAAAAACTCAAGATCGTCACATCTCCATAAAATATCAAAGCATCAAATAACAGATTCCATGTCTGAGTTGATATAAAGGGTTTTTGTTCGAAACTTTTTGGTATGCAACGAGTAGGTTAGGGAGTGAGGTGACACAGTTAAGTGATTCATCCTGTATATAAATTCCGAATAAATTTACTTTAACTGGATTATTTCGATCCATTTAACGATTCTAATGTTAACATGTTGTCGAACAGTTGTCTCTCATTTTTCGAACGTTGCTAATGTCAAAATTTTCTGCACCGTTCAATCAGATTTAATCGTTACATCTTATATTGGGTTGTTCGGAAACTTCGTGCCGTTTTTCTGTAGGTGACATTAGGATAGGTTTGAATATGTCAGAATGATTGAAAACAAATGATATGTGTACATAGTCTAATAAGGTGATCTTTCAGGCATTTTTAGAAAAAAGTTTGATTAGGATACATTAATTTTTGTTAGTTTTTTACGCTCTTAAGTATGGAAGGAAACAGAGTGAATTATAGGCATTTGATGCTTTTTTCTTCCAAAAGCTGTTGGAGCTTGGTTAGGATGTGCTACCTCATTCACCCTATTAACCAGACATTACACCCTCAGATTTTCATCTCTTTAGGTCAATACAAAATTCCCACAATGACAAAAACTTTAACTCTTTGGTTGACATAAGAAATCACATTTAAAAGTTTTTCACCGAAAAACGCAAGTTATGTGAAAGATGGAGAAAGATTATGGAACAAAATTGCACTTATAATAATTCAATAAATGTATATAAAAATTTAAATGTATTGCGTTTGAGTTTCCCTTAAAAATCGGCACGAACTTTCCGGACAACCCAATAGTTTCAATTCTATGTTTTACCACAAATACAGATCAATTTATAATCATCCAAAAAATAGAAATCTACGACAGGCTGGCTATTTTTCAACACGAATACACAAAAAGTTTTGTAAATAAGTTGAAAGTAGGTAAATAGCCGGATATTTACACAAGAGTTAAACTCGTACAGTAATTAAACTACGAATCTTTATGCATTTGGAGGTTTCATGCGTTCATGAAAGACATTAAACTTCGTCCACCGTCAGTCACTTTCTATTTCTCTATGAAAGTATATATTTTTGTATTTATTATATCTTTAATTATTACGCAAGTAATAAGTGAAATTATCGGCGTATGCTTGATATATATAATTTATGAACATGCACCGTAAAAATTAAATTAAACTAAAGTATTTAAAATTTTGCATCCATTTCAATTCGATAATGAATTCGATTACTTTAATTCGTTTCTTTAAAACAAATAAAAAAAAATCAAATAAAATCATAAATCATCACAAAATGAATTTCATAAAATAATTTCTTAACCTTTTCAGGGGTGAATTTTTCAAAGTGAAAACAATTATTTAATGTTTTGTTCATTTAGAATACTATCAATGTTTCTATACGACGTATTTTTTGTTTTGAGGCTCTTTTCTTCCATAGATTTTAATTTTTTTTTTACTTAGAGTAGTTTTAATTAAAAGAACAGTTAATGTACACATGTGTGTTAGTGTCCTTGAAGACGTTAATGCAATTATTTGTATTTTTCAAAGAAGTATTACTTACGTTAATAAACTCTTAGGTTTATTTTAATCAATCTCTGGCCTTAACTTCACCTTGGCCACACAGAAATTTTTAACTTTTTTCAATGTAATCTTGTAGATTTTGACGAGTAAATGCGAAAAATCCAAGTTTAAATGTTAGGAATTCACTGGTTCAAAAGTTATACGCGTGTAAAATTGAGCGATTTTAAGTGTTTCTGACAGATAAGGGTGACGTCATATTGATATGGTGATTAGTTTAATGGTGTCCGAAAGGAGTGCATTGAAAAGTATGTTTATGGAAAACGAACAAATAAAAATTTAAATGTAGACAATTGTCGCTAGTTACGCAGTCATTAGACACGTCCACTTCCTGACGGGCAAGAGGATATTCCCAAACAATTTTCAAGTGTAGTAAAGACACTAACCAAGAAGTTTCGTTTTCCGAAGACAAACTGTTAATACAGAACGTAAAATAAATGACTCTTCCCATACATAAACAAGATTAAAATGAGAAACGAGTTAACAGCTTGAATCATCGGTGACACAAAAAGTGTATGGATAATATGGTAAAATGAAGTCCCGTTGGAAGATGCCGCGGTAAGAGCATCTAAAATCGCAGCAGTTAATCGGCCGACCCGTTGAGTCGCGTCGTTGCCAGCATTCGATTTCCATCGTTTCGGCGAGGTTATGGCGCGATAACATAAAAGAGAGTTCACTTTCACTCGCGACCCGATGTCGCGACCAGGAAAACGAGTTGCATCTTGCATCAACAGATGAATGCCGCGGCGATAGCTATCCAGCATTCGAGGCCTCGAGTAGAATACTTTTTGATCATTTTTCTTAGCTTTATCGTCGTTTTCTCTAGTGTATACTAGGAAGTGATCGTCCGACAGATACGATTCAATTATCTCTCCGAGCCGCGATTATTGTCTGTCCTTTAATTACGCTTAATCGCCAACGATAATAACAATAACGATCAGCCAAGGAGATACGTTGCTGCGACATGCTCTAATTAACACGCCTGCTCGCGACGAACGGTCCCCCTCGGTCTCATAGATTCTCGAACAAAGTTTAGCTGTGGATTCCGTTAGCAAAACGAGTCTAATTTCATGATTTTTGGAAACAAACTGCAGAGAAAAAAATTGTAACTTGTTAGAGAGTTTTAATTTTTGTGCTATAGATATCAGTGTATTTTTAAGGGGCTATTCTGGTTTTTCGTTTTCACGAAATCGATTTTTCTTTCTTTTTATTTTGCGTGTTGCAGAACATACGAAGAAAGGATTTATTTGAATTCGTAAAATTAACGAAGATATATACGTTATGCAGTTATATACGTTTGAAGGATGCGACTCGCATTTCATATAATTCATATAAAGAGGATCGAAAAAGTATTTGAACATAAAATTTCCGATTCTCGAAAAATTGGCGATATTTAATCTGTTGTAATTTCGTTGTAATTTTTTAATCAAACGGCCGAAGAAAATCGCACACCAAGTTTTTTTCCTGTCGTTGTAAAGGCGAGATTTCAATCTTCAAATCCACGGAAACAATTTTTCAATGTTTTTAGAGACGCTTCGATTGGTAGCATTTTCGAAGCAAAACATGTCCTTAGTTTTCTATCTGTCAGGTCGTGCAAGATTGCCTTAGGCCAGAGCTGTTCAGCGCCTGCCCGTACGGGCAGCGATTTCCTGGCTCTGGGCCCTGGGCATACACAGAACGGGCGCGGCGAACACGAAGCTACGTCCCTGTGGACAAGGCTGCACGTATTTGTCACACGCATTGTCACAGCTATGTGGCCAGCTACGGTTGTGCTACGGCCTGTCCCCACTCCGCTAAGTCACTTGCCCGTAACTTTGCCTATAGCTCTGCCAGTGTCTCGAAATGTGGGGAGGGAGTTACCCTCTCTCTGCCAGTACCAGAGTATGCACGACAGAGGCGAAACGCGTCACGTGACCGGGCCGCGTCGGAAGCGTGGGGAATAGCGCGGTAGAAGGGGAAGTTAGAGTGGGGGCACAAGTCTTGTGTGTTGCAATTTAATTTAATTTAAAATCTTTATGCACAAACCTCCACAAATCTGGCGACGCTGAGCTGTGCCCACGGGCATCGGCGGGGCGCCCTTGCCCGCTAATAGGCATGTTGAGCATCTCTGTCTTAAAAACGAACGATAGCTAGTAAAAGTAGAAACTTTAAGCTTTAAAATGAGACTATTATTGTCATACTATTGTTCTCAACGATTTTATGGCAGTTTAAATATCGACGATTTCTCTAGAATTCGAAATTCAGTGCTTAAATACTTTCTGGATTCACTGTAGCTGTACTTTAAACGCGTTCTTCTCTTTTTTCGAAACTGTTGCCACGATATTTCAAGTTCTAGTTGATCACTTGACTTGCAGTTTTGAGAGGATCTACAGCGCATACCCTATTAATCCGTCGTCTTTTCTTCCGCATTTTTTTAACGAGCCGAATGCAAAAATATTAAAAAAAAATATTTTATTCAGTAATTTGAGTTAAAAACGTGAACATTTTGCAAATAATCTAGATTTTTAATGTATTTTGGTTTAGATCATTCGTACTGATTAAAATTCTTCCTCGTTTTTTGGTTTGCGATCAACCGAAGGAACGGAATCATGACAATATTCAACAGATGTCCTTCGAAACGTACTCTATAATCATGTTTATACTCATCCTTTTAAACTCATACGATACCAAAAAAAAAAACCTACATTTGTTGCCGAGAAATAGTGTGTTTGTTAACACTAGGTTTACAGGACCCGGCAAAATGACGGGTTCTAATATATTTAATTTACGATTGTTGAGATTGTAAAGATGCCATAAACGATGCCATAGATTTTTCGACAAATTTATTTCTTTGGGTATACAATTATAAGAAAAATGTCTATGAATTTGGATAGACAGGTTCTTGTTATTTTTATAAAGTAATGTAATTCAATGTATCTAAAGTGTGCATTTGTCGCAGAGAAATATAAATGTGTTTGTAAATACTGTAATTATTGTTCAAAACATACTCGATTTTCAGATTTCAATCTACATCAATTCTAATTTTGGGATACACTCTCGCATCATTTCATTTCAAGTAATTTCGTAGTTCTTTTTATTAGTTGTCTGTGTTTCAATGAAAAATCGGTCGAAACCGAAGTAACGATTCACGGTTAGCTAGCCGGCTAGATTATTGTTAGACCAAGTCGTAAATACGGAAGCAGTATGGAATACGTATTTGGTAAATGATGGTAGGAAGGAAGTTACAGGTAGCTGGGCACTTTCGAGAATCCAACAACTTGTGATCGGTCAGAAGGAAATCAATATCGTGCAAGAAACGTTCGTTGCATCAGGTTCTGCCGAGCACAAACGATTCCAACGTTTCCGTCTATCGAATGGCTGGTTCGCCGAGGAAACTTACTTCATACGAAGTGACAACTTTCTACTTGAATATCGGTGAACGTAAGAAAAGGTGAAATAGCTTGGCCTACCGACCCAGCTCCTGGTTTTCGCAATTCTAAACTCGCCGTGAACCAACTCCAATCTTCTCGCGAACGTAGAAAGCTAAGTGGAAGCGTTGATTAAGTGGGCAAGTCAAAAAAACAATTCTTTTAGATTCTTCGAACCTTAAAAATGCTTTACCAAAATTTTATGCTTGAATTCATTGAAACGACTCAAGCTATGAAGATTCCGGGAGAACGATGCTTCGGAGTAGCGATGTCAACACAAAATTTAACGGGATTTTTCATGAAACGTACTATTTTCACCTGGCGTAGATAAAATCTCAATAACTACATGGTCGATTGCTCTGAAATTTTGACATTGAACTTTTTTACGTTGAAGTTATCGTACCTGCCTAATTAAAAAATTATTAGAAAAAGAACAAAATTTCAGAATATGCAATTTACGCGTTCGCTATTTTGCCAATTTCCAAGACAAATTATTTATTTTGGTAGGGGCGATAATGATAAACGTATTAAGAATCATTATAACTTTCTTGTTTCAATCTTCGCTGAGATTTCTAATAATCTACGCCAACAAGATATAATTTTTAAATATATATTTATTATAAAATTACATACAATATTTTACTTGTATTACGAAAGAGCAGCTAAATCATTTACAAAAAAGAAAAAATTGTAACATAAGCCGTACTTTGAAAAATTCGTGAAAATTGTTAAATTTTGCTGCGTTTGAGAGACTGCACCCTTACAAAGAAAAATTCAGCTTGATTCAACACTTACACGTACAGAAGCAACCAAGCAACAGAAAACATATTGAGTTGATGTTTAAATTTTATGAAATTTCTTTTGATTAGGTTTCTTATATTATTTTACCGATATTAAAAATCGTATTTTTATGTTAACAGATCGAATGTTCCAATTTATGAATATGATAAATCTTAACTTATCAGGTATTTTGTTTTTGCTAAATAAGTTGCTTTGAGTTTATTTAATTTTTCTGGTCGCCGAGTTATTACACTTCTTTCCACTTCTGCTTTCCACTTCTTTCTATCGCTTTCTTTGATTGAAAAAATGGATTCTCTTAAATTCTATTACAGTCGATTACTGTTACAGTTAATTACTGTTAAATAAATGTCAAATAGTGGCATTGCGACAAAATGAAATTATAAATGGTTTCTAAATGTGTCTAGTAGAATATCATAATTATGATGTTGTATTGCAATTATATTTAGGTTGTCGATAATGGCATTATTTTGTTAGCAACCAATTTTATTGGCTAAATTCACATATTCATGTGTTAACATAACTATTTGTCATCGTATATATCTAATGTTATGCAGGGTGTTCCACGTAACTACCATCGCTAAATTTCAGAAGTGTCCTCGAAGTTTAAAAAAATTTTTTCACGAGAGATAAATACACCGACCATAGTTACATCATGCAAAGAACTACAAATAACGTATAAAAAATCAATGCAACTTGTGTTTCAGAAATATGTAACAATATTTTATATATTTCGTGTCACATGTGCATACATACTATTATTTTATATTATACATATGTATCGTTTTACACTGTAGGTAATATTTTATATTCTGCTCGTTTTATTTTTTGAGTATCAGATTAACTGCATAATAAATACTTGTATATAAAACAAATGAACTTTTATTTCAAATTTTTTATTTCGATGTGCAAAGTACGTAACAAGAAAATCATTAAGTCATATGCATATTGTACATGCATATTGTAGCAAGTCCATCTTACGAAAGTTGAAATTTGGGATAATAGTGAGATACATTATGCAATTTATGCAACGTATACGTTACAAAATTCCTACCGACCACCGAATTTCAATGTTAAGAAAATACTTAAAACGATGTAGTCAAGAATTATTGGAATGTGACGAATTCTTCAAATCGTAAAAGTTCATTTCGATTCTTTAAATCATTGTGAATTTCATCTGTTTTAAAAATGATTTAATAAATTTTACATAAAAATAGCAATAAAAATTAGTAATAATACAACCCCTTTACCAAATAATTTTTTATATTTTCAAATTTCGTTTAACTATTATTATTATTATACTATTATAACTGTACCTTGTATATTTACGAGAAACAAAAATGTTCTGCTTCAATGGTGAGAAGAGTTAAGCAGAGATTCGTTTCTAGCCTTAATACTCTCATCTACCGAAATATTAATATACTTTACTTAATATACGCATTTGTTTATTATTTGCAAAAAATTATCTCTATCGCTTTCTGTGCGTTCACTCCATCTTAAAAATAATGAATGAACCTACAGTTTGGAGGATAATTGTGGGAGCCACAAATTAATTTGCATAACGAATAATTTCAATTCTAAAATAATACAGCAGTATTTTTAAATGTTTTGGATGCTTTTATTGGTTTCGTGATTACAATTCGATAGCGGAAGATAATATTCAGGTACGTCCAACAATAAAATAAGGAGAAACCACCGACTTCGATTCCAATAGATAAAGACAGTACCGTAGCAGACCGAGCACTTTCCACTTGGGAAATTGGATGTAGAAACGGTTTTGTGGTGCTCAAACGTCAACCTGTGTAATCGTCAAGCTAGAACGAGACGAAACAAGTGAAACTTCTTAACCCTCAAAAGTGCAGGTAGCTACAATTCCTGTCATTTCTATTGCTGCGGTATTCCTTACTTTTTTATTAAAAAGAGTAAGAAAAAACATACGTTGGAAATTCTTGCAAGCTTCCATTGAAGCATAAGGTACGAGCAAATAATGGAACCTCATTGTTACATGGCACACGTCAACTTTATAATGTCGACGACACGTATAATGGTCCACGAGAATGAAATTTTACTGTACAACTTTTCAGACATCTTTATGAAATATTATTACAATTGATTAAAGTTATTAATCAACAATATTAATTAATTTTATAGCTTAATCTTTAAAATTCAACTTACTAAAAATTATTATAAAATTTTAATAATATTTCATTCATTTTGAAATTCTATTTAAGTCCGTCTATAAAATTTTAAACTTGCATGGAGGTCCACGTTCCTTATTTTTTATTTCTATGCGATTAGTTTACGATTTCGATTGTCAAACTGAAAATATTTTATTTTTGAAATTATATATCCTATTTAAAATACTATTTTTTTCATTTTGAATCGAATTACATCTAAAATAATAAATAGTATTTGAAATATTTATTTCACCTCTGATAAATTTGCAGTCTCTGACAAGGTACTTTCGATGTGAATGAGCAAAGAACAGAAAGGATTTCACGAGGGAAATGAAACCGACGGGCTTCGCGTGGCATGCAGTACGAACGAAGAAATCGGTATTGCAATTTGCCGCCGAGACGATCACTCGCTCCTGCAGGCTTTCTTTAGAAATCTCGCCACCCCCTTCTGCGAGCTACCTATCAATTAGAGGACCATTATGACAGGTAACCATCGTGTTTAGGCAACGTGCACAATGTCAGCCTTCTATTATAGTATACGACGCGTCCCTGATGATGTAGATTTGCACTCGCGTGCCTTCATCACTCGAAAGATGGAAATCGGTGGCACACTTTTGTTTTGCTCCGACACTGCCGCACTTTTAATTCGGCTAACTGGTTTCTACATATTTCCTCGTTTTGTCCGCTTCGATACGAAAGTGGCGCTTTCAATAACTTGTCATTTTTAAAAAGCATTCTAGTGAACCCGAAATGTGAACATTTTATGAAACTTTATATTGACGTTAGTTTTGTTATGTTCTCCATGATAGAAAATGAAATACTTTTCTTCAATTCAATTCAATTCAATTTCTTGAATTCAATTAAACTCTCAAGTAGCACAATAAACTTAGTATCGTTTAATTAATTTCATTGTACAACTTTGTGTCACCTAATCAATTTCAAGTATAAAAAGCAGTTGTTTAGAGCATTTATTAAATTTTAGCTAACTTCTACATAAGAAAATTTATTAATAGACTGCGGATTTTTATGAACAAATTTATAGAGGAAGATAAATCTTATTAGGTATTTTATTACACTTCTTTAGGCACTTTTCGAAATCGAGTTTCAAACGATCAAAAGCATTGTAACTTTTAATTTTAGTAAGTTTCAAACAATCCCAGTTATTAATAAATGCATAAATTTCGCAATCTAACTTTTAATTTAGTCAATAATTGTTGCAATTTAAATGGTTTTATTTGGTAACGTCATTCAGAAATTTGAATTTTCACCTATAAAGCTAGCAATAACTGTGTGTCATATTTCGATGATACTAATTTAATCGCGAATCTTTATGCGAGTTCCTATTTTTATAGATTATTTCGCAAAGATCGGATTAATGAAACTGTTTGTTTTGATAACTAGAAAATTCTTCTTCACAAAAATAACACGAAGGTATTTTGGAAGTTTAGCGTTTATGTCTACAAAAGTTTTAAATTTCAATATTTCGTTATAAATCATGGATTACATTAAATTTTAAATTAGTTTATAACTTTCGTCTTTAATTTTAGTTTCATACTGCTGTCATAACAAATTTCTCAAAATGACCTACTTTTGGCATGATTTAATGCAAGGATGCTTTTAATACGACTAGTTTATGGTAAATATACAATATGCATAATCAAATTTAACAATACAGATCGTTTAGTAACAGTAATTTCGCTAAAAGTAGACTCATTAAAATTAGAAAGTGTCCACAAATTTTTGTGGAATAGGGTACATATATATTGCTCCTATGAAAGTATATTTAATATAAAAAAAACAATTGAAAACTTTATGAATCTCTCATTGGGTTTTAGTATGCAAAACAGAAATATTATATATAAAGATTTCAAACCTTGCGTCATACAGAAAGCAGAAATTGAAATAATAATAATAATAATAATAATACTTTTTACAATGAAGTCTTTGAAATTTAGGTAATACATATCTATTATTAAATCATTAACAAAGTCAAATATCCATTCTCGTGAAAGTCATGTACGTCACAAGGTCTTGGCATACGAAATGAATACACTTGCAACGATAAATACTTTCCAAACTATGTAACATTTATTATAATACTCGAGTAGAGATCTAGGTTACTGTTCATTGTTCACATGAGAACCAATTGTTCTCGAGTCGCATCAATGCTTAATTTTGGATTTACAATACTTATGAATTCTTCTTATTTTACACGATGATTATCTCCGACCCAATTTGAACCATCGGCCAGATGTGTGCGAGGAGAGTAACGAATATTCGTGAACATTGTCCAACCGTTTCTCGGTTCTAATGATTCCGAGCATTATGGAAACCAGGCGTCCCAGATTCCGTAACAATTCGAAACGCAGAAGCCCGCGATTAAAGATCCAGCGACGTTCAGGAAAAGTGAAATTTAGAATATCCCGTGAGAACGCAGGAATTTTCTAATCCACACGAGAGCGTATCGCACGGATGAGCTGTCGGAAGAGTGAAAATGATCCGTGATAATTGATAAGGAGCAATCTCTGCCGTCAAGGTAATGCAGCATGTGAACAACCACTCGACGAACCACCGAGCAACAATACAGTTAGCCTCTCGAGAGAAAATCTTTTCAGAGAACGTTCACCTTGCTGTCGGCCCGTGCAACGGGCAACCCACTTTCCGTTGCGTTGCTTACACCTTTCCAACGAGAGTCGCAAAAATGCGCGCCAGCATCTTCAGAGAGCTTTCATATCGTAGAGATGGGATCAAAGTGTATTACCACTACGTTCGAACCTGACTAGATAACCTCAAACACATAACAACTACAGTTTCTACTCGATAATTGTCGAAAACACTGGTACGGCCAAGGATAATTATCGGCTAGAAGAAACTATTCATTGATCCACTGCCGAATGTAGAAAAGGACAGCGAAGCTCGTGGGCCTTGGTCGCTGAGAAGTGTAAACATAATAAGGATCGGTTATATCCGTGTGAGACCACTTCTTAGTTTCATTTTGCACGAAAAGAATAGCACTCTCAATAGCGTATACACTGACGAATTTTTCTCTCGTGAGTAACTCGCGACAGTTTTACTCCATTTACACTAATTTCATCGTTCATTACACAAGTAAATTTCATCGGAATTATATCATATTAGGTATCATTTTCACTAGAAATATTCCACAAATATGTTGGTGAAAGTCCCATAAAAAAATAATAAAAATAAAGTTTCATTATTGGATTAGTAGTGGTCTCCTAGTTTCACACCGATATACCCGATCCATTTATACTCCTCGGCGACCGAGTTCTCTTGAGCTTCTTGACCCCTCACGGAGTATAACACGGGGTAGTGGGGATAGTTCTGGGACAATTATAAGCTAGACATTTGGAACATTTATCGAGTAGAGACTGTACTGTGAGTACTGTGAGAAAAAATTAAGAGTATGCTGAATTTGCTAATCGTTCGTGAAATATAAAAGGAATGAAAATGTAACACATAAATACCATAACTCTTAGTATTTTCGTTCTTGTTTTATTATTAGATATTAGAATAAATTTCTGCAGTTTACTAACAGATGTCTGAGCTAAGAATATTGAAATCTGAGATGGTGTAGTATGTGTGTACGCGATAGTGCTACAAACAAGCTATTAGAATATGACATCTGAGTCGAGCGTGAATAGCAAGTGTTTCCATTACATTGAAAATGTCGAATCTCTTCACATGAACCGGATTTCTTCTATCGCGGAGTCCACTTGTTACGTAAAAAGTGGGAAGAAGTTATAGCTAACGATGTAAAATACTTTAAATAAAATACTCTCTATTTTTCTATTCAAACAAAGGACTTTTACTTACTAAAAGAATGGCAGAAACTTATTCGGGTACCTAGTAAATAAATTTATCCAATATTCTTCAGTATTATCAAATATGTGAGCGGTACTTTCAAATATCTAGTAATCGAACCCGGAACAAGTATGTACATTTGAATTTTTTTACAAGTAGGCTACATGTATATAATGCAGAACATTACAATATCTCAGCGAAACGAACATTAACGTAACGAACATTAAAAGCTATCATAATTTACATTCTGCACAAAAAAGTGTTCATGCAACAATATTGTATTTATTCGTTGTGCAAAATGTTCTTAAAATTGTTTTTACGGTAAGCAACACTGCTATAATAAACAATAAGTAGGTATAATGTTATTACATTTATTTTGTGATATATTTTCCACCTCTATATTTATCTTACTTTTTTTTTTGTTTCCAGGCATGAGGCGGGGATTTAATATTTGGTTAATTCCGTTTGTAACTTTAAGTTACGATTTATTAATATTCTTGTTCATTATTTACGTAAATAAATAAAAAAGATATTCATCAGGAAGAATTTGAACACTGGTCTATGGTACAGAAAGCCTGGTAAGTTGCGAAAACTTTCATCATAAATATCTTAAAAACTATTGAGTATCTGCCTCTATAATGGCACACAGTCAGTCTTATAATTGATGACACACACTTTAAGTCAGTATAACTTTTTTATACGTGGAAGAAACGTCTTCAGTTTTTCTACCAAGCTAGATGGATTAGTTTACTGGATGACATTGCTGGAAAATTGTGGAAAATTGCGTTTAGTTTGAATCGCGGAAAAAAATAGTAAAAATTGATTTTCGCAACTTTTTACAAAACGCATTTTCGAAAGTTTCGTTACAAGCTTGAACCAAAAAGTTGCAAAAAATATCTTTTAATATTTTTTTCATAATTCAGAATATACGCAATTTTTCCAAAATTTTCGTATTCGTTAACAGAAAAACGAGATCTATGACTGTGCAAAATTTCAACGAAATCGGTGACCCGAAGGTTTTGCAATCTCTTTGTTAGAAAAAATTATGTACAAGTAATGCGGACTACAATTATTTGCTCAAATTACACCCTAAACAATTAATTAATTTATCCATATCTAGAGGTATTTGCTAACAATATTTGGATCATATCTGTTCCTCATTTTCTGATAAGATTTTTTATTTTCAAAAATATTTTTCCTGGAGGAACCCATATTCTTCCAGAAAATAATTATATTCTTCGTAAAAATGTTAACGTATGTCGAATAATCATTAGTTTAGATGATATTTTAATTTTAATGTATAGAGTACAAACTGCCCACAAAAAGGATAAAATGGAACGTTTAATAAAATTTAATATTGCTCTATTTTATTTTTAATTCACTGAAGCCCACTGTACAACACCAAATTTGATCTGCAATAACTGTTGGGCGATTCTTATAGACTTTATCTTTCTAAAACCAAATCCAAAAGCAATTGGTTTTTGTAAAATTGCATGATTTTGATAAAAAATGAGGTGTTACGCGAAAACTAAACATGCGAGAAAGTTCAGGTTTGAGTCAAAAGACAGAGGAGACACTCCTCTACATATTCATATAGTCAACTATATTTTTATGTACTTCCTAATAGTTGTTCACACATATAAGTCTTTTCCTTGGTAACATTTTTCTACTGTTGAAATATCTTCTTTACCAAGTTGTTATAGTTGTTGCCAATGAAAAGACTTATGTGTGACGCTGCAGATTACTGTTGGACACTTATTAGTGAAAATGGAGATACCATGTATACGCGTCAAGCAAGGCGCAAATATTTTTAAATTTGTTTACACAAGAAAAAGGTAAGTTTTTGTATTTAGTTTTCTTTATTAAGCATTTCCACAATAAAATGGGAATATACATATGTCGTGCTTCTGTAGTTTCGTGTAACGATTGGCACTCAAAAAGACAAAAAAGTTTTTGTAATTTATGCTTAATAAGCAGACATGTTTGAGTTGTACCAATGTCGGCTACGCATAGCTACGGCCCTGATGAGTCGAGAAAAGGCTGCAATGGCTGCGTGGCACGAATGCCTCGCACACAAGCTGTCAATGAATATTTTCTTCACATGCTCATGTACAAAACGAAACAAAACTTTTCGTGAATGGTTTCTTTACCAAAAATGTCTGTAGAATTCATTCCTGTATAGTAAATGCCTGCTAGATAAAGGATTTTTCACATAAATACAAAAATAGAGCGTATAAAGTACCCACTTCAGCTCTTTTCCAAACTTTAACAAGCATTTACAACTATTAGGAAGTATATAAAAATATAGTTGACTATATGGATATGTAGAGAAGAGTCCCCTCTGTCTTTCGACTCAAACCTGAACTTTCTCACATGTTTAGTTTTCGGATAACACCTAATTTTTTATCAAAATCATACATTTTTACAATTTTTTTCGGATTTGGTTTTAGGATGACAAACTCTATAAGAATCGCCCAACAGTTATTGCAAATCACAAAACAAGTTTTATTTTGTTGGACTGTGTAATGAGATAAATAGAATTTTATTTAATTTTCTTTTCCTTTGAAAGCGTGAGTTTGTGAATATGCATTCTATTTACTAGGTTAGTGCATAGCGTATGTATGTATGATTTCATAAAGCTCTAAATTTTTTTGCTAGTTGACCAATGAAAAATTGAACCAGACAGCACTTTGCGAGTATAAATACGAGATTCGAAGTTAGCTGAAATGAACGAGATTGTCGGATTGTTTTAAAATAAAATGGTAGAGAATGAAGCAAACCAAATAGTGAAGAAATTAAAATTCGAGTGCTTTCCTTGTACAAGTACTACTGTGAATTGGGGCACAACGTAGTTGGGGACATCATGAAAACATTTTCCTTAAAAGGAAGGTAAACAACGTTTTTTAATGGATAAAACGTATTAATCGTTATAGAACGTGTATTGATTATTGAACACTATACTTAATATAAATTTCTAGGAAGCTGAAACTTTCGCTCCAAAAATTTGGCATTTCATGTTCGATTATTTAGTAATGAAAATTAAGATAATGAGGGTTGCAAATTACTTGGAAGACTTGAAAAAGTAAATAATAAAAATATAGACAGTAAAAGCTTCGTTAAAGAAAATTGAACATTTCATACACATCAAATTTTTAATAATGGTCAAATTAAATTTAACACTAGAACTAGTAAACGAGTTAACATTACCTTTTTGAAATTTCTAGCTGTACAATGATTAAAGACATAAGTATGGGTGTCTGTAAATGTACTCAGCATATTGTATCCATTTAAATACAATATACATACTACTTTAAAAGTCAATTAAAACCAGTCGCTTCTAGTGTTAAGAAGATAATAAAAGTATAGATACTGACAGGTTTACTCCAAGATTCGAAATTTCATCTATAGTATTGTGCAATAGTCGTAGACCACTCATACTACATTAGAAATTTACATTTCTGCCGGTTAGAAAGCATACACACAGTTATGTTGAACATATACATTTTATTATACTAATATCATTATAATATGTACTGTTAAAAATTATATAATGTTACAACATTATATGTATAACGTTATAATACTATAAATTTGGTAAAAATTTAAATATTTTTCATACGCATCTTTTGCCTTAGTTGTGCGTCGACTGTTCTTGAATTTAATTTATAATTTAATTTTTAATACTCGAAGCGTTCAGTGACATACGCTTTCTAGCCATTCATTTGGTAAAACGAGGAAGTTGTTGTACGTCCTTTCCACTATAAACATAAATAACAACAACGTGACGAAATACCTCAACTCTGTGAGACAGTGGAACGTACTAGAATCTGCGAAACGAATTTCACCAGTTTGAGGATACGCAAACAGTCGATAATTTTCTTTCGTTCGTTACGCAAAAATTAGTTCCGACTGAACGACTCGCGCACAGCGGAACGTTTCATAATGCGTTCCCTCAACGAAACAGGAAAAACGAACATAATGTTGGATCGGCTGGTTAGAAATTCTTTCATCGTGCATAGACAGAGAATATTTATTCGTAAAGTGTATAGCTGGATAAGGAATTCAAAAGTGTCCTTAAATATTTTTACTTTAAAATTCGGTTTCGTGGCTCAAAATTCTGAAAAAATTCATAGATGTGCATTCTAATAGATAAAATATAACTGATTTTTTTCAGAATTTTCAATTGAAGAGGATAAGATAAATTACGGAAAAACTTGATTTTCTTTGTCACCCCATTACTACCTCTATGTCGACATATACAGTTGAAAATTAGCACAGAGTACTTTCTTTAGATAAGCTATCGAGTGGCCTATTCCAAGTTCAATTTGGGAGGCACTTTTGTCCTCCTTATCTGGCTTACCCTTTCTTTTCAATCCAGATTTGATATTGCATCGACGAAAATGATCGTTAACAACGAAATTGCTACTGTTTTCGGTAAAGGTTACATTTTGCAGTAAGACTAGAAATTTGATTATTTTTCATTTGGTTCTTAAACATTGGTCCCATATCTGGTTCATGTAATTTTTTAATTTCGTCTCAAAAGCATGCATACAATTTTGACGGTTAAAGTACACAAAACTTTAAAAGTTGAAAGTTTGATTTTCTTAAAATTAATATACTTTCTTCTGTTAAAGCACAAAATACTGTTAACACTATAACAGATCATTTTGTTCAGAGTTGTTAAAATTTTAAAGATATTTTTGTGGACAATTATTAAATAAATGTATTCGTTCGTGCACGTATTAAAATTAAAATCCTACAACTTCATAGTAAACACATGAACGCCACTTTCTTTTGGTATCGTAAAGCCTCGTACAGACCTGAACATTTCGACGAACATTGCGCCGAACAGTGACCGAAACGCAAAATCGACATTAATTTCGGCGAACCGAACGGCGCGATTTTGCGTTTCGGTCACTGTTCAGCGCGCCGTTCGGCGCAATGTTCGTCGAAATGTTCAGGTCTGTACGAGGCTTTATAGTTTGTGCCTCTCCGAATTTCTTAGAAACTGAGAATGATGAAGAAAATTATACAAGAATCAATTTTTGGTTCACCAAACTGCGGATCTTTATACAAAATAAAAATGTTCTTCATCAATTGCAAGAAATGGGGAGCCAGATGCATATTTCATTTTTTTCTTTAATCTTTTTAACACGTTGAAGATAGTATATCGTCATTCTGGGATTGTTACAATTTTTCTCCTGCTTTAAATTGCACCAACATAGTTTTGTTATAAATGTATAAAATCCGCGGTGTAGTTATCACAATGCAAAAAGGAAAGCTAAAAGTTGAAAGGTGTGTTTGGTGTTGTTTTAATATACCAGATTATTGAAATATTAACAGGACAGTTAATGTTTTGTTTTCGGAACACGAAAAAAAAACTCAAAATTTACGGAATACTGAAATTAGTGATGTTACAATATGGTGTATAATGGTGTAATATTACTACAATATTAACAAAATTGTTACGAACCAAGGCTGCAAGCAGCGCGAGAGGCCGGTAGAAGGGTTATTACCCTTGGAATATGGTTTGAATTTGTTAGTTTGGTACGCGGACGAGCCTGATGCGAAATTAGAGAGCCCCTAGGACAATGCTAGGCATGGTTGGGGCTCCTTAAACGCTTACGCCCACCCACCAACCACTCTTTCATGCATTTGGGTTACGCAGGGTCACATTCCCATTTGTTGTTGTTGCCAACGAATTCTAGCTCGGTTTTTATATGCAGAGTTAAGCCGAAGTTATCTAGGGCGTTTCCTTCTAGCAACGAGCTCAAAAGATTCTTGTGAGAAAGTCGAACGGAAAAATATTCCCGGTAAGAAAATAGGCAATGTTAATATTGTTTGAACGATTATTGAGGAGAAATCAGGTTTTCTGTGCGCATGTTCTTTTACTCTCGTTTATCTGTGTCACACATTTCAAGAAGGACGAACTTCTTTTACGGTTTACATCGCCTTGACATTAATCGGTGTTTCGCGATCTCGCAATGCTAGAGAAGAATTGATGTCTCCAGGATGGAAGAGACCCACTACACAGCTATCTCATTTCATTTTCCCGCCAGCTTCCAAGCTGTCAGCTTCGTCAATATGTTTACTGCTTATTTTTCTTTATCCGTTGTTTCTGTTTGACCTATGTATTACGTATCTTAATAAGTTTTTCGATAACTGTGTCATTTTAAATAGAAGATCAACAATATTATTTTGAATACTATATTTCCAAAAGAAATTATTAGAGTATGTCGTTGAGGATGATATCTTGGTTCATAGTTGAAGCTGTTATTGCTACTGAAAATTTACGACTTTCGTACATGTGCATCGTCGTTTTTTAAAAACTAATAAATAACAGTTGGTAATGTAATTTATCAAGAATTCATTCGTCTGGTTTAGCAATGGTAATAAACAAATGGTAGCAAACAAAAACAGAAAACAATATGCTTTGTATTTCAGATAAATCTGTTTATTAATTGACGACTGTAAAAATGGCATGAGTCGATAACATTTTTACAGGAGTATTAGTTTTAAGAATGTAAATTTAGGCTATTTGTCAATAATAATATATGGTAAACTTAGCCAGGTTGCTATACTTAGAATATTTATAATGTTTACAATCGTTAGACTGCAAATCTGTATCCATCTATATAGGACCTCCAAATTTATAAAATACAGGAACAGATTAACAAAAATTATTATTATATTCTATTTTTACTATAAAAAATATGCTAGTTAACAAAATGACTTTTTTCCTCATCCAATCTCACAAAATAAGCTATGAAGATTGAAAAATAATTAAACGAATTCGAAAAACGAATTGCATTTTTCGTTCATTTTGTTATCAAACAGAAAAATTTATTTCCTGTGAAAAGTGAAAGTTGATTTGTCATACCGATTGATATCAAAACAAAACTCATCATTTCGTTTAACCTTGAATAATTAAATTCTCACCTTACAAAAAATGAACTTTGTACTCATTTGTGCTATTATGTCGCAAAACGCCACAAAAATCCTTTTGGACCCTTGATGTTGGATCAAATAAAAAATTTTTTATTTCTTTGGATAAAAAGTTCAACGAGTCTAGAAAAATATCATTAAAATATATTTAGAACATTGATAAACAAGTACCTAAATGGATGTAAGCATTGCCGTCTGTAGGTACAGCAGTCAAAAGTGTCTGCTTTGCGAATTCTATTAGTTGTCTGGAAAATTTCTAACGATTTTTGTAAGGACCATTCAAAGCAAAAGTATGTGCATTATTAATAATGGGTGTAGCCGGATAAGCAGGTCAAAAGTGCCCCCAAACCAAATTGAATTTGCAATAGGCCATTCGATAGCTTATCAAAAGAAAATACTTTGTGTCAATTTTCAATCCTATATTCAATCAACCCTCTTATTCTTTTCGATTGAATAGTCTGAAAAAATCACTCATTTTAGCTATTAGAATGCACATCTTTGTTTCAGAATTTTTAGCTTCGAAACTCAATTTTAAAAAATAAAAAATGTTTTGAAATACCGTTTGCTTGCAGAAGTTATGAGATACTAAATTTATGTTTTTACAGTATTATGGGGGCACACAGCTAAAAATATCAAAAACCGCTATTCTGTACATTTTCAATGTCCGTACATGTACCATGTTCATATGATTCATATAATTAATTTTTTACATGGACATTATATCAAATTCTAAATAATGAGCATGTATTTTCTATTGTTTAAACAATAAATTACAGGTGAGGATGTACTACATCGAATATTTTTGTTATATTGTGATGTGCAACAACTTAACAACTTAACAACTTAACAACTTAACAACTTAACTATCCTAACATAATCAATTTGTTGTGACTGACTGTACTTTCCGATTTTATGCATTTACAACAAAAATCAGTAATTAAGTTAAATGCAAAATACTAAACACATTTAAAGAAATTAAAAATACTGTATTTTTTACAACTGAATAAAATTATTATGGAAAGAAATAACTATCTACGGAGTCCTTATACTTTGCAATTAGTACATTTTTGTTTTGCATAACAATCCGAAGTCTAGTAATAAGTCTGCGATCTCTCTTGCGGGTTTTGGTGGATTGTTTTCAATTAATAGCTTTATTTGGATGTCTTGAACAGTGAAAGGTCTGTCGGATCGATGTACAACGTCTTTAAACGAGTAATTACCGACCATAAATTGAGAAAATCCTTTGCAAACGGTACTTTCGCCAATATCGCCATCCACATAAGCAGTACAAATCATTTTTTGTGTCTGGGACGTATTTCGCTTTTACTTCTTTTCATTTTTTCATTTTCTAATCACCTTTCAAGTACATGAAACTTATTTAACAACGTGGCGTCTTGATTAAATACAGTTTTAATTATAATTTCTTTAATTTTTCAATTGTAATAAATTTTAACACTTTCCCTACCGAAAGTCAATTAACAGCTTGTTTAATGTTTGTACTATATCTAAAGTTCAATAATTTATAAAAAACAATGCCAGAAATATAAAAAAACAGGAAAGTAAATTATATAAAGTATTAAGTAATGAAGATTTAAGCACATATTTACATTCTATTATAGAATAACAAATAACAATAATTCAAAGTAAAACGTCGTATGAATCAACAATTTCTGAACAGTTTTAAAGAATCGTCAAAAATTTAACGTAAAATAAATTGCACTCTATTAAACGCTATTTCGTTGCAGAGAAAAAATTTATAAATTTCAACAAAACATTAATATTAAACAAAATTAATAGTAATAGTGTTCATTAAGAAATATTTCATTTACAAGTTGATGGTCTGATATTTCTGAAATAATTCATACACACAGAAATTTTCAAAAATACTTGAATAAACAAACATGTAAAGTAAATTACGTTCACTATTATTCTCTCTAGCGATTGCCTTTTTCGTCATATTATATTATAATAAGTTTTTTTTAGTGGCTATAACTAAAAGCAGCTTAATAATTTTCCTTTTAATTCTCTTTTTGTTATTCGAGATAACTTGTTGGTTGATAAAATTGCTTTCACTGCTGAGAAATTTATTGGAAAGCCCTCGGCTGTTAATCTTTGATTTATAAGAGACTATTAAATCACCTTTAGTAGATAAAGCGAGGAGAAAATTCTGCGAAAACAGAGTTCGTATCAGACTCAATTATTAAAAGTCGATTAGTGGCCTTTCACAGAAACTTACATCAGTTAATCTTGTAGACAAGGATCTACGAGCTCTTCTGGCAAGCTTTCACTCGTAGAAAGAAAAAAATGTACAGATGCTCATCCTTCGCGAGCCTCATAACTGTCGGCAGACGATTAACTGTGAAGTATAAATCTATTTCGAAATACAGTGACGAACAAAAGAATGTTCGAATAGGGTAAGGGACCCAATTACTGTGCCTCTATTAATTCTACTTATTTTTAAAGCCTAAAAAATCTCTTTTTTAATATTCATTATGCTTTAAAAGTAAGTATAAATATAAGTAAAATGAGTACCTCCACAGCAATTGGGTCCTTTACCCTAGTACCGCATACGATAATTACCACAATTTTTAAAACTAAAATTTCATTTTAAAACTGCGACGAAGTTTTACACATATCTACATCTAATAAAATAATGACAACGAAAAAACTACAAAGAGATTAG
Organism: Halictus quadricinctus; assembly: GCA_028454245.1. Classification (NCBI taxonomy): domain Eukaryota; kingdom Metazoa; phylum Arthropoda; class Insecta; order Hymenoptera; family Halictidae; genus Halictus; species Halictus quadricinctus. Next base: position 14,002,610 of record CM052118.1, read on the forward strand.
AAAACTGATAGTTTCTTTAAAACGATAAATTGTTTAAGGCCGTAAAAAAAAATTAAATTTTGATAGGTTTCACAAGGATGAACTTTTTAATGGATGAATAGATTGCATACATGAAACTGTATACAATTCATGCCAAACAATGGTATGAATAAATGCTTTCAATGTTTCCATTTTTTAATCAGGAGTTTTACACTGGTCCACATATTGTTCACTAATGAAAATACTCGAGCCGTGAAAGAATTCAACAATTTTTTAAATGTTTTTAAAAGGTACATCTGTATATACGAAGTATTTATTCGATCTTTTTCCAAAGATGTGTCCCAAAAATGTTGTATTTCCTTGATAAGGGTGATCCTTAAGGTTATTTGAAATAAGTTTTTCCTTTACGAAAATGTTCTCCGAGGCTTTGTTAATACGGACCTATCTGTCGCCGAGCTGGAATCCGTCCGCTGTAGCCGAGCCCCGATTGGTCCGTATTTTTCGTTAACAACTCCTTAACGAAGCCACGAAGAATATTTTTCGCAAAGGAAAAAGTTACTTCGAAAGACCTTAGGAATCACCTCATTCAAGGAAGTACAACATTCTTGGGACACTCTGTATTTAAGTTCCAGTGATTGAAAATGGACGATTATGGTCACCGTAATTATTGATTGTCAAACGTTAACGATTGTCATCTGCTCGAAGTGCTTCGGCCACGATGAAATTCTGAATCTCCTTTTTCTTGTTGTCAGTTTAAAGACTTCCCTACACGCGCTGATCGTAAAAATACACGACTGTAAGACGATTTCCGGTTCGCTTAAGGCTGTCGATAGAAAGTAAGATCGCCTTACGCGACTTGAATGGTAGTCTAACGTGTTTGTATTCGCCGTGATACACAATACCAAAATGCAACGGTGAAAATCGATCGGTTGCTTAATGCAAAACCAATGGGAGTTTAGTAGACCTTAAGTTGTTCTACAACGTGCAATTTTGAACTACACGCATGCAATCGCTGTCAACTTGTCTTCGAATTAATAATTATTCTACGATCTATATTCGAAGATACTTTATCATACAGCTATGTTGTGTTTGAATATTCGCTAAATAAATCGTTTGTTAACTATGAATTTATAAAATTTGTACTTGTATTTGTATTTGTCTTTTACTGTTAAATAATATTTGGTATCATTCGTACAATCAAATAATATTTTAGTACCATGTGTACTGTTAAAATACTATTAACCAAGTGCCGGTAAGTAATGTGTTAATTAACAAAAGGAATTTTACACTCTTTTTTTTTTAAATAATAGTCGCAAAAGAAATTATTAAATTATATTAGGGTAACGGACCCAATTACTGTTGGGGTGCCCATCACTGTGCCCATATAAACTATAATTATTTTTCTTCATTAAAATCAGTTAATATATAGATGTTATATATCTCTTTTTTAATATCGATTACGCAGTATAGACACAATAATTGGCACAACCCACAGAAATTGGGTTCCTTATCCTACTAAAAGTGGTTTGATGATTCACGAGTAAAATTGCTATTGTTATTGAACAATTTATTAAGAAATATGTAGTTGTGAATGGAAGATTTGAAAAAATTATTAATTAATAACAGAAGGAGCTTAAAAATATTCTTTTTAATCGATTTCAGGATGGTACGAGGCAACTTTCCTAAAAATATCAAAAGAAAAGTAACCTCCTAAATAACGGACAATCAGTATCCCCAGTTTCTCAAAAATTATACGTCCTGAAGTAGATTGTATTTAGTAAAAAGCAATGCCATCAGTGCGGACACTTAAGAATGCGTAAGTAAAAGTGATCGATCTAAAAGAAAATTTCAATTAGACAAAACAGGAAGAACCGACACTTGTTTAGTTTCTAATTCATTATTAGTTATTAGTTTTTAATTCATTATTGTATAGTGTTATTAGTTTCTAAACAGAATAGAGTAGTCCAATTTAAATTTGCTCGCGATCATTTATAAAGCTAAGCACACAACTAATTAGGTACACATAATTTTTCGCGATGAATGTGAATTTCACTTACAAATACAGGAAAAAATTTCTAACGATCGCTATCAATTTCGACAATTTTCACTACTAGCGCCACTGTCGCTGTCAGGCAGTGTGCCTCAGTGTGTCTCTCAGACTCCTACGAGTTCTAAGCCGGAGTCAATTCTGACCCACGCCGATATTGCACTACAGTTTTCTTTCGATATAAGGAGATGGCTCGGGACTGGCTTTCATCGTATGACTCTGGTATAGCATATGGAGGATTAATATAGCAATTCAGTACCATAGATTGAAATTGTATATTGAGAAGTGTTTATCTACAAAATATTTGGCCGGTACTGTATACGTACCTGCGGATGTGTTGAAATATTCATGCCGCATTTCTAATCGAAGATACACACACAAATGATGTCAACGGGAACGCTTACTTTTGATTAGTTGAATGCTAATGACGTTTTGTTTGAAAGAACGCTAATTGAATGGACTGCCAGAATGATCTATTCATGAATCAGTTTTATGATAAGTGATCGAGTTTTCATTCAGCAGTTTTAAATTCTTTAAACTGTATTCAGTTATTTCTACGTGTTCCTTTTTAGGGGAAACTTTTAGAGCGAATACCAAAACCGGATTGCATCAAATCTTTTTAAGCAACCTGATTGTTCATTTATTAACAAAAAGTACAAAAACCTCAGAATGGATACGATTTTACATTTATTCGGGCATTTATTTTTTTTTTGTACCCTGCATGGACAACCGAAATGTAAAATAATTTTAAAACTTTTGTATTTGATAGGTGATAAATAGAAAAGGGTACCAATGCCCGCGCGCACGGCCCTTATGGGCAGATAGAGGGGGGACGCCAAGCTGGTGGCGTCAGAGAAAAAGCGGGAGATATTCTTCAATATATGTAGAATGGGCGCACGTGTAATAAACCGTAGAAAATAATGTATCATTATACTTATATATATATACCTGCAATAGTATTCAACACTAAACCTATTGAGCACTAAAAATGATGTGTCTTGTTTTATGGTATTTATATTATTATTTTATATATTAAATCATTTTTGTAATTTCAAAAATTGCTTCGTATTAAGATATTTTTGCATGAATTTTGAAAGGGTTTCATGATATGTGTCTAGAAGAATAAAAAACATTACATAAAATACCTAAAATGGATATCTCAGCTGCCGGTTTCCCGTAGAAGGTTTAAACAATTAATATAATGTTTTAAATTTCTAATTCGTGGTTCACTATTTGTCTAAGTAGTTAACAAATAGCGCCTTTTACTTGGCGGATAAATATATATTATTTCGTTTATAAGAAGGGAAGACGTATGGTCTACTGCAGTGTTTACTCGATATATATCCAAAACACGAATCTAGCCAGGGACATATATCGGCCAGGAGACACTATTCTTTGATCCACGCCGAACGTAGAAAAGGACAGTGGGGATAGTTCTGCGACTTTTATCAGCTTCGAGACATATATAGAGTAAACACTGTACTCGCACTCCCAATAAACAAACGTTTTTTAACTTGAACCCTGTATCGGTTTTGCAAATCTATTTCGGTCAAACTGTTCTTGCAAACGATCCTTGACCAATGATTCAATGAATAATCCCAATGGAGCGCGAGAACTCCTACATGGAAATTTTCTGCTAATTGTGAGATTTATTTAAATCAACGATCGTCGTCCTTGTCCCACAACAACGTTCACACGAAAGCTGCACACGGTCCAGTTGCATCGAGAATGTTCTCGTTGTAATACTGTAACACGTGTACTATTTATCACGCGTTAGCAACTATCACCTCTATTTCAATCTACAACCTCGAGGAACGACGACGAACAAGAGTGCGAAGTGGCGAACAAATAAATCAAAATTGGAGGCTAACGAGTCTCCTGTTTACTTCATTGCAAACATAAATAGAGTAAAGGTTTGTAATATAAAAGACCTAATCTCAAACGCATGGAAAACTAGAGATTTTTCTTCATAGATAATTGTAACAGATAATTGTACCTACTTATTGTAAAAAGTTCAGACCTTTGAAGTTACAGTGAAAATCTAAAAGAACTCAAAATCGATAGTTCGAAACAGTGATACAAATATGTTAAAATATAAAAAATTTAAAACAAATTAAAAAATAAATTATTTATTATTCTTAAATTTTAATATATTCAAATATGGAACACCTAAAAAGTCTATATGGAAGATCGAGGAACTTTATTTTTGCCATGAAGAAATTAATATTATTAAATAAATTATACGAATGAATAAATACATTTGATTTCTTGGAAATTGTTGTAGCCATATACATACATCAGGCACGTGAATAATACATGTGTGGCATCGTATTCATTTTTATCGTAGTAAGCTAAGCATCCTGCACGATCCCTATTATCATCATCATCATGTACCCCTAACCTTTTATCCCATTTGGAATACAATACCGTGCATTTTTCTAAAAGCTATGCCATTCTGTTTTTAGTATAGCAGTAATCTTCTTTTCTTTTCGAAACAACGAATTCACGATCTGTTTTACAATATAGAATTTAAAAAAATACGTTTTCAAATAGTTGCGATTTATATACAACTGATGCTAATTTACGACAAGACTGCATTTTGACATGAAGATTGCAGTCAACAATTAACAAGTAAGCATATTATATCGGATTGCACTTTCATTGGACTGCACCTGCTGTTAAAAATGTTCAATTAGTCAAAAGTATTTATATATTGAGTTTTTTTTTCGAAATAGAAGGTATAGCTGGATAAGGAGGTCAAAAGTACCTCCAAACCAAATTGAATTTGCAATAGGCCATTCGATAGTATATCCAAAGAAAATACTTTGTGCCAATTTTCAATCAAAGTCATGGGGTAACAAAAAAATCAGGGTTTTCCGTAATTTCTCTTATCCTCCTCGATTGAAAATTCTGAAAAAATTAGGCACATTTAGCTATTAGAATGCACGTCCATGAATTTTCCAGAATTTTTAGTTTCGAAACCGAATTTTAAAAAATAAAAAAAATTTTGAAATGTCGATTTTTTGTAGAAATTATGACATACTAGGGTTATATTTTTACAGTTTTATCATCTCGTTATTGTTGTTAACATATAATTTTAACACATAGTTAAAAAAATAAAAAACCAGTAATTTTTGTGCACTCTGGCAGAAATTGATATAACCTCCAAGGTTAACCCGATTTCTGCCACAGAGTGTTCCGGTCCGAACTAATCCAGATGAGCCCTTTGCAGTTTTTGCAACGTTACAAAACGAATAATATGCATATATATTAATATAAGTGTATATTGTTGAAATGAGTGTTAGACATTCGCGATTTGTTGGGTGTAATTCTTCAAAAATGTTAATAATGAAGACGAAGCTAAAAAAGTGGTCGAACGTTTAAAAAAAAAATTAAGGGTACCTTGCGCAGATAGTTGAATAATCCATAAATTGAAAACATGAAATAACCACCATAGACGATCGCTTCTGTGCGATGTCAAACAAGTGCGCAGAAGAGGAAGAAATAAATAATTATTTCGATCAATAATAACACGCTTATTAGGTAACACTGGCAAAGTAAAACGCTTATAGCTATATTAGAAACCACAATAATTATTTTGTGCAACGAAGCATAAGCATGAGTCTTATATTATTCAATGCCATATAAGCTTGATTAGAAATTGTAGCACAGGTTTCCAATAATATTCATCTGAATCAAACAAAGCCATTTATTCAGTTTCATGATTTTTACGTTACGTAAATCATCGCAAATGACAAATCTTGAATAATATATTCATATACAAAAAAAAATCCATGTTAGGCTGCGATTTCTTTGCCTTTTCTGCACTTTATTGTTAATTATTTTATAGGAACGCCATCGTTATCGTAATTACTACTTGATTATAGATTCACTACAGGATTAATCTTTCAAATGATTATCGTTTCAGTGGAAGTAATTTTTAAAATCTATTCGAATTTAATTGTCTATAGACGGTTGACAAATGGCTATAATTGGTTATTTAATTACCGCCACTCCGAAAAATTTTAATTGTTAATTTTATGTGCTCTTAGAAAACAGCATTACCAATACATATTTAACCTACACCTAGACACGAGGAGTAAACGTAATCTTAAATGCGGAAATATCTGTACAGAATGCGTAAATTATGTCATATTCCTTATCGTCGATTTTAATAAAGCAAAATGAATAGAAATACAGTGATTTATACTTTTTTTACTGAAAGCTGTTCCAGTTATATATTTAAATAAAAAGGTACAGAAATAAACGTGCAAGTGCTATTGCGATAATATTTATATGTACTCGAACTTTATTTCGAAACTGCATGAACAAATGTGTAAGTTACTAAATACATAATTCAGACTAAAACACGTAAGTTTTAAATTTCTTTCTGCTCAAGGTCATGCACTTTATTATCTACCATGCTATCGTAAAAAATATACCGTTCCGAATAAATTAAAATGTCAATAACCTTGAAATCTTATAAAAAAAATACCTAAACAAATTTCTTGATTACCATTACATTTGCCCCTTAAAATAGTGTAACCTTGTTCTGAGCAGTTTTTTCATAGGACCGTAAATACGGAAGATATTTAGGTGTTCCCATTTACATGGTCCACCCTGTATATAAAATTATAATAACGTAAAATAAATAATAGAGCAATATTACAATAATAAAGTTTGTTTTATAATACAGACTAGATTTCATTTTCAACTCATTAGTTACATTACGAGCTCATGAATAAATTTATATTATGTTAATCGATTCAGTGCATCCAAACGTGCAATTCTACATTCATTTTAGATTGTTATAAAGAACAATCACTATAGTTTATATTGAAAATTAGAAAACTACTTTTAGTCCGGTTTTACTTGATCTTTATCGTAAGACGTCTGAATAAATCAGTTTATTCAACAATTTCCTACAAGAACATCCTTATGCAGTGACCCACATTAGTTCCACATACTTTCCAAATAGAAACGAACTGTAGAAATTCTTATGTGACACTTATCCATCAATCTCGGTTACGTTTTCTTGTAAAACTCTTTTGATTTTTGTCAATTGTAACATTATGAATATCTGACATTTAGTGTGGTGACATGAAAAAAAGCCGCAACAGACTTCAGTAAACAAATATATTACACTCTAGTTTCAATAATCGCAAAATAAAAAATCTGAAATCATTTTGAATAATTCAGTAATTACAGTACTACACATCATTGATGAAAGGGTAAATTATGATCTCGTAGGTATTTTTTTTCTAGAATGGCGTGAAATCGATCAACATACAGTCTTTTAGTACATTGCTACGAGGTATCCAATGTATTCTTTAGTATTTTTTTGGATATCAAAGAAACGCTAATTGTACAAATATAATACATATTCTACAATAGTCTGTGTGAAAAAAGTCCTTTACTGGCAGAACTAAAATCAAGATGGCGAATTGTTTTACAAAATCAATGTCTTCAGTCGGAGTTTGTATCATTGTTGGAACTAAAATCAACATTATTCGTAGAAAATTTTCAAAACGTTACTCATTACAAAATCAAAAATCGTGCAAAAATCCTAAATTATATAAAATTCTAGTGAGATAGTTGTAACCTAACAGAACTAATGTAAACTAATTTTAAATTACAAATTATAAGTCATATTGTAGCAACATATATATTGTATAGTTTGTTGTATCCAAATTGTATTGTATGTGCTATATGTATTATCCTTATATGGTTTAAAGCTATAAATAAATAATTATAATAATAATAATCAGCCTTGAAAGAATACTCTTGTTTTAGATATAATTAAAATGACAAATTAATATCTCAATCAGTTTTTAATTTATTACGTCCAAACCACAGTTTTAAGAAGAGTACGTTTAAAATTTGAAATTTATTCCAGGAGTATATTTTGATAGTTTTTTTCTCCCAAATTTCGAACTAGCCTTTCGAGAATACGTTCTTGGAATTACAAATTAAAAAGAGAAATGCAAAAAATTGATTTATTCGACCCGAAAAACGAGGGTGGCCCTGTAATGGAACTCGAGCGCGTTGGTAGTAATGGTAAACGTCGCGAGTTAAAATTTCAACAGCTTTGCACGATCAACCATTTAACAAAATAGTGCCACGTGTCCTAAATGGCGAAAAGAAAGACGGTGGATTTCCTGTTTCGCGTTAAGATCGTGAATAGAGGAACGTAACTTTGGTTACGTAATTGACTGTTGTGGTTCTCCTTGAACGCAGCTCCTAGCACCGGCGCGTACGGCTTCTTTCTGTTTCATTTTCTACGTTTCATTCTACATCTACCCGTGTCTACCCGTGTCTACCCGTGTCTACCTGTACGCGTCGTTCTTCTTCACTTAGCCGCTCCGCCGGCCGCGGAATTAATTGTCATTCGCTTCCTATTGATAAGTGGTTGTATTTCCTTTGTATACAAAGAACGGCGCACTGTGTACAATAATGCCCAAAAGCTGGCCAAGCATTAAAAACACTAGAAGAACATTAAAAACCTTTCTAAAAATACCGTGTACTAAGATTTTTGAGGTCGTTGATCACGAATTTAATGTTAGATTGACATTTTAATCGTTCGTGAAAAAAAATTAAATATTTATCAAAAAAGTGATTTTATATATCTATATAAGAGTATAAACGTTTTTCTATCTATGAACATTTGTTTTAACATCAAATTGAAACATAAATGTTTTAAACAAATGTGCATACATAAAAAAAAGTTTATATTCTTATAATCGTAAAGTGTACAAAACAAATCAACAAAATGGTAAATACTTTTTTAAATCTGTTTATTTCTAGTATGTACGTCCTGAGAATCAGAATCAATAAAGTCTACGCTAGTGGACAAAATTATTTGAACATTATTCATGAAAGAAGAGTATTCAAAAATACATTGAACTGAAAACATATCGATTGTAAATTCGTCAACATGTTTTCAAGATATAAAGATAATTTTAAAAAAAGTATGGAACGATATCGATTGAATGGTTTTCAAAGATGGCACGTAAAGTAATAGATAATTTTAATGATCTGTAAAGTACAATTTCACACGTCCAGATAGATTTCATTTAGAATTATGTAAAAAGTGTACATAAAAATCGGCTTTATTGAATGATCAAAGCAATAAAAAATAAAGGAAGGTTTATCCATTACTGTAAAACATTGTGTCTTTGCGAAAAACATTTTGAATGATTCCGTTTAATCATAATGTTTGGGATTCTATTTTCAGCGATAGGGTCTCAATTGAAACTCCACGATTCTTTTGAAAGTACATATTAAATAACTATCGGTCAGTAATGTGTTAAGTAATAATATTTAGGTAATAATTAGGTAATAATCTTCATCTGTCACTGATTGTGATTGTAACTCCTAAATTGTAAGCGAAACATTAATTGGTAATTGTAAAAATATAAAAAGGATTTTGTTTAAAAAATTGTTTACATTACCGTGAATCCACGCGACAAAGAATTATAGAACAAAGGGCACGAAGTACGGATTAAAATTGTAGCCACCTTTTGCATAATGAATTCGTGAATGTAGAATGTATTGACGTAAGCGCCGCGCCGCGCCACGCCATTCAGGTGATTTCAATGCTTGGTAGAACACCATACGACTCATAGTGTCGTTTCAAATAATAATGCTTACAATTACTCGCATTAATACTCGAATGCCTTTTAAGAGAGAATAACTTTTTTCAAAATGGACCAAAGGACCTGATATTTTTTAGCAATTAGAAGCAATGGTTTTGCTAAATAACGTGCAAAAAGGTTTTGAAAAAATTACAATTGGTTAGGAATTACATGAAAAAATTAAAAAGGCACTTTTTAAAAGTTCCTTGTTTCAGCGAAAATTTTAAATATGCGTTTCGTAAATCTCTGTTATTTATAAATGTAGACTCCGGATCATTATGCGAATTAAAACGTTTATGCATCTATTGAAAGACACGGGATGCTAAATATAAATTTATATTTCTCATTAATAATTTTATCGTAGCGAAAACAATATATTAATGCTCTTAAAATTTTTCTTAAAATTTCATCGAAATGGGTTGAAGCAGAAAAAAAGACAAAAGATCTTTGAATCCGTTTCTAAACGGAAAAATATTACCGGAAGCTATTGCAGGAACGACAGTCCGGTGTTTCAAATGACTACGAACTTTTAGAATGCCAAAACGGATTTTAATAAAATAAGTTTGACAACGCGCAGAAAGAAAGTTTTTGTCTGGTTTTTCACGCTTCTCTAAGAGCCATGAAAATGAGTTTGTGTTAATGAGTGTATTAGGCATAAAAAGTCAGAAATTTAGAAAGCGTGGCGCTATTTACGATCGGGGCAATGCATTCTTGTCCAGCTTTGCAAGAAAAGAGAGAGGCGCGAATTCGAATCGGGCACGCAAATTCTAGCTTGTTTCTTACCTTACAGTGCATAAAATTGCTCTTGTTTTTGCAAGAAAGTGTGCAGAATTTCGTAGAATCTCTTCGCTGTGTCACATACAGGCATGCATAAACACTTCAGCTTGATACCATAATATGTTTCTACTATTTTTTTAAGATACATTGTCTGAATTGAAACAATGGCGCAATAGTGCTTGTAAATACCACAACCGCGTTTGTGTACGTACGTACACCAACTCTTAAATTTTATCCTACACTTGTATCGCTACTAAAGACTTTATCTAAACTAATCGAATCTTATGGATCGTTGCTGTATATTTCATGGTCTCAGAAATATACAATTACATTGACAGTTATTTGTCCAACTCAGCCTGAAACTTTGTTTCTAATATTTTTATGAAATGCATTGTGTGAATTGAAGTAATAGTGGTATAATAGAGCTTCTAAATGTCACAACATTAACGTTAAATTCCTTTGATAGCTGTTTCTATAGATATTTTTGGATACTTAAACGCACAAAATTGCGCTTAACATAACGAATGAAAGCATTTGTCAAGAAAAATTTATAACACAAGATAATGTAATGGTATACAGGGTATATAGGGATTATATATTGCGACTACCATAGCGAGATTCTACACCCTCAGTTTGATGGAAATTGACGTTAGAAAGCAGCCGCAAAATTAATTTCAAGGTGAAAAAGTCAACGTTTTTTTCTTTATTGCATCGTATTCTATTCATCGCAAGGATAAAAAGTGCAAAAGGAATCATCGGTAATAGTTTATAGAGCACTAAAAATGACTATATTACGTTATTTTATAAAAATAACATGAACATATCTATCAAAATTTGTAGCCATTTTTCAAATAATATATAGGGTGTTTCACCTAACTTGAGCATCCAAAATATCTCGCTTGTTTTTTTATGATAGAAAAAAATTTCAGAGGAAAACATTAGTTGGTTCAGAGAGGCAAAAAAATTAGTTCAAGTTATATTTTCTAAGATTTCAAGGTCATCGAAGTTTTTTTAAATGGAATGATATATTTTTATTATCGCTGTATGATAGGCAAGGTCGAGACGAATCCAACAACCTGTAATATTATGACCTTCGCCTGATCTTGAGTATGAAAAAGTCATAAAAGTAGGACACTTGATGTAAATATTTAAATAACGATGACAGAATAAATAATGAAGGAAAATTTATTTCAGCAAGTGTTCAAAATGATGTCCATTAACTTCAATACATTTATGTAACCGATTGATGAAATTTATGACGTTGTAATATTCGGGACACACTTTCTTTGAAAATTCCTTAAAGAACGTCCAATTTTTCGACACCTTGTAGTATCTTTCTGCGTACAGTTGAGATGCTTGTACTCATTTACTTTTAGCCTCACCATAAATTAAAATCATTTGTATCTTTTCTGTCTCGTTGTACACCATCGTTTCAGAGAAGTAACTAAGTAAATAAAAACCGATGAATTTCTTAAACGTACTAATTAGAGTCACCGAAAGGAGAAGAATTTTTATCAGTGTTTACAATTTATTGTAAGCGTGTTTACAATCATTAGTTAAGGTTCAAGGATACCATAGGGGGATCATGTCATCATTATTTCACTATTTACATCAAATGCCCTACTTTTATGATTTTTTCATACTCAAGGTCACGTGAAGGTCGTAATATTACATCATACAGCGATAATAAAAATATATCATTCCATTTAAAAAAATTTCAATGATCTTAAAATCTTAGAAAATATAACCTTGAACAAATTTTTTTACCTATCATAGTATTTTCCCCTCTGAACCAACTAATGTTTTCCTTTGAAATTTTCTTCTATCACAAAAAACAAGCGAGATATTTTAGATAGTCGAGTTAGGTGAGCCACCCTGTATACCCAAGAATTTGTTAACACGTTCGCGGATGTGAATGCTATGGCATTCATTTTCACAGTGATGCAAAATGATATGAATGCTATAGCATTCTTTTAAAGCCAATTTTTATTCATTTAATTTTATACAACCTTAAGTTTTTGTAATTAATGTACATTTCAAAGTAATGACCAACTGTCATTACTAATCACAGTTAACTTATTATTATTGTTTATGTCTAATCAGATTTCGTTTCAAACATTTCGTTTTAATCAGATTAGTTTCAAGAAAAATTGCCTGTCTATTTTTGCAGCTCACTGAAATTTTTACTGTCCGTGAACGTGTTAAATCTGTAATTCCTCATGGATGCATCTTTACAATCTCAATATTCGTAAATTAAAAACATTAAAATTCGTCGTTTTCGCGGGTATAGTAAATCTAGTGTTAAAAAATCATGGTAACGTTTTTTCGTTATCAGACTGATTTTATTTATATTATTTTTTCATTCCTCAGTCAGATGGTGTATACATGTATACTGTGTGCTACTGATGAAGCCGTTGGAAATTATTTGTTGGCACGTGAAATATATCTAAAATATAATATAAATAAAATCAATTTGACAATGAAAATACATTATCGCTATTTTTTAAGAGAACGGTTGAGTTTCGACCCATGGTTCGTTTTGTACTTTTTGTCCTTGCGATGAGTAGAGTAAGACGCAATAAAAAAAATTGTTGACCTTTTGACCTTGAAATTAATTTTGCAGCAGCTTTCTTACGTCAATGTCCACCAAACCGAGGGTGTAGAATAATTTATGATAATCGTGACGTATAATTTCTTTACAACCCTATAAGTTATGAATATAAGTCATTATGCATGAATGATTGAACGAAAAACTAAGACTTTTACATACACTTAATATTTCAGGTAGTTGCGATTTTGGAGATAAATCGATACGATTAATAATACTTCAAAACGTGCAACAATATAAATAACAAGTCATTCTAAACCTATCATTTGACCTATACACTGTTTTTCTTTTTAAAAATGTATCTAGCGAATTACACCGGAGGATTCAAAATTTCTTAAGTGGTTCGATATTAGCAACTTTCCCCTGTACAGAGAGATTGGGAAATTGTTTTTACTATTTTTGCGAACAGATTTTCTGAATGGAACAGTGTGTACGTAATGCCAACATTTTTAAACATCACGAGTATGTTGACGTTAGGTCAGTTTGATGTTAGAGCTGAGAACGTTACGACCTCCATGAGAAGGAACCCGCCATGCCATCACAATAGTTTCTTCGATAACTGCCGAATCGTGTATATGTAGTCAGCTTGTCGATAAAACAACTCCTGCGGCACGAAACGAGCTGTGCGGGTTCGCCGATGAAAAAATGTGCGATAAATCATGGTAAATCTCGGTAGTTTATTATTACAGGTAATATCAGAGGTGAATACCACAAAGATGGGCGTGACCATAGAGTCTATGGCACAGACCGAGTACATTCCTTTCTTTCGATCGAGTGCCGTGAGAAGCGACTTTTCAATACTGTCTCGTCATAAACTGAGCGAGTACGTTTCGAGGCTAGTATTTAAATTCATGGCAACAAAATTAATCATAGATAACACTGTCCAACACCAGAATTATTTTGCAATACCTGTTGGGTGATTCTTACCATATACACTTTGTCATTCTAAAATCAAATCCGAAAGCAAAATTGCTCTACCACGCAACGTTTTCGAAACATATTGGTTTTTGTAAAAATGCATGATTTTGATAAAAAATGACGTGTTACGCAAAAACTAAACACACGAGAAAGTTGAAGTTTGAGTCAAGAGATAGAGGAGACTCTCCTTTAAATATCCATATAGCCAATTATATTTTTATGTACTTCCTAATAGTTGTAAATGGTTGATAAAATTTGAAAATGTGCCGACGCCGGTACTTCGTACGATCGATTTTTGTATTTATGTGAAAAATCCTTTATCTAGCAGGAATTTACTATACAGGAATGCATTCTACAGACATTTCTGGTAAAGAAACCATTCACGAAAAGTATTTGGTTCCCGTAGTATACGAGAAGGTTAAGAAAATATTCATTAACAGCTTTGCGCGACGCGTTCGCGCCAGACGGCCATTACAGCCTTTTCACGACTCGCCAGGGCCGTCGCTATGCGTAGTCGACATTCGTACTACTCAAGTATATCTTTGCTTACTATGCTTAATTACATACATTTTTTTTTTTGTCTTTTTGGGTGCCAATCGTTACAAAAAATTATAAAAATACGAGTTATATGATCATCATTATATGTATATGAAAAGTTATCTTCGGTTATTTAGGTTACTTCAACACGTTAGAATTTGAAACATGCTGAGTAGTGAGTTTTTTGGAAAGGTTACTATAATTTATAACTTGCCTAAATCATAATATTTTTACATCATTTTTAACAATAATACTGGTACGTTAAGATATAAATATAAATACGTATATGCCACACCTCATTTCATGGTGTGGATATTTCATGGCCACATACAAGACTTTGGTCTAAACTTAGTATTGCATTCGAAAGAATAATGAAACTACCAAAAGACAATTTTGCAATTCTAATGCATGTTGCTTGCACATAAATCACAATGGTTGTCTCATCGCTGTGAAAAATAGTTATAATATAATATTCACTTTTAAATGGCAATCAATTAGGTAATAATAACAATTAATTACGCGATGACGTAAGGAGATAATAAAAGTTTCTCTAAATCTACAAGTAGTTACATCAACACACATTATTGTATAATTTTCATGCACAGATTTGAATAAAATAGTGTCTGTTTAGATAGTTAAACGAATAATTCGGAATAGTTATGCGATCTCGCATAACTTCGAAGTTTATCGCTAATTCGACTAACGTCTTCCAAGTGTATTCTATTCAGTTCCAATAGTTTCCAATTGATTTGCACGCGGTGGGTAGGTCTCCTCGTTCAGCGTGTCAACGTTAATCACATTAGTGCGATTATCATGGCGCGACACGCCGTGGCGTTTCGCTTCCTCACTTTCGATCATAAAGTCAAACAGCATTATTCGACTGGAAACGATCTTCGGGTACCAATCGATCAACAATACTTTCAACAGCGAGGCTTTTACAATTCACTGAATTTAAGGTGAAAATTTAGAAATCTCGAAAGCTGGCACCATGCCGAACGAGTGAAACGCAAGTACTATAGTTTACAGCAATGAGCAAAGTACAATATAAATTGTTCTGGAATCGTATCGTTGATATATGTAGTACGTTTTCTATTTTTGGCACAAACTGAAAACATAAAATGTATCGTACTTTCATAGAGAAAGTAGGTATTTATAACATACAGGGTAGTTATAATCTATTTTAACAATTCATTTTAATGAAAACGCAGCTATATTTTTGCCAAGACTCGACAAATCGCATTATAAGAAAACCTTGTACACCGAACGAGCTGCCAAGAATGTTTCAGTCTGCTTTAGAACGTTAGCAGCAATTTTTCAAAATGGAAGGTGGTCATGTCGATCAATATTAATTACTCATTAAGAATTCTGTTCATTAATTCAATAAAACTACTTTTGAAATGATCAGCCGTTTTCTTATATTTTACGTGATTGTTTTAAAAACTAAATGTTGAATAAATTTAGAAAATATGAAATACTATTGATTTAGTCATCTACATTATTTCAGATTATACAAATTATTTAGTTTGTTAAAAGAATTTCTATATACATATGCATTATATACTGAAGGTAATTAGAACTAAAGCAACTAAAATTTACTAGCTAATGAAACAGAATATGATGAAGAACAGCGAATAAAATGTAAAGATTGTCTCTATTTTTGTTCTTCATTATAACTCGAAGCTAAAACGCTGTATAGATTGTCCAACGAAACACTCGAAGTTAAACTAAAAGCAGTTACAATTACTTACATCCGACAAAACCAAGCGAGAATGGAAAGAATTTTCATCTCAATCAATGTACTACATGGAAAAACAAATGAACTTATGACAGCCTAACACAGATAGAAATGGCGTTACACCAAGAATGCGGAGCAGCACTTACCTGGATGAGCGCTTCAGGCTGTAAATGCTTCAGGAATTCGCCTTGCTGATAATTAACAGAGGATTGCTGTTGCTGTTGTTGTTGTTGTTGAAGTCTCAGCTCCGCTTGCATCGCGGCTATCGATTCGGGAGTGCACGATGCACGAGCTTGCACCCAGGAAGCAGCAAGAATAAAGCTTCCTAGGATTATGGTCATTGTCACTAAAGTGGCAGCTGCGATCCTCGCGATTTGAACTGCCGTGCTCTTTGGCCTCATGTATGCCTGAAAATTAACCAAGAAGAAATTCGTTGATGGCAAGCTTTCTATGCACCTTTACGTTCATAAATAGGGTCATCCAAATGCGATGCCTAGATGACAACTGTAATAATGTTTACGCGTCGTGTCTTTTCACATAACATAAGCTGTTTTGTTTCGGTAAAAGTTTATTATGAAAATTTTACATGTTGCACAACTCCAGAAAAATTCTAATTTTTAATAGCCAATTTATATTATTGATCTCAAAGACGTAAAATCAAAAATATCTGTACACATATGAAGTATACAGGGCGTCCCGAAAATGTACTTCCTTCAAAGGGGCGATTCCTGACGCCATTTTAAATAACTTTTTTCTTTGCGAAAATGTTCTCCGCGGCTTTGTTAAGGAGTTATTAACGAAGAACACAGACCAATCACAGCGCGGATACAGCAGGCGGATTCTTACTCAGCCAATGTCAACGCTACGCTCAGCGGGAGCTGTCGCCGAGCTGGGATCCCTCTACTATAGCCGCGCTCTGATTGGTCCGTTAATGACTCCTTGACAAAGCCACGGAGAACATTTTCGCGAAGGAAAAAGTTACTTCAAATGATCTCAGGAATTATCCCTTTCAAGGAAGTACAACATTTTTGGGACAGCCTGTATAAATACACACCGTACGACATAACATCTTCACCGAGAACAGAACAAGTCGATTCGCATGATTCTACAAGATTTTTTCCTCGTTGGAATTCGTAAAGAATGCAGCGTCTGATATAGACATTATCTGTCACAATTGTTGACTCCGCAGAGCTGAATATATTATTGTGACTGTATTCAATCATATGCCAAACTGATCGGCATTTGTTACAGCTATAATATTGACACTACATACGTAATAGCAAAAGGGTGAGAGAATCGAATGATTTTGAAATTAAATTTTTAATTGAACAGTGCAAATAAAAATTTGAGTTATTCATTCATTTGCACACATAATAAAATAAAAGTAGGTACACCAGGACTTGAATAGAATTCGAATAATAATTATATTGTATGTTGGTTGTGTGGAATTATTTGGTGAAAACTCATTTCTAGATCTAATAAATGAGTTCCATTTTTGTATGCCAAGACTTTCTTATGAAGACTGACTTAGTCATCAGTTACGTAAACTTATAAATTTTTTAACATGCACTTGATTATATAAATGCTATTTTTACTCTTTGCCGGTACATATTCAATATTGTAATAACAATCGACTCAATGAACTCGATTTTTATATATATGTTTTATTATTATAAATGCTATTATTACCTTTCACGGATGCTTTCAATATCGTAATAATAACAACCAATTTATAAACTACTATTAATTAATATTAATATTAAACTAAACGTAAGAATGTTATAATGATTGCGTAAACAATCTGTATGCGTTTATAGAACACAAAAGTCTTCAAGCAAATAAATATAATAAAATTCCGCAGTCGATGTATGACTATATTTTGTTTTAATTTCTGAAACCCTTATCATATATATTGTGTTTTATAATATAATCTATAAAGCAATACGATGTAAATAGTCACCTGAATAGTACGTATTATACTTTTGCTTCAAAATTCTATTCTTCGATTAAGAAGAATTTAATTGAATAAATTTTAAGTTATGAATATTTACAATGATTTAACTTGATTAGATTAAATTTTTCTTACACAAAAATTACTTTTCTAAAAATAAAGATATAATATATACTTGTTTAGTAACTGTTTAGACCTTACCATTTTATCTAAAGATACAGTTATGTAGCTGTTAAACTATGAATGGCCAAATACTTAATTGTACTCATGTAAAACACGGGTTGGCAGTTCTCTGCTTTCTTTTCTATATCAAATGTGCTACTGGGTTGCATTTCATGAAATACTCTGCTTGAAGCGAAGACGCAATTTCATGTCAATCGCACGCTAAACAATAACGCACAGCCACACGCACGGTTGGTGAATATAACAATGAAACACGTGCAAAAATCATTACGCGATAATGTAGTCGATGGGATGTATGCGCGCAGAATGCAGTCACACACATGTATGGGATTTCATGCTGGCTAACCAACCGAGTCGAGGTCTTTTGTCGTTTCACGCTCTCCTTTCGCAGTCTCGCAGCATTCCTACTTCGTAGAATAAAGCTAATTGCGGGAAAAAGTGAAAAAGTTTATTGGTGAATCTCTCTGTTTCTCTACACACATATTTTTCTTTGCCATCGTGTAAATGGTACAAGTAAAGGGTGCAGCTGGAGATGGAGGTGAAAAGTGCCCCCAAACCAAATTGAATTTGCAATTGGCCATTCGACAGCATATCCAAAGAAAATACTTTGTGCCAATTTTCAATCCTATATGTCGACATGGGGGGTGGTAATGGGGTAACAAAAAAATCAGGTTTTTCCGTAATTTCTCTTATCCCCTTCGATTGAAAATTCTGAAAAAATTAGGCACATTTAGCTATTAGAATGCACGTCTATGAATTTTTCAGAATTTTTAGCTTCGAAACCGAATTTTAAAAAACAAAAAAATTTTGAAATGCCAAATTCTTGTAGAAGTTATGAGATACTAAGTATATATTTTTACATTTTTAGCATCTCGTTACGGTTGTTAACATATAAGTTTTTCAAATTTTTCAATGTGGGGCACATAGTTAAAAAAACCATAGAATATACACATAGAATATAAATGGTGTCCCAAAATTCCCGCAAGAAGTAATTTTGATAGAAAACACAGGTTTATAATTAAAAATTGTAAATTTTTTATTGATTCATAAAGTGTAAGTATAGGACTATGTATGGATAGCATATCGAGTAAATAGCCTCCACGGCTTTGCTGGCACATACGTATTCTTTTAGTGGAATTTTCCATGGCCGTTTGGCATAAATGTGGCTGAATTTCGTTGATACAGCGCTCAATTTCCTCCTTCAAGGCGTGGGTGGTCATGGGCTTGTTGGCATAAATCTTAGACTTCAAAAAACCCCCAAAAATGCCAAAATTGCTTCTTTCTATCAAAATTACTTCTTGCGTGAATTTTAGGACATTCTTTACTTACATCTGATGCAATAGGCGGTAGTGGAATCAAACGTTATTACTATAACTGTGCAAATGGTAATCGCACCATTGGGTGTTGCGATGATTTATTACTTATACACGATATCTTTCACAAATGGTTAGGCCGGCAGAAATTCTCTCCACAATTTTTTCTGCTGAAGAAATGCTCCCTGTAAGCTATTCAAAACTTATGAAGCAACGAGATAAGAACTCTTCCATGCAAATACATGCACATTATTTAGAATTTGATATAATGTCCATGTAAGAAATTAATTATACGAATCATATGAACATGGTAAATGTACGGACATGGAAAAGGTAAAGAATAGCGATTTTTGACAGTTTTTGCTATGTGACCCCACTTTGAAAAATCTGAAAAAATTATGTGTTAACAACCGTAACGAGATGCTAAAACTGTGAAAATATAAACTTCGTATCCCATAACTTCTACAAGAAATCGGCATTTCAAAACTTTTTTTATTTTTTAAAATTCGGTTTCGAAGCAACAAATCCTGAAAAAATTAATAGACATGCATTCTAATAGCTAAAATGTTCCTGTTTTTTTTTTTTAGAATTTTCAATCGAAGTGGATAAGAGAGATTACGGAAAAACCTGATTTTCTTTGTCACCCCATTACTACCCCCCTGTCGACATATAGGGTTGAAAATTGGCACAAAGTATTGTCTTTGGATAAGCTATCGAATGACCTATTGCAAATTCAATTTGGTTTGGGCGAATTTTTTACCTCCTTATCCAGCTACACTCTTTGAATCTGACTGGCACAAAATATTCGATCACAGTCGTGAATATTAGGTGTATGCAAAAGTGTTCGTCTGTTTTTCAATTTTCTTTTATGTATACACGACACATGAGGTTGGCTGTTTCGACACATCGATAATAAACGAATTCAATTCGAATCAATTCCCCTGATCTGGCGACACTGGCTGAGACCGAGTCGTGCCATTACAGTTTTCATTCGAAATAAGACAATGGCTCGGGACGGCTTTCGTTGTATTTCGGATAACAGTTCCTATCCGACTTGACTTTGTCCTGGAGTGGGCCGAAAGAGAACACGAAGAATGAGCGAGAGGTGAGAGGTAGCGGCAGACTGTAAAGTGGTCAGCCGAATAGTGATATCTTTCGTTGAAAAAGGATAGAATATGGTATACCTTTTCGTTCTCGCATTAAGCGGTGTCGAGCGAACAACTTCTAAAGAAGAAGAGAGTATAGAAATTCTTCTGTTACGAAAAAAACATCGTCGTCTTATATCAAAAGAAAACTATATTGATAGCTGAAAAGGCATGCGAGAATGTCACGCCCCGAGTCACGAGTATTTTCGGCTCTAGCGAGATACAGATACTTTTCTCGATACATATCCCAAACATCTAGCCGCTAAAAGTCCCAGTACTATCCTCACTGCCACGGTGTATACTCTGTGAGGAGCCAAGAAGCGAGAGACCTCGGTCGCTGAGGAGTGTAACATAATATGGGTCGGGTATATCGGTGTGAGACCAGGAGACCACTACTAATCCAATAACAAAACTTCTTTATGTTTCATTATTTTTTTTATGAGACTTTCACCAATATATTTGAGAAAATTTTCTGATTAAAATGATACCAAACACGTTATCATTCGGATCATATTTACACTAATTTTCCATTAATATAATTGTAATGAGAAGTAACTTTCATCGTTCGTTACACAAATAAATATCATCGGAATGATATCATATTTGGTATCATTTTCATTAGAAAAATGCCACGAATATGCTCATGAAGGTCCCATAAAAAAAATAATGAAAAATACAGATGTTTTGTTATTAGATTAGTTCACACCGATACACTCGAGCCGTATTATGTTACACTCCTCGGCGACCGAGGCCCCTAGAGCTCCGCTGTCCTTTTCTACGTTCGGCCTGGATCAAAGAATAGTATTTCCTGGCCTATATATGTCTCTGGCTAGACCCGTGTTGTGAACATATATCGAGAAAACACTATATTGCATTTTCGAGAAAAAAATGCGTTCCTAATTTCTCACCCGAAAAAATCTTAGAGTAAAATAAACAACGGATTACGAAACTAGAAGGTTATAGCTTCAAAATGAGTCGAAGTTTATTTAGTGTTCAATGAATAACACAATCACAGCTAAAAAGTACATCTTACAATTAGCTGATTATTAGACAGGGGATATTTATGCAAAATAAAAGTTTTCTACGTGAATTGCAACAAAGTGGAGTGAAATAGAAATTTATTTTCTTTCCTAATATGTTTAATAGGCTGAAAATAATACAACAGTATTTTTAAATTCTTCTAATGTTTTTAACGTTTTCAATTATACCCACTCGTTTTTGTTATGAATACATAAAATCCGCTGTCTACTGATTACACACGTGCTATCTTTTCGACCAGGATCGAAAGAGAGTTCTATTTAATTTTCAATTGCTTTGTGTTTGTCTTTAAAACTGCGAATTCGCATAAAGCTCGACAGAGACACGGTCCCAAACAACAACGAGATTCGCAGACATTGCCGGTTCCTTATTAAATTCTATTTTTGGAAAGTTTTCATCTGCAGTGTGTGCATGTAGGTGTAATAGTCCTTTCGTTTCGAGTGCCTGGCAACAGTGCCTGGCCGCCTGTTTACTTTTGTCTGGCAGATCGAGCAGCATAAAGGCAGCCTCGGATGGCCTACTATCTCCTCGAGGCCTCTCACCTTACAGTCGTCCATCCACATCGAGGTCATTACAAATACGTGCAAGTACAGTCTCTGTCACAAGCATTTACCCTTTTCAATTAATTAACTAATTAACGCGGCACCCGTAACAATCTCTGCCTCGCCGATCCAGCTACCTCCTCCCCTTGTTTTTTTTTTTTGGTGAAAAAATTCCAACTCATAAACGCATTCAGGATAGAAATTATTTTTCAGACGTTTACTATTCATCGTCCTGAAAGAAATTGCCTGAAACGCGAACGAGTAACGGTAAAATTCTAGCATTTATAATGCGATATCAAATTTCTGATCAAACAACTAGAAATTTCTGAAATTAATTGTTAAATGGATCGATGCAACGTTGAAATGGTGAAACTTGTCTTTATTTGGTGCTGGCCAGTTTTATGCGTGCGTCAATACACCAGGAGCACTGTGATTTATCTTTATAATCAGCACGACGTATTATCGCCACCTATACGAGATTCTTGTTGTTGATTTATGAAATAATGAGGCGAGGAGAGAAACAATTTTTCGAAAGAGTTCTTGTATCGTCTCGTAATATTTTGTGCTGTTCTGTGATTAGCATTTACGGTTTACACAAATCTTTGAGATTCTTTAAAAGACTAAGATTTATTATAGATATAATACTATTTATTTTATTTCCATTTTATTGAAATCATTAATCAGGGAAGTAAAACTCTATTCAATTCTAGTTTCTCTAAACTTGCCTATGAAATTTCTGATTTTGGACAGACACCCATTCTTTAATTATTATGTCTTATAGAATGTCATCGAGTCTTCAGAAAACGAGATAATCACAAAATCAATGAATTGTAATCCCACAATGTTTAAGATAATATGCTTAAACTTATGTCTGCAAGTAAATATAAAATTTCATTGAAATGTTTAGTGAAAAATTGTACAAGTTATAAATTTCATAGTTGCTTCAAGGATCACGTACACAGAAAAATGGAGAACTAAAAGGTCTAAAGATTAAGTTGGGACGTTTTGTGAAATTTTTGGAAACGTTTCTTCATTTTGCACTCAAAAAAATTTAATAAACAGACATACATATGGTCAGTAAACTTGGTGCGATCAACAATATGTGCAAAGCAACAATAAGTAAACTGTAACAGTACATTACGTGGATTCTACTTAAAATAGTGGAAGACGTGTTTTATGTGAAATTTCATAATACGAGTAACGAAAACAAAATAAAAGGATTTAAAATAAAAAATAAGCAAATGCCACCTTTAAAAAATATACAGTGATTCAAATATCAATATTTGCGAAGGCCATGGCCAAGTATTTATTTAAGTTACATAAAAAATGTCACATTTTATGTTGAAACTAAGAATAATGTATAGCAAAAAGAATTTCACAACAAAAGGAAATCGAGATAAAAGATAAATAAAGACTCGTTTTAGGATTAAAAAGATTGTGTAACATTGCTTTTATATAACTATCATGAAAAGACATAATTGATAGGGAAGAAGAATAAAATGTAATAGGATGAAATACAAGGAGTTATAAAAAATTAAAATCTCCTAACTTGGATTGAGACTCAGATCTACCAAGATAACCTCGAAAGTTCGCCTACGATCGCAGACACAATTTTAGAATCGGTAGATCTTTATGTGTCTTTTATTATGGGATTTTTATGCGTCTACTGCTTATAAAAATGTTAAAATTGCAAAAACAGAGAATTATGTAATTTAATTTGATGAAATTATAAATATATAATTTTTCAGTACTAAAAAATTTAATTTATTTTTTATTATAAAATTTTGATACCCTACTATTTTATTTTTATTCCAGTGAGAACGGAAACCTATATTTCATTCCAGTTTCTCTAGAAGTTTAATTTTCGTCAACATCCGCTGCTTAATGATCACTTTCGAATTTCGATCAACTGAACATTCCCTAACCATAAATTTAATTTCCTAGTTAAGTTGGTGTAAAAAAAGGCGCAAATAATGTATGTCGACTTTGTTGTGTTTTTCATGGAAACCTAACATTTAAAATGAACCGACCATCCAACGCGTTGCATATTTGAAAGAAACAAAATGTTCCACCGTTTGCAAAATATCAAGTGACACAAAACGGGTTTATCAATCCGTTGATAGTTTATCAACTATCCTCCTTTCCTTTATGTAACTTTTGTAATCATCATTTCAAATACATTAAGCAGTGTTTCAATATTACGTGAAAAAGTATATCAACGGACATATTTTCGTTGGTTTACTTTTTTCTTAGTGCAGGAGTTAATTAATAAATTGTGATAAAATTGTAATAGAAATATGTGATTCAAAACATTTCGCCGACAGTATGCCTAACGGCATACTTTTCGAACATATCCTCATCAGCATACTCTGAGTCATAGATCCATCGACATTATGCGTTATTGCTTTGAACTCTGGAATGGTTCATTCGCTACGCTATTCCCGATTATGGTAATGTCTGTATACATATTAATATTCATATGAGTGTATGTAGAGGGAATCTGAAGCTTTTCGTAAGTTTTAGTTCGCTAATCGTCACCATTGTTTTTTTAGAAGAGTCTTAAACTTTCGTAAAAAGTGCGCTATTAATAAATTTAGCTAATATATTGGATGAAATTTAAGTATTGTCCAATTTATTCGATAATCTTATTTCTCATTGATTTAGAATTCCTACGTTAAATCATTATTAGATTTAATCATTGTTATTTTATTTAACTACTCTCATTACAATTGTCAACATATACTTATTCAATAATTTTTCGCTGCGTGCAGCGAAAGCCATTTATGACTCCACATAATAGTAAAATACCATCTTTATTAATATTGTATTTGTTTAAAACATTTACTTGTGTACATAATACTATCACTGTACTAAAAAGAAAAACTTCATATGTATCTACCTACTTTATACTCGGTTCTAATTTTAATAGTAAAAATATACACTTTAAATATTTTTTCAACGCAAGAACATCTTTTTCACGTTTCAACAAGATGCATGCACACTTCGAATTACGAACGCAATTATGAAGGACTTGCACAATATCAATAGGATGTTATATAAAATATCTTCTATAAAGCATTAGCTTCAGAAGAACGATAAACTCTACAAGAAAATCTTCAATGCACCATAATCATTTATTACAGGTTGATATCTCCCTCAAAGTGAAAAACGAGTACGAACGAATTACAGCTATCTTCTTAGATAGGTTTGATAGGTATTTATGCAAAGTTCCATCAAAATCGGAGTGTATGAGTTCCCGATGTTTCCTTATCAGAATAATAAAGCCAAGTTAAATAAATATCAATACAACAATTTCATACTTAAGTTAAATAAATATCAATACAACAATTTCATACTTAAGTTAAATAAATATCAATACAACAATTTCATACTTCATTTTTAATTGAAAACTGTATGAACAAACGTGTAAGTCGCTGTACAATGTTTATTAGTGAATCCAATTGCCGATCAAGAAAAAGACAAGCCAGCTGACTCACTATCGGTAAAAGGAACTGTACGGGACTTCGTCTTTTTGTTCGTGTAAATGCCTGTAGTAGCCACTTAAAATGGAGGAGGAGTATTAGAAACGGCTGTTGTCTTCCGCGAACCATATGCCTTACTCTGAGTGTACTAAATTCAGAATAATAATAAGAGAATCCGTGATAGTTATAGTAATTATTTCCTGCGTTGTAAGCAATGTTTTCTATCATCAAACTAACGCATTTGTCACTAAAATTTTTTACTCTTATTGATTTTATCTAGAATGATTGTTTCATTTTACCGATTCAGTCTCTATTAAATCTATACGAATTACTAAACTAAATAGATGCTATTGCTACTGTCCATATCTTATTTTTATTTGCTGTAGGTTGTATCAATTATTTTCATAGTTATGTTGATTTATGTTAATACTAGACTACTTTATATTACTTTCGTTGTCATTTATGAATGGTTAGGAAATGGATAGGTCCAATTTAAAATAATATAAGGGTTAAGAGAATTTTGAAATATCAGTGTTTAACATACTAAAATTATTAAAGAAAGAAAGAACTGTTTACTTGGTCCCTGTTATTTACCATTGATGCACACAATTTTTGTTTTGTATTGAAGAAATAAAGTTGGATAACTCAGAAAATAGATTAAATTCATTCAATGTTTCTAGCTTTAGTATAAAACTATTTGGTATTATACCTGTTATTCTACCGTTACACATTTTTGTAGCTATATTGAGAACAATTTACCAACTGCAAGGTTAGATAAAATCGCGGAAGAATGCAAATAGCTACTTATTCTTTTTTCGGGAAAGTGAACGTTCGACTTACATAAACCATTTTGAACACTAATTTGCACTATGCAAACTCGAAATGAGGCGATAGGCATGAAGAAAAGAATGCAAAGATGCCGAACATGATATGTCGCTCCACACATGATGTGCTTTGCATAGTTTAGAGAACCATGAGCATGACGTATTTTCAACGAAAAATATTAACAATTAGTGTCATTTTCACTTTAGAATGTTAAGGATGGAAATTATGTAAAAGAATCTTTAACTACTGACCAGAATGATTGATAACGCTGTTTAAGTAAAAGTATAAATTGATTCAAAATAATGTTCCATGAGCCACTTGAAGGGTGTAGTCGGATAAGAATTGCCGGATAGAATTTGCAATAGGCTATTCGACAGCTTATCCAAAGAAAATACTTTGTGTCAATTTCCAACCCTATATGTCGACATGAAAGGTAGTAATGGGGTGACAAAGAAAATCAGGTTTTTCTGTAATTTCTCTTACCTTCTTCGATTGAAAATTCTGAAAAAAATCAGACATATTTTAGTTTAGAATGCACATCTATGAATTTTTTAGAAGCTTAAAATATTAAAAAATTTATGAATGATATTTTGTATTTCGGTGCGACTTCTTTACATTCAATAACAGCAATGGTTCTGGTGGGTGAAGATTTATTATAAATTGAATTTTTTGAGAATTATTACCTTGGAAACTGAATTTTAAAAAATAAAACGAATTTTTGAGATGCCGATTTCTTGTAAAAGTTATGAGATACTAAGTTTATATTTTTACTGTTTTAGCATCTCGTTATGGTTGTTAACATATAATTTTTCAGATTTTTCAAAGTGGAGGCACATAGTTAAAGAAGTCAAAAACCGTAATCAATGATGACAGCGACGAAGACCAATGCAGCAGAGGGGTAAGAACTCTTCAATGGAAATACATGCATATTATTTAGAATTTGATATAATATACATCTAAGAAATTAATTATATGAGTCATATAAACATGGTATTTCTACGGACCTGGAAAAAGTAAAAAATAGCGATTTTTGATTTTTTTAACTATGTGCCCTCTGTTTGAAAAATCTGAAAAAATGATACGTTAACAACCACAACGAGGTGCTAAAACTGTAAAAATATAAACTTAGTATCTCATAACTTCTACAAGAAAACGCCATTTCAAAATATTTTTTCTTTTAAAATTCGGTTTCGAAGCTAATAATTCTGAAAAAATTAATAAACATGCATTCTAATAGTTAAAATATGCCTGATTTTTTCAGAATTTTCAATTGAAAAGGATCAGAGAAATTACGGAAAAATCTGATTTTCTTTGTTACACCATTACTACCCCCCATGTCGACATACAGAGTTGAAAATCAGGGGCCAAAAATAACAGTTATTCTAACATTTTCTACGATAAAAATCATTATTAACAAGTTGATTATTATTGAATTTGGTTTGGGGGCACTTTTAACCTCCTTATCCGGCTACACTCTTTATTCAAAATACTTCTTTGTTCGTAAAGCTTTGTTTCTAACATATTCGCTTTGCAACATTAAATACGAGAATAATATATGGAATGAACTTCGTTGGGCAATTTCCTAAACCCTTGTAAAAGCGTTATTCGAATAATAAGTGTGGGTATAAATGAAATTATCACGTTACCTAATGCCGCAGGAAATTCAAGTTACAATTACTTGCTATGTAAATAATGGTAGGATGGTCTCATGATGAAACGATTACTTGCTGTACAAGTATAGGTACGCACCGTGTGTTCACAACTGAAACACGCTCGATATAACCGGTCGGCTTTACGTTATCTAAAAACAATTGTTCATTGTGAATTTCAGTCCCATGCGATTTCTATAAATGAATTCCTTAAATATATTGCAAAAAAATCGCTAGTATAAGCGCATAACACAATTTTTGTGTCACTAGACTGCAAATGTACGTTTATGAAATTTTCAGATTTTTGAGATATAAAAAAAAAGAATGTGTATATAAACAAAATTTAATAGTACTTTTATTTAAAAACTTTCTTCTCAATGAAATCGGTGAAGCGTTTAAATGCCGCGTAAACATTGTTTGCAAACACGATACGCGTTGAAAAAACTACGCCTTAAATGCGAAAATTTGGTTCTTATTTTTTTCGCAAGAAATCACCTCGTGTTCGCTTGTATATGTTATTTGACTGGAAAGGAATAGATGTTATCATAAATAGACTGCACATCTTCATGCAAAATAAAAATTGTCTACATCAGTTGCTAGAATCTGGAAGCAAATAGAAAAACTTTCTTTAATAACTTCGATAGGCTAAAAATCGTATATCGATGCATTTAAATTGTTTTAATCTTCTCATTCTGTTTTAATTGCATCTACTCATTTTTTCCATAAACGCATAAAAACCGCAGTCTAATCATAAAGTATAGGTAGATGTTTGTATTAAACCAATATGTTGGCACTATGTAGTTCTTATAATTTATGTAAAATTCTTATAAACTTTGTAAATATTATGTAAACAAAATGTGGTTGCTAATGACCTTGTAGTTAATGCAAGCTTTATAAATAAATAAATAAGATATTTCTACCTCAATTGCAACGAAAGAAAATTTCTTTTCGTATTAGTATTCATAAGTGAAAGATAATATGATCTATAATGTACTGTTTGGTATTTCATCTACTCACTTGTGTCATAGAATTCGTAATGCAATCATAATCTTAGCAGTCTGATGCATAATATTGAAATTATAAGTAATAAAGCTAACAAAATGTTTGAGTATCAAAATACGTTACTTTATGTATAATTAAACTATACATTTTCTATCCCCTTTTGTAGTTTTCAGATGTATGTGAAATATTCATTGCTGCTTTACAATAAGATTTCAGTTTGTGGAAATTGTTGCTGTTATCGCGTGCATTGCTATTTAAGGCTTTCTTTTTTGTTGTATACATTTTCGTGAAACAAAAACAATCTGACAAACAAAAAATCTTTACTGTTCAATTTTGACAGTTTTTCAGAAAGGAGAAACGAAGAATTATCGAAATAAGAAGCGGCAAGAAAGTGTTCGACGTCCGCAGAAGGTTGAATTTCCAACTGGCACATAGAAAGTTTCCGGTTTTCATGAAACAAACGAATGAAAAAAGCGTGGCCGACGTTGAAAATGAAACCTTGTTTGCATAATTTTTTGCGTCACGCTCGCAAAATACGAAAGTTCAATTACCCAGAGAAACAGAATAAAATAACACGGTTGAAGTGGAACGATGTTGCTTCTTCTAGAAGAAAATTGATTGCAATTGAAACTATAG
The DNA here is from genome assembly GCA_028454245.1 of Halictus quadricinctus. Taxonomy (NCBI): domain Eukaryota; kingdom Metazoa; phylum Arthropoda; class Insecta; order Hymenoptera; family Halictidae; genus Halictus; species Halictus quadricinctus. The sequence goes on from CM052118.1 coordinate 14,032,611, forward strand.
GTTTCGGATCACGAAGTTCCGTTACCTTATTGTTTGAGAATACAATAATTCGACTAGTTCGCAAGTTGGATGTGCGAAAGATTCCCATGGAGTTTCCGTTTACCCAACAGAAATTAACTACATGTTTCCTCCGACTCTTTTTGATTACGAGCATTGTCACTCATATTTACAGATAATAATTATAAACCGATTTTTCCAAGAAATTTCGAAGCGTATGCAATTGCGTTTTCCGATACATTAGAAGCCTCGATTATCCGAACAAACACACCTGAGAGTTCACTTTTGACCTCCTTATCCGGCTACACCCTTTGAAGCTTGTTGAGATAATAGAGATTTCAGACATCATCGGTTCGGATAATAGAAGTTCTCCCTGTATAATTAAACATGAAGTTACTTTCTTTAAATAATACGTTGGCGATATCATTATAAAGTTTCTATCGAAAATATCTGGAAAATCTTTATAAAAGTATCATAAATACGAATTGATTATTGCGGAACGTTTGAATCTATTGCGATATGTACGTAAACACAATTCGATTAACTCTTTCAAATGCAGTAGAACATCAAACTATTTTTGTTTAACGTATTATTAAGTACTTTTAGATCATTTCCTTCCCAATGAATGATTTTCCTTCTAAATGAATTATTTTTAACCATTCATATTGTTAAACAATATATTTTCAAGTATTACACAATTGTGTTTTCCAATATAATTGGACATATCAAGCTATTTTGCCTTTATTATATATTTTATTCAATCATTGAATAATATTAGTATGCAATCAGTGTAGACTATAAAATTAATGTAAACATTAGAATTTAGAAAATACAGTTTATTTTTGGAATATTTATTTTTTGTACTTAACTTTTTCGGATAATCGTAATTTTAGGGTAGAAAATAAAAAAAATTATATTAGAAAAAGAAACGTTTTACCAGTTAATTTTGAACATTTTTTAGTTTTTTGCAATATATTGATACTTTTTAGAAATGATAAAACATAATTTGCAGAAATGACGTGTTTCTGTTCAAAGGATTAAACAATTTTATAGAGGCGCTATTAAAACCTTTTAGGTTATGAAAATTATAATCTTGTAAATTTTTCAAACATGAATTGATAACGGATAAACATCATTATCTGTCATCATTAAGCTCAAATACTAAAATTATGTGCTAAATAACTAATGACTCGTGAAATTCAAGGAAACGAGAGAGAGAGAAAGAGAGAGAGATTTAACACGCGACAATACTACTTTTCCTGACAGATTGCTCTTTCTATTTTTGCAAGTCGGTTTTAATCGATCAAGTGGATAAACAGGCATCGCGCGAGAGTACGTACCTACATATGTACAATTAAACTTGTTCAGAAACTTTCACGGAAGTACGTTGCGCGGATTTCCGCGCTCTTTTGTAAAACGAGTCTCACTCGACCGACGCTCCCGATTCGAAGCGTTTCGAATCATGAAAAAATTTTATCACGAAATTAATTATTGTTTCCGTTGTGACAGGAAATAAGTCGGTCTGTGTACTCTTGTGTAATTTACAAAACGCGTTTGACAACTAGAATCAACTATCAAATTCGCATTATTAAATATTCTTTTCTTACTGCTGTTACACTTTTTAATGTTACACTTTTCAAAACTTGTATTCAGCAAACTTTTACGCTAATCTAAAACTGTTTTTGAAGTTTATTAAAATTTCTTAATATATTACTAATATTTGATTAAAATCTTTTATACGTCCCCTATCTTCTTTTTTATTACTATTTAAGTTTCTCACCTATAAGTTGAGTATAAAATGCTAAGCGGAATTATCAGATATTTTTTTTATTTAAGCATTATTAATCTCCATTGAGATTATTTTTAAGAAGATTTTTAAAATATTGTCATACCAGTTTCAATTTACCAAAACTATTGAGAAAAAATTCACTTTTATATAACTCCTGTTTTTTGCAATCAGTATAGAAAACTTTCGTTTTGTATAAAAACTACTAATAAACAATCAATGGCTCTAATATTATTACTTAAATACGTTGTAATGATTCCATTTCCCGTAAAATTCTCAATGTTACTTAATCGATGTGACATTCAATAAAAATCAACATTTCGCATTTGGATTTTGTCGAAATTAACTTCTTGTGGCTTTTAAAGCGATTTTTAACATGACAGTCGTAAAATTTACATTACATAATGTTCAGTTTTATAGTAAGCTTTTTTCACAATATTGGGTCGAGTCACAAATAATGTCAGTGTCATAATTTCTGTCGCGGGCATACAAAAAATTATTTAACGGGTATAAACCGAGAATTATACTGAGAATGGTTAAATAGAATATCGATTATTAACACATTGTTGTCGGGACACGGATAAATCCGTTTTTTTTTTAGAGTGGTGGTTTGCAGGACGCGCAAAAATCCGTTTTTCATTGTCTGTTGGAGGAAGTCGGGTCCCGTATTTATACGGGTTTTTTAGCGACGGATCATGGTACCATCGTCTTTGTGACAGTTCCACAACACGCATATTTGTCATGTTGAAATACTATTTTCGTTATTTATAGCGTTATTTTAAAGTTATAGCGATTTCTAAAAATGTCTAATTTGTTACGCGCAGCTAAAATATCGCCCGCGCCAGGTTCAAGGCCGCGCGCGAAGTGTTCCGCAAAAAATGTGCTGAGTCTAATAACACTGTACGACACCAAGTTTAATCTGCAGTTTGATAACAGTTGGGCAATTCCTACAAACCTCGTCATTCTTAAACCAAATCCGAAAGCAGAATTGCTCTGTCATGCAATGTTTTCGAAAAACATTGGTTTTTGTAAAAGTGCATGCTTTTGATAAAAAATGAGCTGTTACGCGAAAACTAAACATGCGCTATGTTCAGGTTTGAGTCAAAAGATAGAGGGGACTCTCCTCTACATATCCATATAGTAAACTACAATTTTATGTACTTTCTAATAGTTGTAAATGTTTGTTAAAGTTTGAAAAAGCGCTGACGCGGGTACTTTATACGCTCTATTTTTGTATTTATGTGAAAAATCCTTTATCTATAAATTTGAAAAGTGGAAGCGGAAACTTTTGCTTTAAGCTTTAATATTTCCACTGCTTCCTTGAAAGTGCTAAATTTTATCGTTTGACAGTAGACTATCAGAACCCGAAGACTATTATGCTTCTTTAACACTATACACATACATACATCTATATACATATACACATTTCACACAGAATAGTGCAAAATTAAAATTCGCTTATTGTCACAACATAGTAACAACATTGCAGTAACACTGTCTGAATAATCGCAGTCGATGCTCGAACAATACTATCATACGATGCACAGAGTGCCTACTATGTTCCGGGTTCACCAACCATATCGAATTGATTTTAAATTGTACATTCTCCGGTGTTTTCGCTTCGAGAAGAACTGTCGCACGGTTGCGGGGTTCGTAAGTTGAATTTAACGTGTAACACTATTTTACATTGATATATAAAAATAACAAAAATGTGTTTACTCAGATTTTAGGTGATTTTTATTGTAATATGCGCTCAAAAAAATAAATCTATTGAACAATTCCTCAGAATTTTATCCTCACACTCTTAATCGTAAATCAAAACATTTAGAATCCGTCATTTTTATGATTTTTTATGGATAAATCTAGTGTTAAATTGCTTTTACGTCTCCAACTAATATACTCTGGTTCACATCGATTTTTTTTTAATGGCAACCAAGCGTGAAAAAGAGTTAATCTCACTGCAAACAGATTTTTACACTGATGAATATACTAAAACTCAGATAGAATGTCATTTTAAAACCATTTCCAGTGATTGCTTCTTGAAAATTTTCCAATTTTTTTCTTTCTTACGCATAATTATATTTATTTAGTCTCCCAGAAATCTCATCAAGTACAAGCAAATTCCAAAACATAATATAAGTTCCAAACAATCCAATTGTCCACTCGAAGGAATATTCAATTTTTGTGTTAAGTAATTTAATCTTGGACTTACAGAAACTAATTTAAAACTTTCGATAATTAGCATATATCTAAACAAGTGGTGTGGTTTGATAGCAGCATCATACATTAGGTTATCACATATGAAATGTTCGATTTTGAACAGTTAATTTCAATGAGTCTAATTTTTTCGAAATCAAATTTATCAGTCAAAATAAGTAATTTACACATTTTTCAATTGAAGATGAACGTTAATAACAAACCCATTTTGTTCATCATTCATGTAAGAGATTCCGACACATACAATTCGAACTACTTTAATCATTTTTGTAATTCTAAAACTACATTATTCATTAGTGTTACAATTTTCGGTAATTGTGTATAACAGGTTCCTTCTCTTTACATAAAATGTAAATATGTTGTAAAACTCAACATTCTGAACAACCGTTTCCTATAGATGCAACCGGCGGTTTCTTTTAGTTTCCAAGATATTCGCAAAAATCCGCCAGATTCATTATTGTGAATTCTGCATATTTTGAATAACCGAATTTGTTCTTTAGGATGGGGGAGGGGCTCCGCCCCTCCCTTTGCATACTCTCCCTGAAAAACCTAATACAAACTCACTCTGAAATTTAGTTGAATAAAAACAAAGAACAACAAAGTAACTCGAGTTTTGAACATTTTCCGACTAAAATTTAAATGAATTTCAGAATGAGTTTGTGTTAGTTTTTTGGGGGAGGGGGTGCACAGAATGTCACTTTTTATGTGTAGAGGCTCAAAGACTTTCAAATGACAAAGTAACTTTAAACGCACACAAGTCTTCACGAAACATTTACTTTTTTTATGAAAAAATAGAAACATGCTTATACAGAGAACATAAAAATGATCTACTACAACAAATACATTCTGAATTTTGAGAAATCAGTTAACATCAGTTAATATATATGTTATATATGTATGTCTTTTTTAATATTCATTATGCTTTAAAAAGAAGTATAATTAATATAGGCACAGTAATTGACACTCCCAAAGTAACTGGGTCCCTTACCCTATTTGTAGACAAGTATTGAATAAAGCTCTTCGAAAGAGTGACAGGATAAAAATAAAAATTTTACATCGAATAAACAATTAAAATCTAGAGTTTTTCTTTGAGGACGCAGTCTCACGTAAACGGGTCACAAAATCGACATTGTTATTGCATTTTTTAAAGAGAATAGAACCTTAAAAATACATTCTCAAAATTGTATGCTTAAATTCATTGAAACAACAAAGATTCCAGGAGAACAATGCTTCGTAGTAGCAGTGCTAATTTGGATTGTGCGATTTAAGCATTCGCCATTTCACGATAAATTATTTATTTTGATAGCGACGATGACGATAAACATACTGATCAAGAATCATCTTATTTTTTTTTGTTTTTTTTTTAGTCCACCCTGAGATGCAATAGATCCAAAACTTATTTGACCACTAAATTACGGATTCTTGAAAAATTGTCGATGTTCAAGCTATGATCATTTCGAAAAAAGGAATAGTACAACGATAAACAAGAACTTAGTTAATTTTCTGAAAAGATGTTTTTAGTTAATATGGCAAACTGATGACACGTTTTGACCCGAGAATGACAAATTCAAAGTTCTGTAAAAACCTTGGAAAACTTGTTTCGTGACACAAACTAGCGTATGTTTGAAGATTAAAAATGACTCCGCAGAATTTCATCTACGATTTCTTTGGGCTGTTTTATGGAACGGAAACGAAGAATATGTTTAGTAGTATGAAGTCATCATTGTATGACTTTCAATAAAACGACCAAAAACAATCGTAAAACAATTTTTAAGCTGCCGTTAGAAAGGAAAAGCTCCAATCTCTGAATCTACGGTTGATTCAACCACGAAAATTCTCTAACGCTTTTATAGACCATTAAATTTGTATAATTTTCGTGTGAAGTCATGTCATCTTCAGTTTCTCATCTGTTATAAGATGAAAAAAAACTCTCAGCAGATAACGAACGATGTATCGTGAAAGTAGAGTCTTCAAGTCTTTCAAATAAGTCAAACTATGTTGCTGTACTATTGTTTTTAACGAAGTGATAAGTTGTGTTTAAACATCGACAATTTTTCGAAAATCGGAAAGTCAGTGTTCAAATACATTTTGGATCCATTGTAAAAATAAAAATTGTTCTGTATGGCCAAAGAAGAGCTAAATCGATTACAAAAAAAAAAGAAAAATATTATAACTTAAGACGTACCATTATTTTGAAAAAAATTTATGAAAATTGTTAAATTTTGGAGCGTTCATACGAGACTGCCTCCTTAAAAGGAATGGAAAGACAGTCGTTTCGGCCGATTAATTCGCCGACGGACTTCTCGGAGTGCATGCTAACGGAAATTTCTCGTCTGTAGGCGTCCGAATGCTTACCGGTGGTGGTTCTGCGGAAGAGTACACCTCGCTGGGAGCGTAATTACTGTGAGGCTGGGCCATCTTCTCAGAGACGACGGCGACGGTCGCCAGGGAATCCGGTTGTTCCTTGTCCATGTTGCTGAGGTACCTTATCGGCACTGAATAGGTCGAGTCTCCTTTCAACGACGGCTCCTCAGAGAAAACGAAAAATCCTCAGTGAATACTCTGTGAACACTCGATGTCGATCGCTCGACGAATCGACGAGCAGTGAGTGCTCGGCACCATCTGACACCGCTAGCTTAAGGTTACCCCCACCGCTTATGAAGCTGGTGAACCTTCTGGTACACCTTTCCGATGGGCACGTCTTCTGGTACCAAGGTGTACCTCATCGTGGTCTCGATGTCGGACTTTCTAAACACCGTGCCGTCGAGGGGGCACTCGTCTGTGTACGTGGATGAGACTGAAATCCGTGTACACGAGGAACCACGTGTGAGGAACCAGCCATCAACGTTCGTACACAACGTTTTGTAATGTTTCTATCACGTTTCCCGACGTCCCCGTGTTCTGTTTCGCGAGCTTCTTCCGTTTTATGCCTTGTGAAATTGCCTCCACCAGAAGAACGAACTCCGGAATATGATGCTTGTCACTCTATATGGGAACAGCTATCACTTGTGCACCTTTTGTGCGCATTCTTGTGCTTTTAAATCCATAGGAAAGTATTCATCCTTTTCACAAAGCCGTTTTTAAAATGTAGAACACCCGAGCCATCTTAAGTGTAGAGCCATTCCACGTATATGTCCTTTATATTTCTCTCCTCTTAAGAAACAAATATTACACTCTAGGAGAAAAGGATAGCACTTTAAGATCTACATGATTTTAATTTATTTTCTATATTTTCTATATTTTTAATTTCTATATACTATTTTAGGATAGGTTTAATAAGATATATAAGTAAAATTGGATTTTATCAACTTGTTCAGGTTTATTTGACAAAAATAATATTTTTGCCAAAATCCATCAGAACGAAATGATAACACGCTTACATAGAAACTTAAAATATTAAAAAATTTATGAATGATATTTTGTATTTCGGTGCGACTTCTTTACATTCAATAACAGCAATGGTTCTGGTGGGTGAAGATTTATTATAAATTTTGAACACTTTTCTGAGTCAATTTTTCCCAACTCTACTGAATACGTTGTTTAAAATCATTCAACTGTTTCAAATTGTCTGCTGTTCTTGTATACTATCCTGACAAGATTCCTCCAACTGTTTTTAATAAGGTTGAGGTCGGGAGATCTTGTTGGCCTATCTAAAATTGAAATTGTTTTTTAGGAAAAGTATTCCTTCACTACTTTTACAGTATGAACCACAGCGTTTTCGTGTTGCAAAATTAATTTATCTCCGGCAACACTTGTGACATGTGCGTTTATGTACTTCTTCAATAATTTGTAAGTATTTTGTGCTATTCATTTTTCCAGCAATAAATTTTACGTTCATTTTCCCTTATGAGAATTAGCCAATATCGGACCAACAATAAAAAAATCATATATATTTTTTTTACGTGAATATATTTTTGACAAAGCCCCCATCTGTTCATAAACAATCACCAAAACAAATAAATAAGTCGGCATCAATTTAACAAGAAATTTATTTATCGTCATAACCCGAAGCATCACTTTTCCTCCTGCCATAGCTTAATTTATGCACTTAAAAGAAATACCTTTTATACAGTATTGTAAAACAGAATATTAAACAATTTCCAATGAATTTTTTACAATTATTATATATTTTATTGGTTTGAAATTATCCGTTTATTAAAACTCGAAAACGGAAATTGTTGTAACTTTAACTAAACTCTTCCTTAGAAAGGTAAAATATATCTTGTAATTCTTGCTAGAAAATGTTTGTAGGACTATTCTTTAGGAGACATTCAGAAAAATCGAATAAAAAAATTTTTGAGTAATGGTTTTCTAATCGATCAAATGAAAGGAACTTTAAAGTTTTTTCTCTAGTTCAAGATTTATTTAACTTGAATTATTGTACAGAAAAGGTTTGCAGTATAGTTTGAAGAAATATTCTGACCTAAAAGATGTAAAATATTATGAATATTGAATTACGAAGTATGTCATTATGTAACGTACGAAAATAAATACATAACTAAAAACAATCGATTTTGACTTTTGACTCTTTCGCAATTATTATAATCAGCCCCACTTTAGTCGGCATGCCAACTTTTTAACGCTTATGTATATCTTAATAACGGTTTATGCAAAAATAATATGTTCCAAGTGTTTCGGGCCTGTCTTGACGTCACCTGCAAGAATACGTAATCAAAAATATAGATTTGTGTATGAAATGTTGAAAGTAAACTTCACGAAGCTTCTCAAGGTCACTTCAATATCAAACAAATATAATCATCTTGTACTCTTCTCTATACCCTACAACTTTTTCTCCGAAACACTTATGCTTCTTAAGATATGGAATTTTGTCCAGAAAACGGGCTTTCTCACACAATGTGCGCCGTTACCTTCCTTTAGCGATGGCGCAAAATTTCTCCAATATTGTTTCTTTTCTGTAATGTTGCTCATTCAGATACAAATTCTTCTGCATTTTTATTCTTACTAAGTGTTCATCCTTTTTTTGAAACGCGTCTCGAATTAGTGTACAATTTGTCTCACAGTTATCTTCGAATGTGATGTTTTTATTATTCTGAGTTATTCGCGAGCAGATAGGATCTGTGGACGTTCCGAACTCTTTTTTCTATAATTTTCTGGATCTTCCAATGAATCATAACTGTACGACTTATGTTTGTGACCTTTTATATTTGTGCCACTGAATATTATTAATTTTTTAGTTTCGGTATGGTATGTATATATTTGGCGAGCTTTCAGTTACTTTTAACCGGCCATTGTTATTAATCTATTGTTTTTTTGGTAAATATTATGTTTAGAGGGACACAGCTCGGATAACCTTGACCTTGACATATGTAGTCAAGGTCACCTTGATTTTTATTAAAATGTTATGAAAAAAATATATCGACGTTGCAAATTGTACTGCATTGCAATTTTCCGGTGCATACTTACATACACGTACACGTGATCTTGGTTTTGATTTGTAACTGCTATATATATAGCAGTATAATGCATATGTATGTGTTATATTGTTATAACAGACAATTCTTGCAGTCGTCTATATGCAATTGCGCAGGATTGTGCTCTGTTGATCACAAGGTAATCTCGTTTAAACTGATAGACACTTCTTACAACTTTAAATTCATCCCAGTAAGTTTAGGAATGTAAGGAACGTATACAGGGTATCGCAAAAATGTTGTGCTTCATTGAAAGAGCTAATTCCCGGGATTATTTGTAGTAACTTTTTCCGTTGCGAAAATGTTCTCCGCGGTTTTGTTAAGAACTTATTAACGAAGAACACAGACCAATCACAGCGCGGATACAGCAGGCGGATTCCGGCTTGGCCAATGGCAACGCTATGCTCAGCGGGGCCTGCTACCGTGCCGGAGTCCGTCTGATTTTGTTGCGCCCTGATTCGTCCGTGATTTTCGTTAATAACTCCTTAGGAAAGCCGCGAAGAGCATTTTCGTGAAGGAAAAAGTTACTTCAAACGACCTCAGAAATCACATCTTTCTAGGAAGTGCAACATTTTTGGGTCACCCTATATGTATAACGTATACACGTTCTATCGGTATAACCAATCTCAGTATGATATAAAGCGGCGTATCAGTTGGATAATTTCGCAATTTTTCTCAATTTTCAAAATGCATTTGAGAATCCATTATCGTTTTACTGCTTCAATAGCTGATGTACAACTGGGAAGGGTAGTTTTGTATTTGTGCTATTATTTTCAAGTGATGTGAGAGAATGTATCAAGAAGAAAAAAGAGGAAAAGAGCTAAGGCCAATGTTAAAGACAAGTTGTCGCTAGAAGACTGCCGTGACTGGTACTAGCGGATATTTAAACAAGAAGGAGGTCATATGAATGTAAAAATAATATATATTATGCATTCTGCTTTCCTCGTGATAACTGCATGTTCAATAAACATTACTTTCGTTGAGAAAAAATCGTGTATGTACACAGTTTATATATATATATATATATAAATTTGCTAGGTGTCCAGATATTTATGAACGAGAGTGTAAGTGGTGGAGTCTTCCTGAATTTGATAGAGGTTGTCACAGATAAAAATAGATACACAAAGAAACTTCTTTTTTTCCGCTTGTGCACAGTTTCGTTCATAACTCAGTTATTTTATACGCTGTTGTGCAGACAGCTGTTGTATCGGATAATCGAGTACGAAAACAATCAACATGTCTATACGAATTCTTTTTAATATCCACAGAGAAAGTAGACTGAAGTTCGTTCAAAGAGCTAATTAAAAACAAAAACATTCACGTTTATCATTCGAACCCATAAGATTCGATTGGCGCAGAGGTATCTGATGCATTTCAATTTATTTATGCAAGAGAGCTATTAATGCCGTTAGAAAAATTAGAAACCGGAGTGAATGAATCGCAGTTATTAATAGATATCGATCAGCTTCGCCTCTTTGCGAATATTGTATTTGATTAAGGAATCAAACAACTTAACGGATTACATTCGTTTATATAAAAAAAAATTAGATATGAATCAATGTATTTTAAAATAATTGGCTCTTCGTGTTTCTTTTTTGGATGTTACACAGAGTAGTAAGTAAGGTAAACATAAATCTACCGATTCTAAGATCATATATTTCAACAAACTATCGATTCTTTTTAGTATTAAAAGGTAAATGCTAGTGAAAGCGTTTTTTTTTTTAATTAACTGCTCTGTTTGCTTTTATATACGTTACATTAAAAGTGGAAAATTTTACATAACGATCATGTTTGATAATTAATTATGGGCCATTTTAAAGAAGCGGCAAACCAACACAGATACATTGCAATTTGGTTTTAAGATCGAACAATCGAGAAAAAACTGTCAGTCTTCTCAGAATTAACAAAGTAAGATTCAAATCAGTGTGTTTTAAAATATTTGCCTTGTCATGTTGTTTTTTTTTGCAGCACCAATAACGTACGAGATTAATAACTATTTACCACTTCCAAGAAGTGGAAAACCAAAGCAGAAACATTGCACGTTCTAATTATCGAGTAAAGCTAAAAATGAGGAACGTCAAGACAAGTGTCAGACATAGCAACTGGACGAAACCACATTCCGAGTATAACCAACAAATTACCATAATTTGTTTTTGCATCTGTATACGAATGCGGAATTGCGTATACTGAAGGAAGATGTAAGAATGATTGTACATAGAGCTGTTACTTTGTTGGTTTACAACCTTGATATTATAATAATGATATTTCCTATAATATTCAATTACTGATATGCAGTAAAAGAAAAGCTACTTCAAAATAGTGACAGTTTTAAAAATATTCGAGCATCTTAAAAACGAAGCTTCAATTGTTATTTTATTGCTCTTTATTTTCGTTTTACAAGTCTTCCTTATAATGTTACATGTAATCATACATCTTGTTATTGTAGGAACATGAAACAAAATCCTTTATAAAGAAACAAATTAAAAAACAGAATATTAAAATATTGCAATTTTTAAATTTAAAAACGCAAGTTAGTTTTCTGTTAGTGTATTTCTGAAAAATTATACGTTTCTCATCGTTATGCTGAATTTCACAATAAATAATTTTACCTTTCTTAGATTTTTTCTTAACCATTGTCATCGATTACGATGATAATCTGAATGTTACGAACCACAGCAATTGGGATGACAGACAAACGCAATGATGGAATTCTTTCTCTATCAAACATAGTTTTTCTTTCAGATCCACTGAAATAATAGGACTTTAAATGACCAATTGTTTAAAAAACATAAAAAGTGATACTCAGGCATCGGTTTTTATTCATAATGTGGCTACAAGATTGAAGATACTGACGATATTCACCTCTTTTTTTATTTCGATAATTTAATACTTTATTTAAAATAATTTATTTTATAATTTAATAATTTATATAATAATTTTATTCAATTATTATTTAATAATTAAAATCGTTTCAATTAATTTTTTAAAAATTGTAATCTAACAGTAGAAGAAAACAATGTGTTTCAAAGTTGGCTTGCATTCTGCATATTTATTTATTGTAACGTAGATTGCACACTTAATTCTATTTTAATATGAAGAAACATACACTAGATGGAAAATTTGCTTTTCTAGAAATTCTAGTAAGTTAAATGATATATATGTATATATATTTTCTATTTCATGTTTCATGTATACTCGTGTTTTCTATAAATGCATAAAAACGTGGGTCTAGTTATCACATACGACATACGTCAATAATCATTTATTTTGAATTGTAAATAGGGAAAATAAGAAAAATATACGAATTTCCTTTTAACAGACACGTGTTTTGATATCAAATTATTTAAATACCGTTTTAGCGAGTATATTATACTATCAAAAAAGCAAACCAAAGTAAACTGGGTTTTTAACACACGAGTGAGGAATGGATAGTGATTCATAAAGCGCATAATCGCATTCGCTTAGAACCTTTTGATCTTCTTCGTGTACATAATGTATCGCGACTGTTTGTATCACTGCTCGTAGATCCTTGCTTTCTCTAACAGTGCCGTATCTATGAGATTTCTCCATATAGAACCCAAACCTGTTTAATGCATTCATTCATGAAATGGTTCGAAAGAGAGAATAGAAAAACTATATATTGTCCATATATTTTCTAATAGAATTTAATACGTTTAGTTTGCATAATTAAATTCACTCATAAATACAGAATTTTATAACAGTAAATTACTTGAAGATTAGATACCCTTTAATACTTTATAAAATATTCCTTAATAACCCAGTAAGCAAAATGCTTTGAATCTGCCACCAAAATTTGACTCGGAATTGCCATCCATCTGCCTCCGCATTACCATCGGTATTCCAGTGCAAAGTCTGCCATGCCAAATTCGAGCCAAACTTTGGCTTCGATCAGCCTTCGTTATAGAGGGCAGGTCCGTCGCAATAAGAACGGACGTAACCTTGTTCTAACAGTAAATATCGAGAAAAATTGAGGTAAATCTTCCTGTGTAGGGTTGGAAAAGGTATTTTATTTAAGTTTCAATGCGTAATAAAGATAAAGTGATGCGTAAATACCACAATGTGTCGTGAAAGACAACGCGCCGTGTTGTGGAAGGCGAAGCGCGAAGAGCGTACGTACGAGAGAG
>CM052118.1:14057234-14070476 GCA_028454245.1 Halictus quadricinctus
TATCGTTTTAGAGACTGTGTGTGTGTATACATATAGCGTCGATATAAAACCGCTGTAGACCATAACCGGCATAATAACACAAGCTGTAAAATCATAACCGGAACCGATACAACCGGGAACCTTTTTCATTCGTAATTGTTATAACGCCGTTTCGATTCTTGCGACTATTTCGGGAACCGGAAACGACGTCGTAACCATTTTCAGCCCCGCTTGCTATGTATGAATTAATTCTATGGTGAAAAGTTTAAACAGCGTGTCGCGGCTCCTACTAAAAACGAAAAATTCAACTAACATGCATGTATTTGTATTTTCTACATTTAAATTTCACATAATTTGATAAAAATTCTCGGTATTTAAGCTGTGACAATTTCGTTAAGAATAATAGTAGAATAATAATCCTGGACGCGTTTTAAAGCTTGAAGCCTCCACTTTCATAATTCAGGCACAATCCACTGTAGATTGTTTCACGTTATGTTAAAATTCTTTCCAGCTCCATTCCTCTCTTATCCCTCTCTGCTCCTTCGCTCATGAATTCTCTGTTATTTAATTTTGTTTTACCACTTCGTATTTCGTTCTATTTATCCTCGGTGCGGAATTTGCGGTTCTCGAGAGGGCTGACTTTTCTACTTCTTTGTTCGTGGACCACTCTTCACTTGGTCGTGAGTGGTTCAGTTTAGGGGTTGGAAAGTGGCTCGGTTTTTTGCTGGCCTTTCTCTTCCATTTTAGTTTATTTGGTGTCGCTTGTTTATTTCAATATAGTTCGGTGCATAGGAATTCGGGAAATGGTCTTGAAGCGTATCAATTTTATAATTATGAGAATGGTCCGCCATCCGAGGGCCGAAGAACCAATTCTTGCTAATATTATACTATAAAATATATAAATCAAAGGTAATATCTGGTAGGCAGACACGACTGACACGATAACTCGACTGACAACGCCCAACTAATTGTTTGTAAGGGCGAAACATCTTCCTTTGAGATAGCTCTCCTTACAGGACTAGGAGGTGCTCATGTTCAGTGGTCCCGTTAATTGCTGCGCCGCCTCGTGAGGTTTACGACACGTCAATTGCTATTCAGTTGATAGTCCAAACGCCATATTGCTCGCATTTGTCAAATAACATGGCTTGGTACGCTGTAGCATAGTAACCATAGAACTTCTAAACCCTCCTTGACGTTTCAGCGTTCTCTGAGTCGCAGCGAATTCAAGTCAATAATTGCTTATATTAATTTCACCGGGAGTGAATATCATCATACAAAGTTCATCATCGTAGCAAAATTAAAAAAAGATGTGAATATATTACTTCTATGGAAAAATCCCAAAGATAAATTTTACATTTCCAATTTCAGTAGATTTTATTTAAACTTGATGGATGCAGAATAACGGAATAATCCTTAGGATAAATGTTACCGTTCCCATTACGGTTTCGGTAACTATTGCAGGTGTGCTGGGTGAACGTGTTCAGCAAATTGATAAATTAGATTTTACGAGGATCCAGTCACCGGTAATTGTACGGCTGTCAGAAACATCCGTTTTCGCGGGGTTGGACGCAAACCTTGACACCGGAATAGGAACCTTCGTCTATCGCGTTTCCTTCCTGAATCGCACAGAGCGACGAAAGCTGAATGACCATTCGGAACGTTCGAAGTTCCACGTCTTACCGTGCCACGCCATGGGAATGGGAATGGGAAGGCCGATCAGCCCCTTAACTGCGGAAATCGTCCATAGACGTCAGAACGCTCGCGGTCGTTTCCACATTTGGCTCGCTGCGAAGATAGAGCGAACGTTGCTCCCATCTTCGGGTTTAGCTTCGTACCTCGCATTTTCCTACGGGCTCCCAACACCTGACCAACCTGGATTTCTTCTCTGTTCGTCTCTCTCCAACGTTCATTATTTTCGGAAATAACAGAAATTACTAGGCAGCAGATTTTATGCAGAAAATGTGCAACAGTTAAATTGAAGGAATCTATGAATACGAATGTACTTATCGTTGTAATTGTTCGGAGTAGTAAATCAATTTTATTCGAATATTAACACGAGGGTTGAACAAACCCGGACAGCCAAGAGTAAGTTAGCGATCTATTATTTTGGGAGGAGCAGACGGAGACCTGCGGTGCGCCGAGAGCATGTACGAGTATGTTTATCCGGTATTTGCATAATTTCCGGCGAGCACGGCTAATTGTTAATTCAATTAACGGCTTCGTGTTTTCGTCTTTATCGCGCTTTCTCTGGCGAATCTCGAAATCGTACGCCGCTTTTCCAGCCACTATCCCAGCGTCTTGCGCTCGAACTAACTTCGTGTTTCCCTATTCTCTGCCGTGTCTCGCTCGCACAGTCGTCGGACAACTCGGCTCACGGCTAACGGTGGGGGCAATTGTCTAATTGGCCCACCTGCCGAACTCGCAAACGCTTGTTCGCACCCACACCTCGCTCACACACACGCACACACACACACACAGCGAGAGAGAGAGAGAGACATACGCACGCACACAGTCAACGTTTGCACCTCGCCGCGAATCGGGTCACAGACCTGGCGACACTATCGACGTCGCGTTTTTCGAGCAACACTCCCGTTCGATTCC
This sequence comes from Halictus quadricinctus, assembly GCA_028454245.1. Classification (NCBI taxonomy): domain Eukaryota; kingdom Metazoa; phylum Arthropoda; class Insecta; order Hymenoptera; family Halictidae; genus Halictus; species Halictus quadricinctus. The sequence continues at coordinate 14,059,815 of CM052118.1, forward strand.
GCATTAACTGTCGGAAAATGAGCGGTTCCCGTTGCCGCACAATTACCGATGCCAATTAGCATTCAGACTTTTTTTTCCTGCATTTTTTAATCGTATTTTTCAGGCCGCTTCCTCCACGATTTTAAACAGAACGAACTTTGAAGACGGAACGAGTAGTTTATGAAATTAATTTGTAAAATATATTCGCCATTTGTTCGAACGTGTCCACTGTAAAATACTACCGAGGAAAGAGAAATTTGAAATTTATAACATACCTTTTTAGATGCGTGCTTATGATAATGGTGAGGGTGCAGCATACAAACGTAACGATCGATTGCCATGCAGACAAGAATAACGGCACTTTGTTGAGTCAAGGCTCCTCGAAGGAGTGCCTGCAACAAAACAATTAACAAATACCACGTGAGAAATTAGAAGAAGAAAAATAGAAAGTTTAAGTGAATTCAATCTTCTCGATTTTATAAGGCGTTTCACTGCTAAAAGTTTCTTGCTTGGAAGGTTAAGCGTCGAAAGCGACCGACGCTGCAGGTCATTTTCCACGTTGTCCGCGAGTGGCTGTTTTATCTTCAGTATCGAAACTGCTATGAAAGGGAGTAACATGGTCGGGAATAGAGCACCCTGCTCTCCTCGGGAGGAGTGAAGTGGCCAGTCCGAAATGAAACGCGGTTTCCGCCAAAGGCGACAACATGATTTTCGATAAATCCGTGTCGCTCGTATATTAGAAATAGCGACCGCGAAAAAAGAAGTGCGAGCTAAGAAAGGTTCGAGGATAGTATACGTTTAAGATGGTCGCCATGGTAACCGTTGGCGTATAGCCAGGAAAAAGCCCTGATAATCTAGAGAGGCCAGGATCGACCTGACCTCATTTCAAACGATCCTTGAGACAGTCACGAAAGACTTTAACCGAGGATTTTCGACGCAAACGAACTTACTGTATCATGTTACGAGGTAATTTATAATTCTCGAACCTCCCGCCGGCCATTTTGACGGCCAGCGAAACTGACAGTAATCGTTCAAGTCGAGACAAGACAATCTACCTCTGTTAACGCGATAAATTGTTCAAAAACGACAACAATTTTTATCCGCGATTCAGCAAAGTTTCAGAATTAATATGACGCGACAACTTCGTCTTTATCACGAAGTTATCGAAGTTATTTTTTTACGTACAGCCACTAGAAAACTTATTAACAGGCTCCCTGTTCAGGTAGGTGTTCAGATAGGTGAACACTATGACGTCAAAATATTCACTTTTACGATTCAGTTTTCTCAAATATGAATTCATTCGTTTTATTAAACATCCAACGGCTCGAATAGTGTAAAAATTGGATTACGGTTTATTAAATCTCTCTGACGAGGATTTTCGCAAAAACATTGCAAATATGTGCTTCGGAGAACTAGATGCTGCACAGAGCTTCCGGTATGTTTCCAATTATTATTCTGTCCTCTGGAATATGAAACACGAATGACCAAAGACACATTTCGAAATTGATGGAAACATCGTTCGCGAATTATTTGCTTTTAATCAAGATTGAAAAATTGGTTTCGTCGAATGGATTTTTCGAATCCATTTTTCAGTGCAATCCTCGCGTGTCTCCAATTCTTATATTTCTAGTGAAGTATTAGAATAAGATAATTAACACAGTTTCATCGAAAATAGAAATATGAGACAAAACGTGCAATTCTGGTCCGCAAAGGGTTAATGAAAAATGCACGGGAGCATTTTTCGTTTAATATCCGCGCGAAACTTCTCTTGATATTCGCGTCTATGGTGTGGATAGTCCTGCGTGGTTGTCGCGGAGGCAGATTCATTGTCATTAGCAGAGACGGCTCGTCAGTTCGGCTTAAGCAGAGATCGAACGGCTCCCGCGAGAATCACTCATTACAAAATCGAGTATACGGCCGCGGTGCATTCTACCGTATCCCAGGCTGTTATCAACAACACCTCCAAATACATACAACTCACGGTATTAACTATTAAGTCTACCGGAAAGTTCTGGCCACAGTCGATAGCACCGGGTATTAAAGCTTCGCGCACACTGTATTGTGCAAGACAGGTGCAGTCGGACGAAAAAGAATTTATTACGCTGATTTGTGTAATGGCTTTACTTTCTCGAGCGTTGTAAAAACGAGCAGTATCGATCTACAGCGACTTTCGTTCATACATTTTTCACTGGAATATATACAGTGTGGAAATACGACGTTTATGCGTTTATTTATTTGCTTAAATATTTTTTTTGTGATATTCATTTCGTTTCAGCATTCAAAATTTATGCACACATGCGTCAGTGCGCAATTTACAATTTCATGTATAAACATGGATCTTCTGTTAATATTTATGTACGATCATTTTGAATAATACATTCGGGAAAACGAATATCACAGACAAATAATCGATTCTGTATTATTTTAAAAGGTAAATATGCAGGCGTGTGATGAAAATGCGTAACATTCGTATATCTTCTTTTCATTTATGAAGGAAATAAGGGTCGCGCTCGAATGAGATACTCTGTATAATAAACAAGGAACGTTCTTAGAGATCTTACCTGAATTTGGCAGACGACTTCCCCATAGGGCCAGCATCCGTAAACAGCTGGCAGGAAACCGAACGGGGTAACCAGGAGTCCAATGGCCAAATCATTACTTGCCAGACTTGTCAGCAAATATCTCGGCTGCAATAAAGGTGAAGAGAACCTGTTGATCATTTACATAACATTGGTGGCATGCTATTTGTCTTGCAACACGAATTTTGGAATCGAACGTCCTGAATAAACGCTCATAAATGCTCTCATAGCTCGATAAGTAAGCAGTCACAGACAGCCTCGGTCAGACGGTCAGTTAATTTGTCATCTTTCACCCTTCTTGTGACTGCCAAAGTATTTCAATCACACAATTTCACGAATTAACCCTTTGCACTCGGCGCTATTTTAAGTCTAAAACAAAATTTTTCTTCCGTCTTAGAATATTAACATTTTATTTCCACATGTATTATTCAAATGTTTAGTAATCTATTAAATACAAATTTTGTAATGTAACAAATATTTTGTAATATTTTTCGTAATTTCTTTGAGATAGTGCCACAACAATTTTTAATGGCGCTTCAGAGTCGCCGCTCGAGCGCAAAGGGTTAAATTGTAAAAGCCTGTTGGGACGCAACGCAATGCGAGACCCACGAAAGTGTCTCTCGAATTTGACACCGAGTCCCAATCACTTCGACCACCCGACTAGAGGCAATAAATTAGCTTAAAAGTCGAAGACTGTTGAGCCCCAAGCGACGGGACTCGTCCCAGATTTTCTGCGAGTTTCCGGCACCAGAACATTAACAATTTAAGACAGCGTCTGGAAAACCTCTAAACACTCACCCCCAATTTTCTCCCACTACTATTGACCACCTCCACCACCAATTTCACATCCCTTAAAAACCCATCTCTGCGTGCGAGCAGGGAGTCTTCAGTTTGTTTTCAGTCAGTCCTCAGCTAGTCCGCATTTACACCACATCTTTGTACAGTTGTTATCATTAAATTCAGAGTTATTCTTACGAACAAGTTCTACAATTCATTCTACCGCTCAAAACACCTCACCCTTTAAGAAGAACTACCTAGCACGGTTTTAATTAACCAAGCAAGAGTGATAGATGTGAGAAAAGTCGACTTAACTGATCTTTTCCATCTACGCACGTACAAAGCCTACGATATGTCAATTTATATTTTTCACCGTTCCGCCTAACACCCTGCGTGCAAAATGTCACAGTCGTCTTATCATTTCGTCTTATCAGGCATTGTATTATAGATAATACAACCTCGCGTAAAAGTATATGGTCTTTGATAAAGCAGTGAGAAACCGCGGCAAATTGACGGGAAAAACGAGCGAGGGGCTTTAAAAGTGCGAAAGGGGTGTGGGGTGCGAGAAGCAAATATAATAAAATGAAATAGCTGACGAAGAAAACGAAAGGAAAAGACCGCGCGCAGGAAACCTCGGGGAAAGTGGTAAAGCCATAAAGAGTGAAAGTACAGGGGTTGCTGAGGGCTTGGTCGATAAACGTACACCAAAGTTTTCGAGGCTCACACGAGATCTTCGGGGGAAAGAAGGATGAAAAGAGGGGGGAGGTATTATGGAGAAAGTTGCGGGAAGTCACGGGGTGAAAAAAAAACCGGGAGAAACGCGGAGAAACAACGAGGACATCGCTGATAGGGGTTAGGGGATGCTCGATCGTCAAATGTTTACCGTGGGGAAAGTAAAGGAAGAGTGGAATCGAAAATTCGATCATGGGGGCGACGAAGACGTGTCTTGCGCAGTGACCATCGCCCCGTAATTGCTATGACGAGCCACAAATTATTTCCCTCTCTCAAATTACAAATTCCAATGACGCATTCAGCACCCCAATAAATGGCAATTCTTAGCCTAGATTAATTTTTAGAACTACTGCACCATATACTGCGTATACTACTACCAACACAGTTTAGAAATTTAGAGCTCTGGCAAATCTGTCTAATTTATTTTCCGCGGTTTTTCGCCTACAAATGCAACGCATAAATTTTCGGATACACCGTAATCTATGGCACGCTCAACAAGTCGGTTGAGCTGCTGTAAATAAACGCACGTAATGACTATTTAAGTGGAACAGCGTCGGATTAGTCAGACAGAACAAATAGCTGGGGCTGCTGCACCTATCGCGTGCTTAACACGCTCATGTTTTCTTTATCCGTGGTGACACGATCCGCTCAGTGGACTGCAACCCTGTTTGTATAGGGTGTTTTACCAGATTTCGGATAGTCTGCAATGTTGACTCGACGGTAGACAATGTGGACTCTATATTCACCGTGGTTAATCCAGCATGGCGAATATAATCGACTAAATTGGATCATTTACTCTCAATCAAATTGTTCCGAGAGAAAATTACATTTTTACTAACTCAATAAATAAATAAATTTTTTTCTTCAATTGGAATTATTATGGACTTGGTAATATTATTTTAGACGTTAGTTGTTTCTTGATGGTTAGTGCTTGTTTTATGGATAGTTTGGTTCTTATTGCGATGTAGTCACAACGTGCGCACCTGTATTAATAGATATTCGTAGACGGGACAGACCCGTCACACGAGTGTGCCACTTTTCAGGATAAAATTGTGTTTTGGAAATGACATTCACCGCCTGCACTTGAAATCCCGTCCAGTGGGTTTTGATATGTGCTCGTCGATTTTCATGAGTGGACAGGTTTAATATCGTACAACCTGACGCGTGTGCTTTTTCGCTAGTTGCTAATGGTGGAGTCTTAAATGATCCGAAATGGATAACAATGCACAACAATACACGTTGATACGTTGAACGTTCTAACAGTTTTCTATCTCACAATACCTCTCCGAATTCTTTGGGCACTTAGGGGTTGTTTTCTGCTAGGACATTTTTCCCCTAAATCAGAGGTTTCCAGCCTCTTGCAAGTATCAATCCCTTGCAGTGCTCTTCACAGATCCTATTTCATCGGCTCCGGGCAATCGGGTAACAGTTCAAAGACCTCGAGAAAAACCTGTAAAAGTTCAACGACCCCTAACCGACGTATACAGGTTCATCGATCTGCGTTGAGAACCCCTGATCTACCTCAACCATTCAGAACGCTGTGCAAAGCCGCAGGGTGGTCATAGTTTCGATTACATCCGTAAATATGCATCGTGCATGGTAAATCTAGCGACCGTCCTCCAACGATGGACGGATCCTAACCGATCTGCCACATGCATACTCATAGATTGATAGATTGTTGCGTATCTGGTATACCTAACTCGATCCGAACACTTCTTTCAGTTGTTTACAACTCTGAAACGATACTTATTCCACCGCAAACTGTCTCAAATAACAATCACAAATGAATTGTTGGTTTGCGATTGAAATTGCTGCTGTTGCAAAATCAAATAATCGCCGGTGTACGATGCGTCAAGAGAAACGTTTGTGACTAACCTGTGCATGGATGTATTTGCTGTATCGTCGGCTGTTAATGACGCAGATCACCAACAGGTTCGCGCAAAGGATGCCGAGGCTCAGCGAAAGAATTAACGTCGCTCGGAGCAATTCGCCTAATCCCGGTGCGGTCCAAGCTGCCTCGGACGTATCCCTCCGCCAGCAGCTGCTGTTGCTCAGCGCAGGTGCGAGCATGATCGTCTGCCTGTGCTCCATTTTCCTTTTGGCTGACGTTTCTAATACTTAAAATTACTTTCGATCTCCAAGCCCAGACGAGACGCTGCTGTCTCGTGCGAGGCTGGTCTGGCGCATCTGTTCCTCGATAGATTTTCATCCCTGCTACACCACCGGTCTTGCGAGGCTCGCTTTTCCGTAATTTGATACGATCGCGACGATCCTCTTCATTGTCGCAAAAAAAAAAAAAACGAAGCGGCGAGAGGCTGCGCTTCTCTTATATCACTTTATGCGAAAAACGCTCAAGGAGTCTCCGTTTCCGCGCGATCCGCTTGCCGATTTTCGCTGCGATGCTGCCCGGTTGACTGGCACATGACGTCAAGGCACGACTTGTTATGTTTCAGTGGAGATATCTGCAACCCAAAGAATTGTTATTTTATACAAAAATACTGTCCAGTAAGGACGTAGCTATCTTCTATACTACGGTCTAAATTATCTTTCAACGAAATGGCGCCATGTTAACAGGAAATAACACATCACTGAATAAGTCTCCGGTCTAACTAAGAAAAACAAATTTTTTTTAGAAATCCCACTTTATTCATCAACGTACTCTCCTTCAAGAGTGATAGTGAGATTGTCGATGAACAAAATTCCATGCGCGTCCCAAAATACGGATAATCTTGCCAGCCGACTTTTGAGTTTTTGGTCGCTTTGGACGACTTTTACCGGCTGCTGTCCACTCAGCTGACGATCTTTTTGATTCAGGCGTGTAGCGGTGGATCCATGTTTCATCCATTGTCACATACCGACGCAAGAAATCCTTTTTATTTAACTTGAACAGCTCCAAACAGCGCTCTGAATCAGCAACTTGAAAAGCAACTTGCGCATGCCCAAATTTTCATGTAAAATTGTAAAGACACTACCTTCTAATATCTTCAAGGTGTCAGCTATCTCACGCAACTTCATTTTACGGTCTTCTAAAACTATTTTGTGGACATTTTTTATGTTTTCCGGAACAATTGCCGATTTTGGGCGACCAGAGCGTTCTGCATCATCGGTGGTTGCACGACCGCGTTTAAATTCAGCATACCAGTCAATAATAGTTGATTTCCCTGGTGCAGAGTCCCCATAATGCTTATCAAGTCACTGTTTGGCTCCAATAGTATTATTCCCCATCAAAAAACAGTGTTTAATCAACACGCGAAATTCTTTTCTATCCATTGTCTTGAAAATTACAAAACTGGGGTCACTAAAACGACTGTAACCTCTAAACTAACGATCAGAATGCCATGAAATTTTGACACGTACTGTTTGAAGGTTAGTACTACCCGGAAATCATTTGGGTCTGTCAACAATGTTGCCATATATGTGTCAGACCGGGGACTTATCGAGCGATGTGTTATATTTTTCAATTCCTTTCCTGGTTACATACGCTTCGTTCGGGCGTGGAACGAACGTGTTATTAAACTGCGATATGAAACGTATTAAATTGTCGAATTTTTTCATGGAACTCATTTCGAAATTCATAAAATTACAGCTGCTATGAAACGGCGTCAAATTACAAGGTAAGGCGAGTTATTATAATGGATCTACAAAGTGCCCTGCAACTGCTGCTGCAACAAGGAATTAAATGAGCTTCATGTTCAACAGCTACAACTGCATGCGTCGCATGAATATAGTATGTACACGCTTGGAGTATATTTATTGCAAATATCATTTCCAAGCACGCTGCAGACACCAGAGTTTCCGTGATCATGCTATCGTTTTCCAGAACACGTTTTTTATAATTGAAATATTAAAAGTACAAAGGCGGCTGTAAGTACAAATCATTGATTTTTCAGTATACGCAAGGAAGTAGAATTGGTCGGCCATGATCAGACAGTTCCCATCTACTATTCGATTTTGTCGAGAAACTCGATTTTCTCGAGAACGAAGCGTCAAACATGAATTTAAATGTTGTTGCATTGTTTTTGACATATCAAAATTATTAAAAGGAAGAACACAGTTTGCTTGAACTTCTGTTCTTTGCGATCGACTTGGAAAATTTTTATTTTGAACAAAGATCCAATTAGAAGTCAGTCTAATAATTACAATGACGGACACTTGACTTGTTTGAACAACTTTTTCCGGGTTTTGTGCTTTTGGGAATGTCCAGGCGATGAATTTACAATGTTGAATCGTTTCGAAAGAAGTTGTGAAAATTGAGAATTCCGAACCGGTTACAATACTCAGTATACCCGGACGAAGAAAAATCGATGGCGAGGGTTGAATAACGAGGACGTACATACGTAGTTAACGAGCGGGAACGAATCTTGGCGGTCGTAGGTTTCGTTATAATTAAAAGGGGGCCGTTCTTCCGCGACTCGCCTCCGGACATTCATTTTGTTTCATTTCACTTTTCTAAAATTTTCTTTTCAGCCCCGCGATAATGCTTTTAGAAACATTTTAAAAGCGTCGGAGAAAAGAGGGATGAAAGGGAGCCTCTTTCTTCGATGATTTACATATTTTGTCCACTTTTCTCTTATTCCATCGTTAATACACACATATAATTTATTCATGGAATAAACCGGTTATCGCTTTTCAAACATTAATTCCCTCGTTATGCGAAAAAGAACGTGTAATATATTTTTGCTCAATGGACCGAAGATATTAAAACCAACAGAGACTCTTCTGCCGGGGCAGCAGCATTAACTCTTCTATTGTGTTCACCTGATTGCATTTGTATCCGGCTTCTATGTAATTATAGTCGAAGTGAAAGGTTAATTGGAAAATTCATTAATCTGTAATTGCGTCGCGACGCATGGGAAAAATGTGTATAAAATTTGTTTGGAAGCTTATGTCGAACGATTAATGGAGAATTTAATGTCGAAGGAAAACCGTGCGAGAATTTATGTTATTCTGTTGGTATAATGTGTATCAACCAAAATTGATGCACATTTCATTTCACCGGACAATTATTATTTCAATAAATAAAGTTACCTAAAATCTGCTTGCACAACTAGATTCCAAATTAAAAAATCACCTTGCAATCTGCTTTTGTCTAGCTCCTCAAGGGGTGTTTTCCTAAATATTTTTCAGAGACCCAGTCTCTGTCAAAGTTTCATTAGGTCACTTTGCTATGTCCGTTCGCAAACGGCGAAACCTCTAAAAGGTAAAGGTTAAAGAAGGATACACTTACTTAGCTTCTACTTTCGTGCTCCGTTGTAAGATGAATTTTTTAACAGCTACTCGGAAGGTTTAATCCAAGTGCACCTGAGCACCCGGAGACTCTGTTATACATACTTCCACGAGGTTGACAATTTTTCCACACAATCAGGGTGGCTGCGGAGCAGCTTGGAATGCGATTCACGGTTTCTTATCGCGTACGAAACGCTGAGGGTGGTGGAAAGTCACGGCGGGTCTTCCCTCCAATGACCCAAAAGGGTGAGTTCGGTCGTTGACGCGCCGCTACCGTTTCCTCCACCCCTCGCGTCTCAGGAAGCGTGGGTGCGTGTGCACTCGCCACCGAAAATCGACGATCGATCGGGAATAAGAACAAATTTCCACTTATGCTACATAATCACGTTCTTCTTTGGACATCCCCATCGGCACTGGCGAGGACATTTTTCAAAGACGATGCGTCAAAAATCCCCATTAAAAATGTCCATCGAAAGATTACAAAGTTTCATCGAGAAGCTTCAGCAAAGATTGAGCAAACAGTATTTCGAAGTGTTTCGGAGCCAGTACGTGTTCCCATAGACAGACAGACGCCCCTATGGGCCTGTCTTCCGGACCAAGGTCGTCTTTGAGGGCACACGAGTCGATCAACCGCAACTCACACGACAGGTGTAAGCACCTTGACCCACGATGTGGGGCTACCCGCTAACCAGCAGGATGGTCTAACCTCATCAATCAGTGGCAGAGCAGTGCAGGCCGAATCAGATACCCTCATCCTACGGTGCTTGAAAACGACGGAGACTAGGCAGCCACCACTCGAGGTGCTCGCCCACTTTACCCAACAGCTACCACCCGTGCTACCATTTAGGCTACCATTTAGATTTCCCCATCGTCAGGTCCGCCGGCCACACTTCCAGTTAAGTTATCTTTAATTCTTGGCTCCGATAGATCGGCTCAAGTACTTCGGACTCGCCGACCTATAGCGCTGCGAGCGTATGCCTTGCGAGATGTATCGCAGTAATGGGGCGGAAAGTTCAATTAGGTCGTTTGTCCTGCACTCATGCAAAATCGGAGGTGGATGAAATACTAGTTCCCAAGCGATAAACAGTAAATAATCTATTTTATCTCTAGTTTCAATTTCTGCTGCTATTTCATATTATTCAAACGGATTATTTCATATTAATCATCAAACTATTTTATTTTCTAGTTCCTAAGTGGTTCCTAGTCTATTATAATTCTGGCATTGCTTTGTTTTAATCTATCAGTTCTCACATGATAAATCATTTTTCCAGTAAAGTTCTCAGGTAAAATATAGGAAATTATTGAAGGGAACAAGATCGTTAAAAGTCATACGAGAAGAGTTTGAAAGTAGGGAAGGGAATAATGTGAA
>CM052118.1:14080180-14091598 GCA_028454245.1 Halictus quadricinctus
ACAAGGTTACGCCCGTTCTTATTGCGACGGACCTGCCCTCTATAACGAAGGCTGATCGAAGATAAAGTTTGGCTCGAATTTGGCATGGCAGATTTTGCACTGGAATACCGACGGTAATGCGGATACAGATGGATGGCAATTCCGAGTCAAATTTTGGTGGCAGATTCAAAGCATTTTGCTTACTGGGGACCTTCAGAGGTCCAAGATCTTCATTTAATAAAAAATAAAAAAATACTGCTGTTTTTGATCTTTTCACCGCGTCATTAGGGTCACGCGCCCGTTCCGGCGCGCGACTTTTAAAAGGAATCTCAGTTGGGAAACGATGCTTGTTATCATTTTATTAGAAACGCTTCTGCTACATTTTGTTGGCTAAATACCGATCACCAGAAAACATTTAGTAAAGCTGTATGTATGTATGTATGTATATATGTATATATGTATGCATGTATGTATGTATATATGCATGGTATGTCTGTATGTATGCTTGTATGTTTTATATGTACGTACGTATCTACAAATTGTCGGATGTATGCGCGTGTGGCCGTATGTACGTATGAATACGTAATTATACTTGAATGTAACAATATAGAGAAGCAGTGGACCCAGCGTGGCCATCGAAGCTCCTTTTGCGGATCTGGGCCCAGAATTGTCTTTGTACTGTTTCAAAAACAATCGCAACTAACCGGGAAATTAATAGACAATGCCCGCTGTGGACTTTGTATTTGCGTGCAATTTCCATGCGCGCAGCTGTTAATTAAATTGAAAATAAAAGTGGCCCAATTTGAGTTAAGTTTTGGCAAGTTATGAGAAAGAAATTTCGTTTTCCATAAAAATCCCTTTTTTTCCATTTTGCCGGACCCAAGTCCCTTTTTTTTTGTGTTGGTACGAATGGTCCGCTGCTTCCTGCGCGGTCACGTTCAAGCGCACGTGTGCGCGTAATTATGGCGAATCGATGCAGCTGGATGGATGACGAGCCGTATCGACGCGGTAACGGGCTTTGAATCGGACTCGGGATCGGTTGACTTCTTTTTCTGGCTTTATTACTTTCATACAAAAATTGGAAAAACTGTTTGCGGACCGGCGCGAACAGTGCGTCCCCCTGTCGTCCGAATGTTGCCCGATTTGTCATCCGTTCAGCTTTCGGTTTCCGGGTTCTCGAAAGAGTTCGAGGATCGTTCACGTTCTCATCGGGTACTATAATCTTTGAGCGCATCAGCATCCTCTCCCCGCGATTCATTATCAGACAAGAGAATCTTTACACATTTAACCGGCAAGGTAAGCAAGCGACGAGCGATCGAACAAACGATGAGTGTCCTGGTTTGCTGCCGGTCTTTCAGTATGTTTGTACGTGGTTTGCGTATGCGCGTGTACATGCGTGTGTTTGCGTATGTATGTATGTGTGTATGTATGTGTAATACGATGTTACAGTATAGAATCGGTTTTCATTTCTGACCAAGACGCGTTTTACAGGCGTTGGCCGTCATTGAACGCTTATTCGAAGGGTCTTATCCTCTGTAACATGAATTCGTAACTGCTAAAGGTAAACTTTTCTTCTACATCGTGGCCGGGATCGCGGCGGTCCGGATCACGGGAAATGATACACTGACATCCGTTTTCCTCGTCTCCTTCGTTCGCTCTGGAACAACGCTCTTCGGCGTCCGCTTGTTACACGTTTGCTTCTCCGGGCTACAGAAATCGATGGGAGCGTCTAGTCTCGTTTCAGGTTGCAGTCTGCTTTTTTCGAATTCGAGAATCGAGCTTTTGGGACAGCCCGAAGCAAGAATTTCTCCGACTTCGGGGAGGAACGGTCGGTCACCGCAGGTCATCGCAGGTCACCGTAGGTCACCGCGGGTTACCGCAGGGTATTTTTGAACCGCGCGTCGTGGGAGGAACGGGTAGGTTTCGATGAGTCGCGATCTACTACCTGTTGCCGCGCGTACAATGACCCGCGATCGATATCGGGCCCCGGAGATCATTCTCCAAGGGCCGATCGATCGATCCCCGCGACGGTAAAACTCGGCCGAGGGTACTTAGGTGCTATCAGTCGTTCTTTCGAGAAAAGAGCCACGCATCGGAGGTGCACGCGTCGAGAACAAATACTCGGCGTCGGATCGAAACGTTCTCCGCTCGGTGTTTCGGCGTGCAGAGCCTCCCACGCTAATCGCGAACATTATAGCTCCGGAACGTTCGAGCATGCACGAGAATTTCATCGGGAGAAGTCGGTTGACTTTCGGACCTCCTTGCAAAATAAAAACTCCGCTGTCTAGTCATTACGATTCGTTTAAATGTACAAAGAGCACGTGGAGAACAATTCGCATAATAATTGGAAATAGACGCAATTAAATGCACCGTTCGAAACCGATTTCCCCCAATGAAATAGTTGCGCACCTCTCTTCGTTTCGAAGCTATAGTTCTAATTGCTTGGGACAGCTTGCACACGCGTTTCGTTACGTCTGGTATGTAGCATGTGTGTGTGCGTGTGTGTGTTTTACGTGTGTATGCGCGCGCCAACAGCGCGTGTTAGAAACGTGAAAAAATGATTCGTGTTCCGTATTTATTTAAATAAATTAGTGATTGCCTATAAGTAATTTACTCGAGATTAATCTTAGGCAAATATAAAAAGTTTCGCGTCACTCGAATCCCGAGGTGTTCCATTCGTTTGTTCTCCGTTTCGTGTGATACGTTATCTCTTCGCATTTGTTCATCTTCATCATCGTCTTCTGCGTCTTCTTCGTCCGCTTCCGTTTGTCTTCTTCATCGTCCTCTTCAGCATCCTCGGTAATCGTCTTCGCGTTCCATGTCCCTCTTCGTATAACTCACGGTACGCGTATTCTCTCGTCTTTATTCGTGTGTTCTTGGTGTTGTGAGGCTTTTCATTTTTATTTGGTTAATTTAGTACCTTTCGTATATTATATTATTTATATACACCAAGTCTCTCTAGAATCGCCTCTACATTTACAATAACTCCTAATTTAGTTTTCATTCAACCGCGAATACATTTGCGAATAAAAGGTTAAATAGCGTAATAGTGTATAGCCAATTACAATACTTAAATGTAATCCTTACATGGTATTCTTTCGTAGAAACAACAGATCTCGTTTATCGACGATGTCGTGCGCGCGTGCGTGTTTACTTTTTTCTTTTTTTTTTTCTTTTGTTAGGTATGGCTCCGAACAATTATTCCCCTTCTCGTACTGTTACATACATCCACATGTTTCCCCTTTTTTGCTTCGTTACGGAGCGAAGTACTTGCGAGAAGGATTCAACTACGAAGTACTTCTGGGTGGGGGAGGTTCCCACCTCCTGGGGTCGCTGGATGAATTAGGGTTGGAGAAGGAAGGCCATGATCGCCCGGGAAGTTGAAGGGACAGAGACTAGCGTTGGCAACAGAGGAGGGTTTGAAGATCAGGATGACGACCGTGATAAGTTGACATCGACCCGGTGGTGAAAGCCACGAGACGAATGTTCACGGACCCCCTCGAGCTTACGGCGGTGCACAGAGAACACTGATGATCCTCTTCAGCATCGCAGCCTCTGGACGGAAAGCGGGAAATGGACCTGGATATCACCATAGGGTACACAGGATTTATTTTCCACGACCCGCCGGAGGATCAAGGAACCGCCCAAGAAGCGCTCGACGACGATAATCCCTAAACAATGTTTAAATAATAATATTTCTCTTCTTCTATCTCCTCCGATCTCGATCTTGTGTCTTAACATCATTTTGTGTACTATGCGTAAAAATAAAAATAATAATAATAATAATAATAACAATAGTAGTAGTAGCAATAGTAACAATAATAATAATAATAATAATAATAATAATAAATGTAATCATAATCATCGTTACGCATCAATTAATCGGCTAACGTCTGTAGGGGGGTTGTTGCATATCATTAAACTTACTCGATAAAAAGAAAGAAAAAAAAAATCAAAGGGCGGGGTGAGTCGGGATAGGAGATAAAGATATCGTAAAAATGTTTCGAAAATGTAAATCGTTTGGCACGCGATGCACCAAAATACGTTCGCGGGCCCGTCGAAACGGCTGTGTATGTATGTGTCTGTGTTTCTCATCGAACGATCGAATGGATGAATCTCGATATTAAATGTCGTGAAGGTAGTTTCGTTGAAGGGGTTGGATTGCAATCCTATTACGCGTTCTCCTTTACAACAGGTCGCCCTCTTTCGTTTTTGTTCGAGATGCGTGTGATCAAACGGTTATTTACAAAAACAGACCTCGTTTGTCGTAATCCGTCGACGTGTTCCGGTGATGCGCTCGCGTGGAAACGCCCTCGCGCGCGCGCGCGCGCGCGCGGCAAATAATCGAAAACAACAAGAAAGACTTCGTCGACTGGTTCGAATCGTGGATTCCTGGTGCGCGTGTCTACGATCTATATGTAGACGCGTTCTTATAACGTATATACTTCGTGGAACGTGTTTTGTTGTTTTTGTTTTCACGCTGTTCTACGCACGCGGTTGTGTGTGTGTGTTCACGACCGTCTTGCCCACCGAACAGTATATACACGTTCGATCGTCTTCACTGCGTCTTAGCATCGCATAAAAACTTCCTCCGCACTGCACTGCACCGCAACCGCAACCTTTAACCTTAACCTTAACCGCAACCGCAACCGCAACCGCAACCGCACCGCACCGCACCGCAGCACCCCGCACACCGTGTCTTATATATCCCCTGTTGTCTGTCTCGTTCCTCTCGCAGAAAATTCATTCGGCGTCTCGTTAAATACGCGTCATTAGGCACAGTTGAAGTACAATGAAATCGTGTGACTCCCGTCGGATCGTGTGCGCGCTTCAAGAACCCGTTCGGCGGAGTTCTTGACGCGAGAAGAAAAGGGAAAACACGAGGCCGAAGGACCAAGGAAAACTTGCCTCGAGCTAAACTAGAACAATCACAGTAGTGCCCGCTTGATGCTCGCATTCCACGCTCGCAGACCGCCCCCACCACTTCGTGGCACCGCCCACCGCTTCCTGGGACGTTTCCGATTCGCGCGCACCGCTCCCCACCCCGCCGTAGGAGCGTGCGAGCAGGCGGAGACGATAGAGCGGCACGCCCATGTCTGGCCGTTGAACGCTCGCGACGCAAGGGGGGTGTGACCATTAAGCAGGCACTCTGACGTTGCTTGAACGCGTGCGTGCACCGAGACGACATCGATTTTGTAAAGTACAGTGTTCCCTCGTTAGCGTCGCGCTCGTCTGCTTGTCGAATCGACAGCTTGGTGTCGACGCGAAGGCAGGCGCCGCCGCCGTCGTCGTCGTCGTCGTCGTCGTCTACTGCTCGATAGCGTCACGGCCGACGGGGTTACGCGCGACGCTAACGAGGGAATACTGCGAGATACTTGTGAACGCGATACGCTGTGACTGCGACGATCGTGTCTTCTCGCCGACGTACACGCGGCTCTGCCGATGCTCGCAGATTCTCTTGCGCGATCATGCGAGCCCGTACACGAGACATTTCAGGTGGTTTCGGTCAGGGGACGTAACGGGAGAGCAAACGGTCCGCGTGTACGACAGAGGCGAGAAGAAACGCGCGAGATCGGGTTCATCTTCAGCTTCCTGTCGTCTCCTCAGGTTTTTCTCGGGTTCTCCCTTTCTTCTCAGTCTCGCAACACGCGCGTACGCAATTCCATCCCCCGTCCCTCCGCTCTCCTCTTCCCTAATCGCACCCTAATCCTGGTACATACATCCTCGGTCTCTTCTGTCTCTTTCTCTCCCTCTTTCTCTCTCTCTCTCTCTCTCTCTCTCTCTCTCTCTCTCTCTCTCTCTCGCGGGCGAACACGGCATGTAATTCGCGAAACCTAAGTCCGACGTTTGGTTCCGAATTTGGCACTCGGGAGTATTTCAATAAACATATATTGTATATATGCGTGTGTGTCTATATATACGTGTTCAGCCATGAATAGAATAGATCACAGTGTCCCAGTAGAGCAGGATTTTGTTTTTTTGTTTGTTTTGCAAGACAAGAACGTTTCTCTAGTTTCCGTGGATCCCTTTCTAGAGACCAACCAATCGCCCGCGTGCGAGCGTGCGCAGGCGATGCCGTCTCGATCGAGCGACTGTTTGCGTGCCTCTCGTTTGTTCGTACGGTTTCGACTGGGACCCCGAGGGGTGCTGAGAGATCGTGTTTTAAACAAAGATTTCTCGGGTGTCGGATGGGGGATCGGAGTCAATGTCGGTGGTGGTGTCGGATGCGGAGCTCGGGTCAAGATCAAGGTCGAGATCGGACTCGGTTTCATCGTCGGAATCGAAACGATAGCTCAAGTCCCAGAAGAAGGAGGAATAGAAAACGTCGTGGTCGTCGGTGGCTGCGAGGAGTCCATGCGATCGGTCAGGAGGGCGTTATGGGTTCTTGGCGCGGGCTGCTATGGAGCCAGTCGTCGGCAGTCACAGCTTCAGTTCGTTCGCAATCTTGCTGGCAATATTTTTAAAACCGATCGACGTGCCTGAGATGCGTTTGAAACGTACGCCGTTCAGCGATAGTCGTGGCAGTTTACAAACTTCGATCTCCCATTGTACTTGGCTGTCTGTCGTCGCGTCGCCGTGCGCGCACAGCAGCAGGAACCTTTCGCGCTGTTCGTACTGACATTTATTGGCGTCCAGTACCTGAAGCGATCGACAATACCGTTAGTAAAGACAACAACAAACCCGCTCGCCGCCGGTGCTCACCCGATGGATTATCAAACCCGGCTCTCGTCAAAGTCCGCGCGCGGCCGCGTTCGATCTGTCTCGAAACTTCGGTTCCGATCGAGTCCTAACAGACCAGAGTTACTCTAACAATAAATCCGCTGGACGCTCGATTCCCACCAAACCCAACAAACCAAGGAAATCCTTCGTTGGTGTCCAATCTAATCCATTCGAATTTTTACTTACCAATTTTCTCACAATATCTAGACCCATTCCTTTGACACAGTTCTCACTGTCGAGGCTTTCGAGTGGAATTCCTACTGGAATTATATCTCCAACGTTTCACAAGCATTGCACTCGCTGGCATTAATATTCGGACATTCGTAAACAGATGACAACGTTTTTAATATTGAACCGACTCGGATTTTTTTTTTGGACGGGGTGGGAAGTTAGAATAATTAGTTTACTACATGACGTGAGAATATTTAAAAAAAAATTGATTGGAATTGCCGAGATAGTACTAAAACAGTAAACAAATTAATTGTAAACATACACGTCTCAGTATGCAGCCGACGTCGAGAAAAGTAAGGTCTCCGACGGAGGGTGAACCCTTCAGTGCCAGTATTTAATCGAATAATGTAACTGTTAGCGAACGTGTTAACACTAAACTTACCGAGCATTAAAAATATCTGGCAAATTTTGCTCTGTAAATATGGCCACAACCAAACTTATTGAGATTGACCGTAATAATTCCATCATTTTCCATCAATAAATCTTTCTGATTTCGATAATTGTGTAAACTATGAAAACCGGTCATTCGACCGTGGTAGGTTTAGTGTTAGAAAATCCGAAGTTCCGATAAAATATTTCAAACTGTACGTCATTAACAATTTATCTACCGACAGCCTATTAATAGACTTTTTAATGACTGCATTTAAAAGCAGCTCGATAATTTGCTTGTGAATACTAAGTTTACAAGTTACACTACATCTTTGAAATTGTTGTCTTGCTTTTAGACGATTCATTAAGAAGTTCTCAAGAGTTGATCACCGATTTCAGAAAGACTATTAGAAAATGGCCGGTAGATGAAGCGTTAACAACAGTTCGAACAAGACCGTGTTTCCATCGAGCGACTGTCGTCTCGGGCTGGAATCGGATCGATCCTCGATCGGTTCGGTTCGGTTCGGTTCGGTTCGATCGGAATCGAGCGTACCGAGAATTCGGAGCTGTTTCTTTCGACAACGATCGTGATCGAGGTTCCCAGCGGATCGAACCAGCAAATTAGTCGATCGGACACCGAGCCGAGAATGCTTGAAGACCCAAAGCGCTACGGTGTTGTTGCGTGGTTCCCGGCGGCGATCGTTGATTTTACTTTGAAAGCGTGTACACCGGTATCGAATCAAGAGTACCGTGTGTCCCCGTGGCGCGAACGTGTTGTTTTTCGTTCGATATCATTCTGATCATATATGTATATATTTTTTTTTTTTGCGCGCAGAACGATTGCTCGAGAGAGTGGGGACGCGTTTCGTTTGTTTCGAAAAGCTTGTTTTGTTTTGTTTTTTTTTTCTACGATGGTTTTGAGGGCAATACCTTTCGTATTTCGGACATGATCTCATTCGGATCTCGACTACTGGTGGTTTTCATACTCCATGTGAATCGTAGACTGCGTGGTTTAATCTGCTCTTCGTTAGTGGTCGCTCCGCTGCAACAAAAGAACGTCTTAAATCCGCACGGGTCGAGGTCTATACGCCGATGAACATGCGACAGAGAGAGAACACATTTTTTTTTTCGGTTTTAGGCGTTCGTATTCGGACTGCACCCGACGACGTTCGGTCGGTATAGAGATTGTTTGTTTGTTTTTTTAATATTTTTGTTGTTGTTGTTGTTGTTGTTGTTCGGTAATTCGGTAACGGTAACGGTGTCGTTGTCGGTCTCTGTTTTTTTCCCCATCGTGGTCGGGTGCGCTAATCAAAGTAGAAATCTGCAAGCTGCCGGTAAATCGATGATCCGAAACGGCGCAACGTAAAGAACGTGGAACGGTCACATGCGTGCATACATGCAGTTTTTGTGTCGCATACACACGATTCTGGAGGGGAGGCTCAGTCTTGGGGAGAATGTTAGCCGCGGAGAAAAAGTATTGTGCGGGTACAGTAGTGCATAGTTAGGCGTCCGCTCTTTTGCGCGCTTCGTAGAGCTGATTGCGAGTCGGGACGGGTCGAAAATTTCAGAACTCCCAGAATATTAGGGATTCCCGAGAATATTAGGGTTCTCAAAAAACTCAAGATTCTCCAATATATCGGGAATCCCAATACTAACAGTTTAAGTGTCCCTAATTCCAAATCTCCCAATTTCAAAAATTGGCACCTCGGACTGAGTTCCGAGCGGCCCGATTGAAGCTTGCTACAGTTGAAGTCACCTCCCCGCTTAAGCGTCCGCAGTCGGGACCGACGGCGGACACGTAAGTGTGCACTACTGTACTGTCACCTCGGAAAGCTCGACCAAGCAAGACCCGACGCGACCCAACGTCACAGTGCTCGCCGAGCCTTGCGAAACCCGAAAATTATTTTACACCGCCAATTATTTTCTCGTTGCAAACACCTGGTCGTCGTCGATGCTGTCCGTCGTCTAACATTGTTAATGTTCGGTACAGTCGGTCGTACGCGTGATGTACAGTCAGACTCGTAATCGACGGCACACGCTTCAAGACAGAATGACTTTTTTACGGATCGAATGACTTCAGCTTCTCTGCCAAACTAGATGGATTACTGGATGATATTACACACGGAGATAAAAAAGTTGTAAGAAGCAAATTTCAGTACAATTTTGTGTAAGCAATGGGTCCAAAGTTTGCATTACAAAAACGAGTGGGTGCAATTCAGAACAGCGAGAACAATAAAACAGTTAGGGCATGCCTGTATATTAACTTAGATTGTTAAAGAAGAAAAGAAAGGTACGTTTACCGTTTCTTGACAGAAAGACTGTAATCCTTCGGTCTATTTAAAAAAACAAATTATTCTAATTTAAAGCGTGTGCGGTCGATTATGAGACTGACTGTACATAAACCTCTGCGACACATCTCGCGAACGTTGTGAAAGAGCGGAAAAACGCAAAACCGAGCACGCGTTGATGTAAAGAGATAGAGTGAGTAGAACAGTGAAACGAACGAAAACGACAATGAAGAAAGTATCGAAAAAAAAAATAAAGAATAGAGAAAGAAAAAAAAAATATATAAAACGTGATACGAAGAACAGAACGGAGGAGCAGATTGAGAGAAGTTAGAGCGTATGGATCGTGGTATTATGGTATGCAGCAACGTACCTCACTACTGGGTGCTTTGGGGGTACGGATGGGTCCGTGGGGCTGAAATAACAAAACAAAGGCAGTTGCTAACAAACACTAAATATGATAAAATCATCAAATCAAATTGAATCTATACGTGTAACCACCACCACTCTATATCACCACTGCACACCGATTACGGGGGAAACGTTCACGGTCTCAAAATGCAAAATTCAGGGGGCTGGACGGGGGGAGAGGGGGCTGGTGTGGCACTGCGGCAGCGATAAACATTCGACGATTACAAACAGGAGAGAGAAGAGATATACAGGGTGGTCCACATAACCCTTAACAGCTCAATATCTCGAAAACTATGCCATCGATTTTAAAGTTCTTGATCTTAAATTACATGGATCTGACGGGCCTTTCTAATTACATAAGCGTGAAGTGGCGCCCCACTTTCCCTTTAAAGGGGGCCGGGCTACCTTTATAATTTTAAATGGAACCCCCTATAAAACGTTACATATTTCGATTCTACAGGAAAAAACAAGTAAATTTTGTCTGAAACATTTTTTTGTCAGATACTTCCACGATGAGATATAACAGTTTGAGGTTTCGAGTTGTAGGTACTTACTTGAAGCGCTCGGAAATAGCGTTATGGAATTATACGCGCTTGAGTCAAGCAGTTGATATTATGTTTATTTACATGCTCTGAATTCATAAAAGTGGCCTCATCGGAAAAAAGTATTTTGCACAAAAAGTCATTTTCTACAACACCCTGCAGCCACTCACAAAATGTTACGCGCTGATCGTAATCTGCTATCGAAAGCTCTTGTGATAAAATCCTGTGATATGGATGATACTTTTGTCGTTTCAAAATTCGTTCAATTGATGAACGACTGATATGTAATGTTTGTGCAAGTGTACGTTGACTAATATGAGGATTTAATCTAATTGCAGCAAGAATATTGACACTATTGTTTTCATTAGTGACAGGTTTAGGTTTATTGCGAGTTTTTTTTTACACGATTCACCGTGCTCACGAAGCCGCTTTTCTAAATTACAAAATGTTACATGTCATTTTTTGATCCCATAACGTTCAAAATACATCACTGCTGCACGCCGATAATTTTTTTGGCATTCACCTAACGTTAATAACATTTTCAATTCTGTATCAAAAATAGCCATAATCAGAATGTTACTGCTTGAATAACAGCTCTAAACTGAGAACGTTTTCATGGATAATTGAGTGAAACTCAAGAATTGTAAATATTATTGTTTGTGTTTCTTCATGAATCAGTAAAGGACTCGAGCGCGTATACATAATTCCATAACGCCATTTCCGCGCGCTTCAAGTAAGTACCCACAACTCGATACTTCAAACTGTTATATCTCATCATGGAAGAATCTGATAAAAAAATGTTTCAGACAAAATGTACTTGTATTTTCCTGTAGAATCGAAATATGTAACGTTTTATAGGGGGTTCCATTTAAAATTATAAA